>BSBK01001083.1:42500-292500 GCA_027943335.1 Chamaecyparis obtusa | reverse complement strand
GATTCTCAATTTCATCATACTCTATAGTATTCTCCCTCTAATTCTCATTCGATCCTTCTTCAGTAAGTGTAGATATTTTCAAAGCAATGTCCTCTTCAAATTTGATATCTCTACTAATTTCAATGGATTTCTGTCCTGGTATGTATACCATGTACCCTTTGGTAGTTTCACTATAACCAACAAATATTCCTCTCTTTCTAGAAGGATCTAGTTTGGTTCTTTTCTCCTTGGGAATGTGAATATATACAGGATATCCTGTAATGTCCCCATTTTTTGTAGGTCATTGATCTAATGGTGCCAAGCATTATTGTGATCCTCGTGGTCTAGCAAGGTCTTTAGAGGGTCTTTTGTGTGAACTTACTATTTATAGTAAGTAAATGGATAGTTATGATGAGCTCGGATGAGTTAGAGGAGTTGAATGATGCTCTCGATTTTCATTTTTGGCTTCCGGTTTGGGATCCAAGAATCTTGGAGAGAGCGTCTATTTTTAGTAAGTCACCCCGTCAAGTTCATTCATCATTTTTCATCATCTGGATCAATCCTGTGCAGACAAATTTTGATTCAGATGCTTCTTCAATTATTTTCGCAAGATGGGTGGTTTATTATTATTTAATTAAATTTGCTAAGGTTGCCATTTTTGTTGGTATTATATACTAGATACCTTAGTGTTATAGCTTGTTGGAACCAGGATGAAAATTTTTAAATCTTGGGCACAAGAAACAGGGACCTTGTGTGTCATAATTTCATGATATTGGTGAAAAGGCCTTTTTTGGAGCCAAATGAATTAATAAATTATATTATTCAATGTGTGCCTAAGTATAAAAAGTGTTTTAAGTGAAAAGTGTGTGAGAGAAGACACTTTTGAATTATAAAAGTAATGCTTCATGAAAGGAAAATCATTCATTGTTGATTTGATAAAATTTATGAAGCTTCTTGGCTATGAGAAAATTGCTAGGGTTTTGAGGACTGATTCCTCTTTCTGCAATTTGAATCATCTCTGATTGATGATGAATTTTGCTTCTGGATTATGAGAACTACATTCTGATTTTAGTGGAGAAGATATGAATTGATGCTGATGTATATCAATTCGATGCAAGTATAAACTGAATTCATTTTTGTCTACATCTGGAATTCATTTATTCACTTGTCTAGATGCCACTATTGTGAAGGAGGCTGATGTATCTCTTGAGGTTGCAGTTGTACACACTAAAATGGTGCACTTCTATGAACCATTACATGCAAGGTTGCTCAAGAATGAGGCCTCACAAAGCTGCTCATAGCTCTCTATGCATGGAGTTGCAAGGGACTATGATGTGTTTGCTCTCAGCTAGAGCTACAAGCTTGTGACCTTGCTAGTCAACCATACAATGAAAGATTCAAGTGAAGACAAGGGCAACAATGCCAATATCTCCAAGAATCCAAATATGCAATGCAATGCAAGCTAAGAATGAGAATGCAAATGTGCAAGCTATGCTATGAAAATAGAAGTACAAACTAAGCTATGAAATGGAAATAACAATGTGTTACAACCCTTCTTATTAAGCTAGATGAGTTAAATCTATTGCATAAAAGGAAATCTACACTAAGAATGCCATTATCATGCAACTAAAATGGTAATATGCAACTACAATGAAATGCAACAAGTCTTCAATGTCTTCAAAACTCCAAATGCACCTAAAACCTGCAGCATAACATTAACATAAACAAGTGGGATGCAAATGAAGGAGAAAGCTCTCCTTTTATAAGAAATGAGGTGAAATGGACCATTGAGATTAAGAGGCAAAAAGTCTTAATCAGTGGTGGAGCTTGAAAGAGAAGCAATCCATGTGCACAAGTATCATCCAATGAGAGTGAAGTGTTGACTTTTGAGCCTCATGTGAGACAAAAAGTACTTTTTTCCTTTTTGTGAAATAAGAATAATGTTTTATTTGTGCAACTTAGGATAAGAGGAAAAGTGGGGGCTTTTTATTTATTAAAAGGAGAGGAAATATTCCTTTTAAATAAATAAAGACTTAGGATAAAAGGTTAGCCCAAGGATAAAAATCCAATATATGATCGAAATTAGGATTTGATCAAGAGATTGATAATGTTGAAAAATATTGATTATTGATCAAAATGATTCAGGATTGATAAATTGAATAAATGGGGCCCAAAGTCTAGGCGACCATTTTAGGGTGCATACATTTGCCCCTCTTTGACTAATGTGTGATCGATCTGGGAACACATGCAGTCAAAGAAGAATTGAAATGTGAGATCAATTTGGGATCACAAAAGCACTCATATATGAGGTCGATTCAGGATCACACCCGGACAAAGCATAAACAAAGGCCTTTGAACATGAGGTCGATTCGGGATCACATTCAAAGTAAGAGATAAGAATCTCAAATTTGTGCGATAGCTCACAAAAGATGTCTGAATCAGGAAAATCAAGAGAATCAGGGATGAGAATCCATAAATACTGCCCCCTCGGAGTCGAAATCGAAATCAGGTAGAGAGGAGAACAGCGAATTGATAAAGATTGATCAAATCAGAATGAAATCACAACTGAAGATAAAGGTCAAATAGGTTAACCATTAGGCAATAAAACATTCCCAGCCTGACTGAAAAGATGCAGTCAAACGTGAGAAATGAGGGAACAGAATGAATATGAATGAAAGACTAGAAGTTTGGAAGATATGGAAATGAAGAAATGACGATGCCCCAACAAAGATCGAAAGATTAGGCCTCAAAAGATCAACCAACTGCGTAGAAGGGGGGAAGATTTTGAAACGTGATTTTGACTATCAAGATGACCTCAAATTTTGATTTCGAGTCCGAAAATGGATCCAGACGTCAAAATTAGCTAGGGGTGCAATTTTCGTGCAATTCCAAGGTGTTTTGAAAATGAGGTCAAAAAGTCAAAAGACTATAAAAGGGGTCAAAATGTCATTTTCAAGAATCATTTGTCTTTTAGTGATTTGAGAATTTCAGAGCTTTAGAGAGAGAAAATGGCCCAGCAAGCAGGAGTTCCCATCCACAGGCATCGATTCGAGCGCGCCCGGTTGCACAACCAGCCACCACACTATCCTGCCCCGGTATGTTTTCGAAAAACTTGAGCTTGTTAGTCATTTTTGGCATTTAATAGCTTATTCTAGCATGTTTTTCAAATTTTAAAATTTCAAAATTTTTTGTCAGGCGAAATATCGCGTGATACTTTAGAAGTATCGCGCGCTTTGGGGAGAAGTATCATGTGATACTTCGCGAGTCCCCAAAGTATTGCGCAACCTTAAGCACCAGTATCGCACGATACTAGGCGAAAGATCGCACGATACTGGGCGAAGTATCGCACGATATAAGGTTTATCACCCCGCTATAGGGAGAAGTATCGCGCGATACTTCTCCAAAAAAGAATATCGCCCAGTATAAAATATTGATTTTTAATGCATTTTTGAGCAAAAATGACATGGGTCTAGATAATGTTACGTTTTAGCGATGTTTTATACTAAGTTTTTGGACATCCATCATGATATGTGCTAACAACTGGCTTAGTTTTGGCTTGCAGGAGGTTTTTTCCAGTGCTCATCATCAGAGCGCCGAAGGTGACAGGATTGCGGTGTGTCCGGGATCTAGACGATTCGGGCAATGCCGACCTTAGAGCGATGGGATTTCAGTATCTGCTGAGATACCCATATATCCGAGCGGACCATGGGTTGTTGACTGCTCTTGCCGAGAGATGGCATAGTGAGCACAACACCTTCCATCTGCCTACTGGAGAGGCGTCGATCACTCTGGAGGATGTCTACAGGATCCTACGAGTGCCATGTCATGGCGAGCCAGTGAGTATAATGATGTTTTAAGATCTAATCATAAATATAATATTTTCATATGATGAAAACTGACATGATTCATTTGTTGGCACAGGTGTACTATGATCAGGATGCCACTGAGGGGCGCCGACTAGTTCAGGAGATGTTCCAGGATGTCACGATTCTGGATAGGCATATCAGCTGGGAGAGGCTGATAGATGATTTTGGCAGAGATTACCTAGTGCCATGTATAGTGGCTTCCATCATTTCATAGATCCTGATGACTGATCGCAGTCAGAAGGGTTTCCCACTCGGATGGGCTCGGCTTTTGGTAGACTTGATCGCCAGGCCGCGATGGATGGCATGGGGTCCTGCCATATTGGCAGAGATGTACCACGAGCTGCACGAGATCGTCTACAGAGACGGTCGGACATGGGCATGCGGTGCCATCCTGGCACAAGTATGGGTGTGGGAGCACATCGCTGTGGTGCGCCCCAGGGTTCAGCCGAGGGAGAGGAGGTACCCCTACATCTACAGGTACCTCAGGTTCATATCACATGCCCATTCTGGGGATGTGACATACTACAGGCGCATTCTAGATGAGATAGCCTCCTTCACATGGAGGCCCTACAGGGAGGTTGAGGTTTGGGGAGATGCAGCGGATGAGCTGAGCTACATGCTGTGCATTCTAGGTCGGTATGCAGAGATCATAGAGAGATTTTACATCACTCGGGTATGGCGGCAGTTCAGGAGGTAGCAGTGAGTCTCGATAGAGACTACCACCTATGCTAGAGCCAGAGACGAGGAGGGTCATGGGTGGCTACCCATGTTGGATTATTAGCATGTTGTCGCAGAGACAGCAGGTATCAGGAGCGAGCCCTGGGAGTATTTCCTAGATATGGCAGATGCAGGGGCTGATGGAGCCTACAGAGCAGAGTGGCAGAGGGTGTCATTCCCTCGATTTACAGTACCAGATGCACAGGCACCAGCGCAAGGAGGAGACGGAGGGGATGACGGGGGAGATGGAGGAGACGGAGGGGACGAAGGATAGGAGGAGGAGAGGGAGGGGATGGAGGAGATGGCAGGAGGGGGAGAGGGAGGCGGATGGAGAGGGGAGAGGGATCGAGATCAAGTGGCCGAAAATGGTCACGGGGACAGCGGTCAGTGACACCTGAGGAGGAGGCGAGACCAGCTCGCCGGTAGGCAGAGGTACAGCAGGAGCAGCCTGTGGGGGGAGAGGATCTGAGAGCCTAGATACAGGCTCAGGAGGCAGAGATACAGCAGCTCTGGACCACTATAGCCGTGAGAGATCAGCAGCTACTAGATTTGAGGGCAGAGTGAGATCAGCAGATATCTGATCTTAGGGCAGAGATAGCACGCCGTGAGGCGATGGCACAGGCCGAGGCACTGGAGCTCCGACGAGAGTCAGTGAGAGCAGCCTATTATCACGGGTTATATCTGTAGGCCGTCCCAGAGGGTGAGAGAGCACCATCATACTCTCAGCAGGCAGGGGTATCAGACGTGGTACTCGATAGGAGAGCTATGCCTCCTCCACCACCACGAGCTCCTCACGAGGGTGGTAGCGAGTCTTAGGGCTTAGATGTTAGATGTTTTGGACATATCTTGAGACTTTTGATCTAGATTTTAGGATCTCATATTGTATTGTATATCATGACATAGATTTATGAGATTACTAGATGTTTGATGTATCATGTATATTTGTCTCATTTGTGATGGATGTATCAGTTTATGTGTATTGTCTTGTCATTTTGCTCAAAATGCTTATGTATGTTCTCTCTCATAGATGTATGTTTAATTCTCATATGTATGATATAGACTCATGTTTCTTGAAAATGATAGTTTTGATATAGATATGATGATTTGATTAACCCCTTGTGATGAACAGGAACAGGTTCGAGATGAAAAAGACAAGGAGCGAAAGACATGATCGAGAAAAAGAAAAGGTGAGCGCAGTCGACTGACAGGTCCACGTAAGATGAAAAGGAGAGCTCTCTCCAGATGCAAGAAATGCAAGACTAGACTATCATGAACCTAAAAATGCAAGCTACTATGAAAGTGGTTGACTTGCAAGGTCACAACGCTTATAGACATCTAATTATCATCATTGAGCGTTATTGGTAGCGTCGTAAGATCATACAATGCACACTAGCATAACTATGTGGATATGAATATGATCTTTATCAGATAGAAATGTAGAAATCTCACCTAGGCATCAAAGACATATAGGTCAAGATGACTAATGCAGTGAGATCACCTAAATTTGATATAGCGAGATTATGCTTGTATCAAGACACATGAAAGTTAGGATAACTAGAAGCATGCACTCACAAAACAGTCAAGGATAATACCTTGTTAATCCATAGTGTCAAGTAGGACCAGCATAAATGCTTATGACAGTTAGGATCAACAAAATATACCCACAAGCAGATAAAGAAAGAAAACATGTTCTCATTCCCTCAGTCTTCTAGCTATGCATCATCGAAAACTTCTCAGGGAAAGATCACTCATCAAAGAAATCCTCATAGACAGCACACAAAGAAAAATAAAGTCATCATATCGTCAACGAGTTGATTGTTTAAGTGTGTGTGTGTTGGTCATAGAGTCAGACTCTGAGTATCGCATCTACACATGAGCATTATCACATCATACTTAGACTATAGGCAAGACATCTAATAAGTGTTAAGAAACACTCGACGCAAGGGTAGTGTTGAAAAACACTGTTTGGGGTGGTGTTGAAAAACACCTGTTGTGAAATGCCCCAAGAGACAAACGTACTTAAAAGACCAATGCTAACAGTCATGCCCCCTAGACAAAGACAAAGACCAATTCCAGACTAAGCCAAATAAGGTGAAGGAATGATGGAAAGTGGCTAAGTGTCGAGGACGTATGCTAACAAATAGGGGTGCAAAGGCCTCAAGTAGTGCCTATTTCCAGGTTTTCACCACTTGGATTTTTTTTTTCATTTTTTTAGATTTTTGCTACCAAGGCGCCTATTGCTAGGTTTTCACCAAGGCACTTTTTCTATTTATTTTTTTTGAATTTTTGAATTTTTTGATTTTTTTTGTATTTTTTCAGGACTTTATATGCTTTTTAGGATTTTTTCAGCATCATATATCAATTTTTTTGGTATTTTTTCAGGATCAATAAGATATGTACAAAGGATGCCCCCAGACAGAACGGGCATCAAGGATAGAACTTCTTGAGGTGCACAATGTTGATGGGATCAGGGAGCTGTTCTCCATCAGGATCTGATAATAAATACGCACCAGTACCAAAAGCAGTTGTGATGACATATGGTCCAAGCCAGTTAGGTTCAAACTTGCCCTTTTGCTCTCTATTTTGTTGGTTCTTAGGGTTCTCTCGCAAGACAAGATCACCTATTTGAAATTCTCTAGGGCGAACCTTCTTGTTGAATGCCTTGGACATACGCTTCTGATACGCTCTCATATGATCAAAGGAAGCCTTACGCTTCTCATCTAGAAGTTCTAACTCCTGTAACCTCATGGCGCGGTAATCCTCATCTGTAATCAAACCTTTGAGTGAGACTCTAAGTGATGGTATCTCAACTTCTAAAGGCAATATTGCTTCAGCGCCATAGGTGAGAGAGAAAGGAGTGGCTCCTGTAGGTGTGCGAATGCTTGTTCTGTAAGCCCATAGTGCTGGATTGATTTGTAAGTGCCAATCCCTACCATTCTTGTGCACTGTTCTATGAAGAATCTTAAGAATGGTTTTGTTAGAAGCTTCTGCCTGTTCGTTTCCCTGTGGAAAAATATGGAGGACCAGTGTTGCTTGATTTTAAACTTTTTGCATAGGTGCTTTAGGTCCTTATTCTTAAATTGACCTCTGTTGTCAGTAATGATCTCAGAAGGCACTCCAAATCGGCAAATGATATGATTCAAGATGAACAAAGAAATGGTCCTTCCTGAAGCAACAGAAAGTGGCACAGCTTCCACCCATTTTGTGAAGTAGTCAGTGGCAGTAATAATGAACTTGTGTCCACCTGATGAGTTGGGATGAATCTGCCCAACCAGATCAAAGGCCCAGCGCTGAAATGGCCAATGAGAAACAGAAGGGATCAGCTCCCTACCTGGAGCATGAATCAGGTTGCCATGTTTCTGACATTTTTCACATGACTTAACAAAGGTGACTGCATCTATCTGCATTGTGGGCCAATAATATCCCGCCCTAAGCAACGTTCGGGCCATGGCAAGACCATTAGAATGTCCACCACAAATGCCCTCGTGGATGTCAGCTAACACTTGGTTGGATTCCTCCTTTTCCAAGCACCTAAGGAGCATCCCATCTAAACCCCTCCTATATAAATCACCAGAGATGAGGGTGTGGTGAGAGGCATTACGGATGAGGTTTCGGCATTCGGAGCGGTTGAATGTGTCAGGGATGATGCCATCACGAAGATATGAATAGATAGCACCATATCGGGAAGACTCGTGTGTGATAATGGCACAAATGACATGGCTTTCAGACGAGTCAAAGATGGGATGGTGTAGCTCTTCCACCAGGAATTCAAATCTGGATTCATGTGTCTCCAACTGAAGAAGTGAAGCTAATGTGGCCATGGCATCTGCAGCTTTATTCTCTATTCTAGGGATCTGTTGAAATGTCACAAAGGTGAAATAGCGTCTCAAAGAATCAACCATCTTTTTATAGGGTATCAATTTGTCATCCTTGGTTTGATACTCTTCATTGACTTGGTTGATGATTAACTGGGAATCCCCAAAGACATGTAACTCTGTGATGTTCCATTCTATAGCCATTCTCAAGCCATTAGTTAAAGCTTCATATTCTGCAATATTATTGGTACATGGGAATAATAGTTTGTAAGACTTCGGAATGTTGTACCCATGTGGAGAAACAAATAACACTCCACCACCTGATCCATTTTGCATGCGGGAACCATCAAAGAACATTGTCCAAGTGCGAGTAGTTGTATACAAGATGTGTTCGTCTGGGAATTCCACTTGGACTGGCATACTATCCTGGATTGGAAAATCAGCTAATTGGTCCGCAATAGCTTGCCCTTTTATTGCCTTCCTTTCAACGTACTCTATGTCGAATTCAGTGAGGACCATCATCCATTTAGCAAGTCTACCCGTCAGGGCAGCTTTACTAAGCAAGTATTTAAGGGGATCAATTTTGGCAACCAAATGTATGGTATGAGCAAGCATGTAGTGGCGCAACTTTTGAGAAGCAAACACCACCGCAAGACAAGACTTCTCAATATTATTGTAATTGATCTCATAGGAGACTAGAGTACGGCTGATATAGTAGATGGCCCGTTCTTTCCCAGTATCATCTGATTGAGCCAATAATGCCTCTAGGGAAGTGTCTGTAGCTGAAATATATAGGATCAATGGTTTCCCTAGAATAGGAGGCATTAGGATCGGAGGATTGGCCAAGTATTGTTTGATCTGGTCTAGGCTCTTTTGACAATCCTCGTTCCAAACACAAGAAGCACCCTTATGCAATGTCTTGTTGAAGGGTTGTGCTCTATCTGCAAGCTGAGAAATAAACCTCCTAATTGATTGAAGACGTCCCTGAAGACTTCTCATTTGGCTGATATTCTGAGGAGGTGGCATATCTAGGATTGCTTGGACCTTTTCGGGGTCAACCTCGATACCTTTTGCTGATATTATGAATCCTAAAAGTTTGCCTGAGGTGACGCCAAATGCGCACTTCTTTGGATTCAATCTCAGTTGAAATTGTTCCATACGATCTAGAATTACTTCCAGATCATTGAGGTGCGTGTCCCTTTTTCTTGATTTTGCCAGGGTATCATCCACATAATCTTCCATATTTTTGTGCATCATATCATGAAAGATAGTCGTCATAGCTCTTTGGTAGGTTCCTCCTGCATTCTTTAACCCGAATGGCATGACGTTCCAGCAATAGGTTCCCCATGCACATGTGAATGCTATTTTCTCTTGGTCTTCAGGAGCTATTTTGATTTGATTATATCCCGAGAAACCATCCATTAGAGAATATATGTCATAGCCCACCGTCATGTCCACTATCATGTCAATGTTTGGAAGTGAAAAATCATCCTTTGGGCATGCTTTGTTTAAATTTCTAAAATCTGTGCAGACACAAATGGACCCATCATGTTTGGAGACAGGTACTATGTTTGAGATCCATTCTGCATAATCGATGGCTCTAATAAATCCAGCTCTCAAAAGTTTTTCTAATTCTCCTTTGACAAGTAGAGCTACATGTGGATGCATTTTTCTTAATCTCTGTTTTACTGGCTTGACTCCTGGAGCTATGGATAAGTGATGCATTATGAGATTCGTGTCAAGCCCTGGCATGTCTGAGTAGGTCCATGCAAAAAAAAAAAAAAAACTATAAAAACTGTACATATGCCTTGGTCTCTTCCTCTGATAAAGACTGAGCAAGATGAACTATCTGAGGATTTTCTTCTGTGTTTAAATTGACTAGCTTTGTTGGTTCAATCAATATTGATGATCTATCCTGGAAATAACTCGGCAAGTTATTAAGTACCCCATCCTTAGGTGCCTCAAAGAGGTTTTCACCTTCAGATGCGTCATTTCTTTTTACTATTTTTGGTTCTGACACCGCCACAAAGTGGTTGTCGCCATCAGACCTATTTTTCTTTTTCTCTTTTATTTTGAGACTGAGGTACTTAATATCAGGCTCTGTCATGCTGGTTGTTGGTTCACTGGTGGAAGAAGCCACAGGTTCAAGAGCATTCAAATACCAAGCAATTTTGTAATCATTGTGGAAGGTGAGGAATGCGGGCTCTTGATGGCGCTGAGACCAGTCAATTAGGTCAAAGTGAACAAGGGGTAAGTCAATGGCGGGTTCGATGTTGTTTATGCAAAAGGTGTCATCTCTGGTGACCATATAATCGGAGTTCATCAAGTCTTCTCCTAAGATACCCGAATTAGGACTCATCCTATCAAACGAAGTGTCGTCCACTAAGGCGATTTGAGGAGGGAAATCCTCTAGTCCGACACTAGGATCGTTAGTCGCATTGGGTTGGGTACTATAGGCATGGATAATATCCACGTCCAGATCAATTGTTGCATCTGAAAGCGAATCCCATTCATATTCATGGGAGTCTGTCTCTGAGTCATCATTTAGGCCTCATGATGTAGAAGCCTCAAGGTTGGGAAGGGTTTCCCCCTCTCTAGTGCTAGTATTGGTACTATCCGTCGCAGCTAGGACAGTAACACTTTCCTTTGTTGATCTAGCAGTCACACAGTCACTATCTGTCGCAGCTGGGATAGTAGGACTATCAAGCATCAAATCTGTGGAATCTCCCCAAAGGAGATTCGTTGAGGGCACCCAATCATCAGACACATCTTGTTGGTTGGAAAGATTAGGCGTATAATCTGCATCACTGTCACTGTCCGTCGCAGCTGGGACAGGGACACCTTTCTTCTTCTTATTCTCAAAACCTAAGCCAATCGTGGACTTGTTCTTTCGTCCGAAGAGAGCATGATCAAGAGGCTCAGCTTTAGCGTCCAGCCTATGACTAAGGGGACCATATCCCGAATATCCCATATTTTTAACCAGTGTATACCCTTTCCCATAAGTTTCAGGTGAAGGAGCAAAATTCTCGTTATGTTTGTATTTCTCCTCGTGATATATCCAGTCCCTTACAGCAACTTCCTCTTTCTCTTCTTGAATGGGGACCGAAGACTCAACAAATTTCTCAAATAATGTCATTGCTGATGATGAAAGTTTCACATTTGGGGATGGTTTCCCATAAGACCTAGGAGAGATAGGCATGTTTGTAAAAGAATCAATCTTATAATCTCCCATCCCAAGATCCATGGTCTTGAACTTCTGCTTGCATTGTTCAAGTGAACTACTAGAACTGTCAGCTTCCCTATTCAAAGGTACATGTGATCCCGCAAAAATGTTATTAACTGATAAAGCACTATCTCCAGGGATGCAAATTTCTACACCGTTATGAGGAAACTTTACACACTGATGATATGTTGATGGGACTGCTTGCATTTCGTGAATCCATGGCCTACCTAGCAAAATGTTGTAGGCTAGAGGTCCAACATCAACGATTTGAAATAAGATATCTTTCTCTACTAGACCAATGCGAATAGGTAAAACGGCCAATCCCTTAGAACTTCTTTCTGCTTCGTCATATGCTTTGATTGTGATCCTTTTCTTTGTGTCAATGACGTTCTCAGAATATCCTAGAGCTAGCAGCAAACTCAGGGTACAAATATTGAGCCCCACACCCCCATCTATCAGTACATGCCTAACACGGGTTTTATGAATCATGACTTCAATGTGTAAGGCCAAATTATGCGGGTGACTAATGGATTTGTCATCTTCTTCTGAGAAGGTGAGGTAATGAGGGCTAGCCAAATGGTTGACCATGTTTTGGAATTGGTCAATATCTAAGTTGTTAGGGACATTGGCTGCTCGCAAAGCATCCTCAAGGATGCGCTTGTGCTTAGGAGACAATTCTAAAAGCTCAAAAATGGAAATCTGCGCGGGTGTATGTTGTAGCTGGTCGATAAGATTATAATTGGAATCAAGACCAACGGCAGACTTGAGAAGAGCACCTTTGGACATGGGCTGCTTGGACTTGTTAGTGCTAGGACCTTTAATGATAATGGGCGCTTGGGCCTGACCCCTAGTGACAGCATGGAGGGACTGGGGCATTCTTTGTGAGTGAGGACCTCTTATCACCACAGTGGGTCTTTCATTAGTCATAGGAGTTGAGTCCACATTATGTCCATAAGGATCTTTCTTTCTCACCATGTTGATGTTATCACTAGCCACTTCAAGCATGTTAATCACATTGTCAGCATGTGTGTATGTATAGTTAATAGCCGCCTTGCCATTCTTATTGCTAGAATTCTCTCCTTTTTCATATTTAGGCAAGGGCTCTTTAAAGGCTTTATGGTCTGCATTAGTGGTTAACCCATCCACTTGTAATTGTCCTTTTTCAATAAGGTCTTGGACAAGATGCTTGAGTTTAAAACAATTTTCTATGTCGTGTCCAATCCCATTATGGAAAACGCAAAAAGCCTTAGCATCCCACCAATGAGGTAAAGGATCCGGTATTCGATGTTTTGTAGGATCCTATGGGTGCGCCAAATTATGAGCAACTAATGTCTTGAAAACATCTGCATAAGATTCTCCCAATTTAGTAAATTGTCTTTTCTCCGTTTTAGATCTCCTTTGATACTTAGGTTTGTCTTGTTGTGTTGAAGACGTTTGCAGCTTCATAGCTTGAACTGCATGAGAGAGGTTAAGAACTCCTTCATTTTTGACCTGAGATGAGTCAACAACTCCGTCGTTGACCACTTGCTTGTTTTTGTTCCAATAGGAGTTCTTTTTGTCCTTGTTACCATTAGTATTGTTATTTTGGCTATTGTTATTTTTTGTTGGTTTAGCCAAAATTCCTTGTTCTTTTAGGACATCCTCAATGCGACATGCCACCTCTACCATAGTAGCAAAGGAATTAAATGGGATTTTCATTCTGGTATCAGATTGTTCACAATGATATCAATTCTCTCCTCTTTAGGGATTGTCCTTGGGTATTTCGAACACAATCGCCTCCATCGTTGTAAAAATGTGACAAAAGATTCCCCTTGATTTTGCTTAAGTTTACACAAATCAAGCATTGTGACCGACCTTGATAAGTTGTAAGCAAAATGCTGAACAAATCTTTGGACAAGTTCTTTAAATGTCTTTACTGGAGGGGAAAGGTTGGTGAACCATTCCATGGCTTGACCTTTTAAACTCCTTGGGAATAATCTCATCAAGTAGGAGTCTTCATGGTGAAAGGAAAAGCTCATTATGTAGAACTGTCGAACATGGTCGTGAGGGTCACCAGTGCCATCATATTTGTCGTATGTTGGGAACTCAACTTTCTTAGGGAATTCTACCATCACCACACTTTTGTCAATGGGGTTAGGACATATGGAGTCCAAATGAAATGTGCTCTTGGGAGCCTTCATCCTGTCTATATCCTTTTGCATTTGTAAGATCACCTCATCAGTTGAAGCGTTCTGTTTCTTGATCTTTTGGTGAACATCAAAATTATATGGAACTTTAGCACCTTTGTTGATAAGACTTTCCAAGAATTGGTCTTTGTTTTGTTCCACATATGCTTGAAAGGATGGTTCTTGTTGCATAGTCATGAAGTCCATATGATCAAATTTAGCATAACTGCCTCCATGTTGTGAAGCATGATGTGCTCGTTGGGAGGGTTGCTTTGAATGTCTATGAGACGACTGTCTCCTATGATGGTCATATCTTGAAGTCCTTCTTCCTCTAGGACTTGGGGATCATGAGGGTGTCTTTGATCTTCTTCGAGGGCTAGGGGAAGGGGTAGATGGGGGTGAGTTGGTCCCACTATTGGCTCCCCTCCCGTTAAATCAGCTTTGGAGTTGTTGTGCATAGAGTCTATCTTCTTCTTCTTGGGCGACTCTTTTCTGTATATCCAACAATGCACGTTCCTCCTCCTCTAGTTGTCTGAATTTTTCTTTTTTAGCAGCCTGTTCATCCAAGTAGGCTTGTTTCTCTCTCTCAATGCTTCTCAATCTGGTATTTGCATATCGAGAGGTGTCTTTAAGTGGGGAGGTTTGTCTCGAATGCCTCATTGCATTAGCTGCGTTGATGTGGTGATCACTAGATTCGTTGTTCTGGTCTTCATGTTGTGACCCTGAATCTGAGTGAGTTTGCTTATGATGTCTTTTGGCTCATTGATGAGCATCAAAATACCTCACGTTGTTGGGAGGTGACCCGGGTGGACTAGCATGAGAAGAACCACCATACTCTCTTCTATGTCTTTGGAAGATATCCTCAAGAGTTTGATTCATGGCTTCTCTTTGTTGTTGGGTGAAAGTGTAACTCATGTCCATACTTGATGAAAGAGGTACAAAAGAGGTACTCACTTCACTAGGATTAGCTCCCGGATTAAAACAAACCTCGGATTCACTCTTAGGAGATTGGTCAAAAAGGGGTCCTTTTCCCTTAGGTTGTCGACGAGTCTTGACGGGTGGTAACTGGCTAAAGGCAACAGGGGGTCGCTTCCCTTGATTAACTTGGTACCTTGTCGTAACTGACATGAAAGAGAGATACTCTCAATGATAAGGTGACCTTTTAAAGTGTCAACGCCAAATTAGGATAATCAAAGTCCTCTATTGTCCAAAGAGAAATGAAAAGAAAAAAAAAAGGGGCTTTACCAACACTGTCAAAGAGGTGCTTCAAATCAAAGGGTGACTACCCTTGCACTTTTGAATCAGGAGGTTGGACTAGGCCAAAAGATAATTGAAATTGAGATGAAAGCGATTTGGACAATAAGAGTACTAAAATCTTCCCAAAATGTAGCTAACAATTTTAAAGATGAACCTTGGCACCAAGAATGGCTTTCTAACTTGACAATTACTCCAAAGTGATTTCGTAAATCAAATGATTCTATCCCGAAGGACTAAAAACCAAAAATTTGGACTCAAGACAGGTCTCAAACGTCAGGGTGAGAAGCCTGCTCTAAGACCTAGCCTGATTAATAGCAACTGAAACTGACCAAAATTTAAGCACGGTAAAAATAAACCAGGCGATATACTCCAGGCTACTGGGGCGATAAACCTATAACCGTGCGATAATTTGCCCGAAGCTAGGCGATACTTCTTAATACTGTCGGGCGATATACTCCAAGCAGGTCGGGCGATAGTCTGTCAGGGGTGAACTATCGCGTGATATTTCTCTTCAAAGCGGGCGATATTTCTAGCAAGCGCGAAGTATCGCGTGATACTTCACTTTACAGGGTGCGATACTGTTGCAGAATTGTTTAACTCTTGACCAGATTTGTGCAAAATTTGCATTTTTGGGTATGTTTGGTCAAAATTTCTAGTTTAAGGGTTGATGTTTTCGATTTCAGTCACAATATTAGCAGAATTTCAGCAGGTTTGCAAACAGTAAGGGATCAAAACATGGTCTCAAACACTTGAAACAAGGGCAAAAGCAACCTTGCCAAGACAAACACTTGTGATATCAGAATTGAAACAACACCCTATGAATGCTATCGATTGTTTGTATGTAAGAACGTTTGCACTGGTATCACACAATCGAAGACACTTCAAGCAAATCTATCCTAGAAAGTCAAGGCTCAATACTTACCAACTTAGCCCACAACTTGATACCCCCTCGCCTCACACCAAGTGGTTACCCACAAGAGATGTTGGCTTTTTCATGGAAATGTCAAATGACACAACCAAAGGGACACATATGGTGAGTATCTTAAGGTGATCCGGGTAAACCACTTGGATCAATCCTTGCACTAAGAAGATAAGCGGCTAAAAGAAGGTGGCTTCTATCTAGTGGTTCTTAATAAGGATTTCCGTTCACAACACCCCTTTTACTCCTCATAAAGGACTAGGACCTTGCGGCCTCAAGAGTACCTTAAGCATTCTTGTTCAATGTTTTTCCCATGGTCGCAATCCCATGAGCTACTCACATCGAATGAAGACAAGTGTTATGTCTATCAAGGTTTTTGGTGTCCTTGATAGCCTTGAGATTATAGTGAGTTGGAATCACTTGCCACCAAGGAAAATGATGACAAGGTTGTCCCCACTTGAGTCGTTCCTCTTGATTGCTCAAGAGCAGGCCCGCTAAAGGATTCCTAAACTAAACAAAAATAGATCAAATCTTGAGGTTCAAGGTTTCTGATTCACCACAAGGGTGAAGAGCATACTCCCCTATCTCAAAAACTTCTCCCAAACACACCAAGCAAAGAGATTCAATTACTCCCTTGCTTCCAAAACCTTAAGATGGGTCAAGATTTTCTGATTCACCTAAAGGTGAAGAGCATACTTCTCCTACCACCTCAAGATCCCTTTCACAAGGTATTAGGATGCCTAATACAATTAGTGAATGCCACACTTGAAAGGAAAGCAAATAAACAAGCCAAACAAAAAATTTGTTTTTATGCTTGGGCAGCCCTACAAAAACTGTTAGTAGCCCTCTTTGACATGCATTTTTAGCAATTTTCAAGCAAATGAGAGCACCTATGAACACAACTTGTTAGACCCACAAGTTTAGCAAAATCAAAATCCAAATGTAATCATGCAATAAACTACTAGATTTAAGCTAAAAGATGCGGGTTAAACCTATCTAAACTCAGCAAAACAAAACAGCAAGCTAAAATAATCAAATTCGGACAAGAAAATTGAAAACGCAAGTCTCTGCCAAACCAGGCGATATTTCTCAAACTTCAACAGTATCGCGCGATACAGTTTCCTATAGTCGGGCGATATTTCTCAGTCGCGTGATATTTCTCAGTCGCGCGATATTTCTGACTGTGGGCGGGTGATACTTCGCCCAATAACAGGCGATAAACCTCAGTACTGGCGGGCGATTCTTCTTTCGCGTGAAGTGTCGCACCGCTATACAAAGGTATATTGCGCGATATTTCGAAGAAGTATCGCGTGATACTCTGAGACAGAAAACCAGAGACTGAAAACTGGGTCGAAAATTGATGAAAATATTGACGAAAAATGCAGAATTAAAGGGACAAAGCTAATCTACTCAACCCCACGGTGGGCGCCAGAAATGTACACACTAAAATGGTGCACTTCTATGAACCATTACATGCAAGGTTGCTCAAGAAGGAGGCCTCACAAAGCGGCTCATAGCTCTCTATGCATGGAGTTGCAAGGGACTATGATGTGTTTGCTCTCAGCTAGAGCTACAAGCTTGTGACCTTGCCAGTCAACCATATAATGAGAGATTCAAGTGAAGACAAGGGCAACAATGCCAATATCTCCAAGAATCCAAATATGCAATGCAATGCAAGCTAAGAATGAGAATGCAAATGTGCAAGTTATGCTATGAAAATGGAAGTACAAACTAAGCTATGAAATGGAAATAACAATGTGTTACAACCCTTCTTATTAAGCTAGATGAGTTAAATCTATTGCATAAAAGGAAATCTACACTAAGAATGCCATTATCATGCAACTAAAATGGAAATATGCAACTACAATGAAATGCAACAAGTCTTCAATGTCTTCAAAACTTCAAATGCACCTAAAACCTGCAGCATAACATTAACATAAAACAAGTGGGATGCAAATGAAGGAGAAAGCTCTCCTTTTATAAGAAATGAGGTGAAATGGACCATTGAGATTAAGAGGCAAAAAGTCTTAATCAGCGGTGGAGCTTGAAAGAGAAGCAATCCATGTGCACAAGTATCCTCCAATGAGAGTGAAGTGTTGACTTTTGAGCCTCATGTGAGACAAAAAGTACTTTTTTCCTTTTTGTGAAATAAGAATAATGTTTTATTTGTGCAACTTAGGATAAGAGGAAAAGTGGGGGCTTTTTATTTATTAAAAGGGGAGGAAATATTTCTTTTAAATAAATAAAGACTTAGGATAAAAGGTTAGCCCAAGGATAAAAATCCAATATATGATCAAAATTAGGATTTGATCAAGAGATTGATAATGTTGAAAAATATTGATTATTGATCAAAATGATTCAGGATTGATAAATTGAATAAATGGGGCCCAAAGTCTAGGCGACCATTTTAGGGTGCATACAGCAGTAGTGATTATACAGCTGCCTTAAATTCTTCATTGGCTGTGTTAACTCTCATGGGGCCTGCGTTTTAAACTTGTGGAGCCAAGTTCTATTCCCAAACTGTTGTGTGGGAACTCCAAGGTGTCACGTGGGCATCCTATTAGTTGTGTGAACCCAAGACAAGGCTATGATTTCATCTACAACTATATTGAGTCCTAACGTGAGGGTTTAGACTCCATTTTGGCATGCGTGTGGACATCATAAGGATACTACAACATTTAGCACACATTATTTGCATTGCCAGGTGCCAATATTAATTAATGATCATTTCCAGATTTTAAATTACTTGTTGTTAAAGTATTCAGATTGTGAAGTTTTAATTATAGATGGGTTATATGTTGAGATGAGATTAGTAAATAATAAATGTTATCATGGAGATTCCTTTGTCTGGATTTGTTATTTAAAAATGATGGATATTTCTTCATAATTGCATTTTGCAAAACTATTATTGGAATAAGTTGCAAGTATTTTCAAATTAAGAATTTAAATTCAGAAGGAGCCAACTAGGCTCTTTACACATCCAAAGATTCTAAAATGACTTAGATCTGGTTTCTTTCCTGTAAAGGCTTCCTCAGGTGTGATGTTTTCTAGAATAGAGTGAGGACATCTATTCTGAATGTATACAGTAGTATTGGATGCTTCGGCCCAAAAGGAGGTATGAAGATTTTGATCATGCATCATAGCTTTGGCAGCTTCAATAATAGTTCTATTTTTTCTTTCTTCTACTCCATTCTGTCGAGGATTACAAGGTACTATATATTCTCTCTTAATCCCAATAGAAATGCAAAATTATTTAAAGTTTTCAGAATTATATTCACCTCCGTTATCTGATCTTAAGATTTTTATTTTCCTCCCAGTTTGGTTTTCAACTAATGCTTTGAATTCTTTGAACTTTAATAATACTTCATTTGATTCTTTTAGTTTAAGAAAATAAATCCAAGTTTTTCTAAAGTAATCATCAATGAAGATCACATAATATGAAAAAACTCCTAGTGAGAAGGTTGACATAGGTCCACACAAGTCAGTGTGAATGAGTTCTAATACAACTTTGGTTTTATGTTCACTAGAGGGAAAGGATCTTTTTATATTTTTTCCTAGAGCACATCCTTTATAAGTGCTTATATATTTTGAGTTTAGATTTGATATCCCTGTAGTAATTTTCTTAAGGGAGGGAAGAGTGCTAAATCCAAGATGACCTAATCTTTGGTGCCAGAGTTCATTAGTGTTGGATACTTCATGACTTAGAGCTGATTTGAGACTATTTCCTACTTTGTATAGGCTTCCATCTCTATACCCTAAGGAAATAGCATTTTTAATATTAGTGTTCTTTGTCCATTTTAATACTTTATTTTCTTGGAATGTGACTTGATAGCCTTGATCAGCTAAGCCTGAAATAGAGACTAAGTTCTTTTTTATACCTGGTATAATAGAACATCTTTCAATAGTAGAGTTGCCCTTGATTTCAACTTGATTGAGGAGGTCCCAATTCCTTTTGTTGGATAAGTGGAATTGTCTCCAATTGTAACTTCTTCGGAGGAATCTTCTTCTAGGGTTTCAAATTGATCTCTAAATCATGTTAAATATGCCGAGATGCTGCACTATCAATTATCCAAGTGTTTTTGCTTGAGTTAACTTCACTTGATAATACCAAGAAGAATAATGATATTTCTGCTCATTTACTTCAGCTAATGCTGCTTGAATTTTCTTCTTCTCAGGACAAAATCTATGTGTATGTCCAAGCTTATCACATTTATAACACTGTATTTTGGAGAAGTCTCAGTTTTTCTGACTTTTATTGGGATTCCCTACATGGCATGAGTTAGAGTTTCCTTTCTTATGTTTAAACTTCCTTTTATTGCTTTTGAAGTTTGAATGGGTATGCAGGGCTTGAATCTCATTTTCTTTGGTAGGCCCGATCCCTCTTGATATTAATCGAGATTCCTCTTGAGTGCAATCATTCTTGAGCTGATCAAACTTGGGTAGAGAAGAAAGTCCAGTTATACATTGAATAAAATATTTTCATGTGATGGGTAATCCTCTAAGAGCTATTAATGTTAACTCCATGTCATCAATATTATTTCCAATAGTGGAGAGTTGATCTCTTAATTCGAAAATCCGAAGAAAGTAAGATGTAATCATTTCCCCTTTATTCATCTTTAGATTTAGAAGTTGTTGTTTGAGAGTAAGTAATCTACTTGAATTATTAATCTCAAATGTTTCTTGAATAGTCTTGAATACTTCATAGGTGGTTTTAAGTCTTGCTTTGGAGGGGAGGATATGATCTTTAACATGCTATCAATTATGATCTTCTTTGCTTTGTTGTTACATCTTTTCCAAGTTGATTTTTCCGGTTCTTCTTCTGGCATATTTTTGTCTTCCTCAACATAAGAATCTAACTCAAGTTCTTGAAGCAATGTAAGAATTTGAATTTTCCATGAGAAGAAGTTAGAAGCACCTTCGAGTCTGTCTTCTACCTTAATACCGCTGGCCATTATAATTTCTTTTTTTTGTTTATAATGAATCTATAAGGAATTCAAGGTTAACTTTAATGATTTTCCTCTATTGAGGCTCTGATACCATGTTAGGAATATAAGATCTTAATAGAGAAAATTTGATATCTATAATTGTACTATTTATAGTATAGAATTTTTGAACAATATGTATTTACTAAATCTGTATTGTAGAAGAGAAGACAATGCCATATTTTTTTATTGCTTTCCTCTCACCAACTGTAGCATATAAATATGACATGATAAGTCATGTCTACGTAGAGACATGACTCTATGTGTCTTAAGCCACGTAGAGCCATGTCTTTACGTAGACATGCTGAGCATATTAGTTTAAACACTTCGTAACATAAGTGACTATTACGATAACTATTCTTCGATAGTTAACGTAACATATTAACTATCGAATGATAGTTACCCGTAACAATATTAATATATATGCCAAGTCTTGTGTAATATCGACTCCGTCGATTTAACAGCAGATATTATTAAACATAGATAGCAATCGATTATCATGTACATTAACAATAATGATTATATATATATGAAATAATAATAATATAATTATATCAATCAATTTGATGCTATAGTTTAACATAAGATACCACCCCAAACATTAAGTGAAAAATACATTTAATGACTTTGTCCCAAACTAAGTCTCTATTCTACATTCTACATCTCTCACTCTTTTATATTTTGATAATAGATCATAAATTGTAATTGAAAACATTGATGAAAAAATGAAACACCATTAAATCCGAAAAGCAATTTCGAAAAGTTTGAAAAATACACTTCTTTATACTGAATATTAATCGTTATAAATACCCTGCCATAAATAGACTGATAAGTAGTTGGCAATGGTAGGCATCATTGAAAATGTACTTTGCAGCAGACCTTCATTAAAGTAATACAAATCTCCAAACATCCAAGGTATAGATTCGTTCCACGGAGCTTGGAGTTCAAGTACACCTCCTGTGCAAACTTTTTGACGGGCGAGCATCATCTATCATCATCCAACGAGATTTACCAGTCTACCTTTTTTTAAATGCTAAATTAATGCCGCGATCGTTGTGATCGGATTCGTTGCAACTCTTAAATATGACAGACAATCCCTCTCGTCTGAAGCCAAACATTTTGCTATGCAAAATATCTCCTACTTAGCCAGCTAACCATTCAGAAATAAAACCAGTTAATCCGATCTTCCAGTCAAACTTGTGCCTCGCGGAGCTGCACAAGAGAGTCTTGCGATATGGAATTGGAAAGCACGATGAATTTTCAGTTGGTTTAACGGTAGAGAATTTCTGAAAGAGAGATGTAGAAGAAAGGTATGTAAGTTTCATATTTCCGACAGAATTAGGTGCATCCTCTATACTCAGAATAAGAAAGTATTCCCATATACCATAAGCACATACTATATAATTTTGAGTTGGTCTAATAGAAAATTTGTGTTCTTGATAGAGACCATAAGATTTATCTCATAGGAGAAGGGCCTGTATGTTGTTTGATATTCCCAATATCTTATATCCTGCATACTCAGAATGGGAAATTATCTCATACATTCAATGAACCGGAGACCCAAAACCAGATCATCAGAGTAGTCCCATATACTACCCACAGCCTAAAAAATCATCCAAATAATCCTATAAATCATAAACAGTTTGTACAAGGGAAAACAAAGAAAACATCATCCAAATAATCCCATTTACCATAAACCCACGGCCTAAAAGCAGATCATTTCCAATCTTTACTACTGATCTCTCAGGCACCTGTCACAAACGTTCATATAATTGCAGAGTGAATGCGGCTGTGCATGAGGAACTAGATATGGCATTCATGCTTCTTAGAATTGCCTAAATTTGCCTTAAATTCTCTCCACTGTCCCATTTACTATAAACCCATGTCCTGAAAACAGATCATTTCCTATCCTTACTACCGATCTCTCAGGCAGCTCATGTCACAAACGTTTATATAATAACAGCGTGAATTTGGCTGTACAGGTACTAGGCATGGCCTAAGGTAGCACTAAATTCTGGGGCCAAATTCTGTGCACTGAGCTCTGTTACCAAATGGATGCAGCGAAGAGTGATAAAATGCAGGGTAACCTGCAAGGAGTTGGGCGGCATGCGATGTCAGCAACTTATTGGGCGGGCGAAGAAGTAGGAAAAAGTTCTGCAGGGGAATGGAATTACAGAATGGTGGAGGAGGAGGGGCCGGTATATTCCCTGGCCACAGACGGAGACTTTCTGTACACGGCCTCAGAGAACCGGCGGATACGCGTGTGGAAACACCCGGAGCTGCTGGAAAAAGACAGCTTTAAATCCCGCAGCGGAACAGTCAGGGCTCTCTTGCCCCTCGCCAACATCGTTTTCTCCGCACACGCCGACCGTAAAATCAGAATCTGGCAGATAAACAGCACATCCACAGTAAAACTCGGGTCCCTGCCAACTCTGAAGGACTCTGTTTATAACTACTTCCATGGCGAGAAATCGAAGCAGCACAGCGATGTGATATCGTGTCTGGCGTGCAATGCAAAAGAGGGGTTGCTGTATTCGGGTTCGTGGGACAAAACCATCAAGGCATGGCGGCTCTCGGATCTCACCTGCGTTGATTCTTTTGCGGCTCATCAGGGGGCCGTCAATGCGCTTGTGGTGACACAAAATGACGGCTTTTTGTTCAGCGCCTCCGCCGACGGGACAATAAAAGTGTGGAGAAACGTTCCCGGGGAGTACTCGCATACTCTGACTGTGACGCTTCGGTTTCAGAGCTCTCCCGTCAATGCGCTCGCTCTGGGCGGAGACGAATCCCTTCTTTACTCGGGCTCTTCTGACGGGACCGTCAGTTTCTGGGAAAAGGAGCAGGATTGTTCCGGCAGACTCCGTCACGCTGGTTTTCTCAGAGGTCATGAAATGCCAGTTTTGTGCTTGGCGAGCAGGGAGAGGTGGGTTTTCAGCGGTTCAGAAGACGGGAGTATTCGGATTTGGAGGAGGGAGAGAGGGGTTCTTCTTCATTCGTGTTTGGCGGTGATTGCAGGTCACAGGGGACCGGTTACCTGCATTACTGTTGCCTCGGATGGGGACTTTGTGGTATACAGCGGGAGCCTGGACCGGAGCGTCAGAGCTTGGCTTCTTTCTCTGCCCCAACTTCAAGTAAACGAGGAGCAAGTGCAGGGGGGACATGAGCAGGCGCAGAGGAATAGGTGTGGAGTGATTCCCGTGCTGTCGCCGTCGTGGGTGCAGGCTAAATTGAATTCTCTCAACTCTCCAACAAGATCCCCACACCGTAAGACCCCATCAGATTTCTGCCCATGAGCTTGTTCGATTCTTTGTAATTAATTGTTCAGATTATAAGTCATTCTCATCAATCGCATTGTGTCATGCTTGAAAGCTGAACAAGTCCTGATATTCTACACCCCCTGCTTCTGTTCCGAGCTGTAAACTCGGGACTAACCGATGCTTATTAGTTACCGGTTTGTATCAACGTAAACTTTGATGTTTTTTAATGGGGTTGTGTTACAAAGGCCATTATTTCGAGGTCTGTTTTCATATTTAAGCCGATGGGATTGTTGAAGTGTCCTGCGCGTTATAAAATGGAGTTTGAGGAATGTACAGTTGATGACTGAAGAACAATCAAAGAAACCTCTCTCAGATATTTTGCAAATAGTTCGCGGGTAGAAATTGGTAATTGAAATGCAAACTGGACGTGTATTTCTCAAATCAGAGGCATAATCGACTTAGGTAATTGGAACCTCTACTTTGATTTAGGTGTATAGTTTTGGAGCGAGAAAACTGTAGAACAAAAGTAAATTATATTTATTTTTATATTTTTATATTTTTTAATTAATAAAAATTAAATAGATTATAAGATATACTATAATGTGTAGAAATTAAATTACAAAATTTAATATAAATTGTGTTCACAATGCTATTTTATAAAATTTAGACATTATTAATTTTATATTTATTTAGTACAAAATACAAATAATATTAATTGTTTGGATTTTCTATTTAAAATTATATTTATTTGATTGTGTAATAATGTATTGATTATAGAAACTTAGCAAACAGTATGATTTGATGAAAAATAATTTTATAAAACTAATTCAAGTCAATCTCTCTACTTAATAAAATTCATCTTTATATCTTAATAAAAAATAATCACGCCAAATTTTTTGGTCATACAAACTTTGATAGAAGACAACATGATTGACAAAAAAAAGATAAAATTAATTACAAGTGACATATTACTATGACACACATTTATAGATTTGGAGTGAGAAAAATGTAGAATGAAAATAAATTATTTACAAATACCTATTACTACGACCACAAAAGACTTGTGCTTATTCACTCAATGTTTTAAAGGGCCAATCATGGGCTCCGCAACTTCATTCACACCCTTAGAAGAGATCGAACAAGAGTTGACATGGGCTTATGATGGAGAAGATTGTGAATTGCATCAAAAACTCTATAAATATTTGTCATTGTAGCAAAAGGAAGGGACTCCTAAAGAGATTTTAGGTTTGTCTTGAAATATATACAATTTTGATTAACTAGTCCAATCTTCATGGCATCGAACACTTTAACATATTCTTGCTTCTTCTTCAAGAATTGCATAGGAAATAGTCCTACAATCCATGTCTTACTTTTAAACAAGCCATACCTGCTAATGGCACTATCGAGACTCTCTACTGTTACGAAATCTTCATGAACAAAATTGTTTCCAATTGTAAGATTGGTTGATAATCTGGTACCAGATCAAAATAGTTGGATAGGAAGATAGATGCAACTCACAAAGAGTACAAGCTCCTTGGTGCTTTGGGAATGAGTATATTTTTTCCTATAACTACCCTACTGGAACGTTCCACTAACCAACAGTCCCATTTTTAAATACTCATCTCATGTGTCTATTGAGAAAAGGACCTAATATAGGGACCTCCCACGGTCTAACATGGATAAAAATCTAATTATTTACTAGCCTATATTCTATATTGCAACCCAAGAAATTTCCAATAGAAGTCTCCACTTTGCTTTGTAAAATGAATGCCAACTAATGCCTCGAACAAAGGGAGGTCGTGAATAAATAGGCAATCACCCAACATGCTTAGTATAGGTGACATATGGCTTGGAATTTGATGGTCACCTTTACCTATCATATGATTTTTTTATGACGGTTTGGTCATTTTAATGCATTTCACTTTACGTTTTAAGATAATTATAATTTGTCAAAAAAAATGTTTATGAATAATTTAATAATATTTTTTAAATTTAAATATTTTATTTTAGCAATACATATATTACATATAATAAATATTTTATTCTTGATAATATAATGAAAATAATATAATTACTATTTTAAAATGTATTAGTATATATAATAGAAACTAACTAATCCAAGGTGCAATTATCTATTCATAAGAAATGAAAATTCTTGGTAATATGATTTTCTTATATAGATATAAATATTTTTAAATTATAAAATAAGTATAAATTAGTAATATATGCAAAAATCTCAAATTTACTAAACAAGTTTCTAAATTCATATCTTTTATTTAGAAAATATTTTAAATCAATAATATTATACAATAAATCATATAAAACTTTCTTGTGTGATAAAAAGAATATAAAATTAGAAAATAATTTTAAATTAGTAATATATGCAAAAATAATTATTAATTAAGAAAGTATAATGCCATGTCAAGGAACCCAATAGAAATTAATCTAAAACATGTTACTAAGTTTAAATAATTATTTTTTCTTAAGAGTTTACAAACAATAATGAATAACAAAGTGGAAGCAATATAACATAAAGACCATACATACTCATAAATATAACTCATTAATAGATTACAAGTCTCAAGGGTTCCTTGACGTAAAATTATGTAAATATAAATTAATCTATTAAATACAATAACCACTCAAATAAATTACAACATCTCATAAAAGAATTCCCAAATACAATTGAACCATAAGGTATACATGATGTATGCAATATAGTTCTAGTGTGTTAGGAACATAAAACTAAGTTAAACATTCAAGATACTAATCTATTTCAACATATATGATAAGACAAAAGAAAGCTTGTGAAAGAGAATGAAAACCAAAGGAAAGCACCCAAAAGGCCCTCTTGATGTTTGGATTTTTCCAATAGATTGGATGTGTACTCAAAAGGATGATGCTCAAGCTTCAAATGTAAGGGATGATTTTGGCATATAATAATGGTAATTTGATAGTTTTGGGCTCTCAAATTAGCATTATCACTTTACATAAAAGGTAGATGATTTGTGAAGGGAAAGGGGTTCAATTTATAGGCAAGAGGGGAGGTGAATGAATAGTTAAGATGCAAACTTGAGGAAGGGTTAAGATGCATTTGAGAGAGAGCACATGGATTGTATTTTCTCAATGTCTCTCATTGTGACAAGTGTTACAATGGGAGAAGTTGGAAGGTGTGGGGGAATGTGACCAATTTGGGAGATGTGAGAGGGGACAAATGTGTAAGAGGGAGATGGAGTGTGCAAGGGATGTGTAAGAGCATTTAAGGTTGACATGAGGTGAGAAAATTGGAGGATGTGAAGATGTGACATGAGGGTTGACTTGGGTTGGGTTAGGATTTCTTAATCCATAAATTATGATTGTGCAAATGTTGAGGGAGTGATTAGTCTTGGATTAGAAGGCAAGTGATAGAATTATGAGGATGTGATGGGAGGAGAGAGAATGAGTGGAGGGTTGGATTAGCTAATTATGAGTCATTAGTTAATTAAGAGTGATTAGTATGTGTGAATGGGTTGGGTTGAGTAGGAAATCAAGGTTATGTTGTTGGGATTGGTTAGGTTTAGGAGTTAAAGTTAGGAGCCATGTGCTCAAATTGGATTAAATGTTTTATTTAAATTCAAAATAGGAGAAAAATGGTTTATGAATTAATTTAAATACATTGACATATTTATTTAAATTAATAGAGGAATAGGGTTTTAATTAATTATCAAACTATAGGTTGTCATTTAGATAATTAATTAGAATATAGTTAATTAATTAAATTAATCAACTAAGGGATGACATAAATCAATTAAATAATTAATATTTAATTAATAAATGTCTTACGGAAGAGCTAGATAAGATTACCTAATTGTGTAATTAGATTTATGTGCCTACATTTTGCCCCTCTTTGGCATAGTGTTAAAATAACATTATTTTGAAGACATTTAAAATAATAAATGACGCAAAAAAAATATGAGGTGATGAAGTTAATTGATTTATGTCATCCCCTAGTTGATTAATTTAATTAATTAACTATAGTTCAATTCATTATCTAAATGACAACCTATATTAGTTAATTGATTTATGTCATCCCCTTGTTGATTTAAATTGATTTGATCAAAAGAATTAATTTGATCAAAAAAATTAGTTAATTGATTTATGTCATCCCCTACTTGATTAATTTAATTAATTAACTATAGTCCAATTAATTATCTAAATGACAACCTATATTCTGATAATTAATTAAAACCCTCTTCCTCTATTAATTAAAATAAATATGTCCATTTATTTAAATTAACTCTTAAAATCCCCTTCTTCCTATTTTGAATTTAAATCAATTATTTAATCCAATTTGAGCACATGGCTCCTACCTTTAACCCCTAACCTAACCAATCTCAACAACCTAACCTTGAGTTCCTACTCAACCCAACCCATTCACACATACTGATCACTCTTAATTAGTTAATGACTCGTGATTAGATAATCCAAACCTCCACTCATTCTCTCTCCTCCCATCACATCCTCCTAATTCTCCCACTTGCCATATAATCCAAGCCTAATCACTCCCAAAACATTTGCACAATCATAATCCATGGATTAAGAATTCCTAACCTAACCAAAGTCAACCCTCATGTCACATCCTCACATCCCCCAATTTATTCACATCATCTCAACTTTAACTACTCTTACACATCTCTTACACACTCTATCTTCCTCTTACACATTTGCCCCCTCTCACATCTCCCTAAATGGTCACATTCCCCCACACCTCCCAACCTCTCCCATTGTGACACTTGTCACAACAAGATGCATTTGAGAAAGCACAATCCATGTGCTCTCTCAAATGCATCTTGACCATTCCTCAGGTTTGCATCTTGACCATCCATTCACCTCACCTCTTGCCTATAAATTGAACCCTCATCCCTTCACAAATCATCCACCTTTTCGAAAAGTTATCATGCCCATTTGAAAGCCAAAAATATCAAAAGCAACCTCATAATGCCAAATTTCCCCCCCCTGATTTGTTGAAGCGTGAGCATAGTTTATGAGCAAACATCCATTCTTGGACAAATCTTCTACACATTTGGAGGCTATTTGGAGAAGTGAGGTTTGCACTTCCTTGTTTTGTTTTGCTTCTCTTTTGTAGGTCTAATCTTAAAGTTATTAATATGCTTTATTGTTGAATGTTTATCTTGCTTTAGGGTAAGTGCACAAAGATGGGGGACCAAAAAGGGGGTATAAGATGTCACTTTTTTCCTGAAATTAACAAACTCTGAACTTCAACAAGAAATTGAAGATAGTTAGACTCAAAATTTTAAGATGTGACAAAAACAAGAGTTGTAATACTCTGAATCTAGTTCCTAAACTACTAACTTATTTTGAAAATGGTGCAGATTAATGCCCTCAAAAAGGGGGAGCACAAAAAGTGGTCCTATTTTTTGTCAAAAAACATAACATAGCGTCTGGTGTGCTCCCCTTAAAATGTTAACTTTTTTTTTAAACTTTTTTTAATCACTCCAGTGAGAAGTTAGCTAATACCACGTAGTTTATCTTGGATTTTTTTGGTAATTTTTTTATGAATGTATAATTTTTTATGAATTTACGAAGTGCACACATCCTGAAAACATGAAATTTCTCTGTGCTCCCCCTAGAAATCATTTAAAACTAATCAAAAATCAAATTTTCTTTTTTTCAAAGTGTGTAGAATGGAGTCTAGTTTCTAAAAATGTAACTTGTTGCAAAATTTGATGAACGAGCCAAAATCTATGCCCAAAATACTGAATCTTGGTTTTTTACAAAAAATGGACATACACACAAAAGAAATTAGAGTTGAAAAAATTAACATAATCAGAATTCAAAATAAATTATATGCTTAGATAGCTAACAGAGAGATCTGCAATATCACATCATCTGATTTTTATGTTCTTGAGCCATGAGTAAACCTGACGAGGAGCACACAAAAAAAGATGTCATTTTTTTTATGTCTGTTGGAAAAAACATCTCAAGCCTATTTCAATCATCCAAGCCTTTGGGTTGGATCTCCAAGGAAAATAAGGGAGAGAGAGAGAGAGAGAGAGAGAGGGTGGTGAGTGTGTGTGTGTGTGTGAGAGAGAGAGAGAGGGTAATGAAAGAGAGAGTAGATAAGGGGGAGAGAGAGAGAGAGAGAGGGTGATGTGAGGAGAGAGAGAGAGAGAGAGAGAGAGTAGATAAGGGGGAGAGAGAGGGTGATGTTTTTGTGTGTGTGTGTGTGTGTGTGTGTGTGTGAGAGAGAGAGAGAGAGAGAGATATTTGGGTGAGAGATAAGCTAAGTTTGTCGTAGAGATGGGGTCAAAACCAAGTGACTTGTGATGAAACGAGTTAAAACCCTTTGGGAATCCTTTTGCCAACTTCAGTTTGACCTTAGAAATCCATGATGGATTGTGGGAGGTAACCCTGCTGAAGGCTTGCTGAAACCTGAAATTTGGCTAAGTCTAGAATTTTTCAAATCTAGAATCTACATGTTAACTCCTATGAAGCTGGAACCTATCCCAAACATCCTGAAAGTATTATATTTTATAATTTATACAAATATAACTTAAAGTATAAGAAATTAAAATTATCAAACTTATACTTAAATGTTATATTTTATATTTGTATAAATTACCCTCTCTCTCTTTCCCCCCCCCTTATCATCCTCTCTCTATCCCTTATCTCTCTCCCTCTTTCTAGTTTTTCAATATGGATTACACTTTTGTGGCTTTGCATAGTGCACACGGGGGGTGAAAATTTTGGGATTTTACAAAGCGCGTGCACCATATTTGGCGCACACACTATTTGGCGTTCGCCCAATTTGGTGCATGCACTTTTTTTTGGATTGCCCAAGCCTAAGGCTTGGGCAACCCAAGCCATATAGGGCGCACACCCTTCAGTGCGTACACACTATGCGTGATTTGGGACCAAAAAGAAAAGTGGCATCTTTTTGGTCCCCCATCTTGTGCATATACCCTTTATGTTCATAAAAACTAGGTATTATTACTTATATTTTGGCACGTAAGGTGGGACACACTTCTAGGGTCATTTTCTTATTTGTTTCATCTTTTTTCATTGCAAAACTAACCCAAAAACTAATGTTCTTTGTTGTTTGAGTGTTTTGGAAGGTTTTTTGGGTATTTTTCAGGTTGGAGAAGGAAGAAATATCATTTTCACCACCAATCCCGCGTGCGGATTTCACACACCATGATAAATGTAGGTTGGTGGGATCACAAGTATGGGCAGAGGGATCGAGAGTACAGTAGGCAAGATTGCATTCCTGCAAAAACTATTATGTCTTCTGTCTTTTTTTCTCTTTCACAGGTTTTTGGGTTCACCAGTCCTTTTTTACACAGTCAGCGGTATCATGAATCTGCATTGCGGGAACGCACTTTGACTGTGTGGGATCATGACATAATTTTGTAAGCCATAAGGCATTTAAATTTGTCAAAAAACCTTGAGCTTTATGTCTTCCTATCTTCTTACTAACCTATGGAATAGCGACTTGACCATACAGGATCGCAACAACAGGTATCGTATTTAATTTTTGCTATTCATTGTCCTATTTTTATTTTTTGGACTGAAAGGCATGCAAGATCACGTATATGGCCCACGATATTGTTGTTTATCGGGGTGTAGGATTACAAGAACATGTGGTGGGATCATGAATTAATATTTTTAAAACATAATTTACTCACTTAATTTTGGAGGACTAAAGAGAACCCTACAATATATATACATCACACTTCATTATTTTGATTTGGGTTTAAAATGAACAAAGGCTAAAATGAACAACACAATCCTCACATTTTGGATTGGTGCTTAGCAAATAAACACAATAAAATCTTTAATTCCTAAAGGGGAATGAACAACACAATTCTCACATTTCGATTTGGTGCATAACAAATGAACACAATCAAGTCTTGAATGTTAAGGGAAAAGTAACACTTTTTGTTTTCTTTGAAAACAATAAAAATTTTCTTGAAGTATTGTCATTTGGTTTCCAAAAGAACCTTGCATGCTAAACACAAGTGTTTGATGTTCTAAAATAGAAAATACTTAGCTTAAATCTAGGTTCAATTTGGAAATGAACACTTCTTGGCATGTTTGAAGGATTGTTTCTCAATACTATCTTAAGAGACTTTTCATTTTTGCAAAAACCTTGTTAAATTAAGTGATGTGAAAATAATTAACTTGTATTTGTATCATCTCCCCTCACCTTCGTGGAGCTTGGGTAAAGAGAAAGATCAAGTTCAATTGGTTTTGCTTCTAGCGAGGCCTGTCTAGAGAGAAGTGCTTCCTCTTTAGAGAACGATCTCAAACAAGTAATTTCCCTATCAGTATATAAACAATGTGTTGAGAAAAACCTCACCTTATCCTCTCAAGCTCAGGTGAGGCATTTTGATGGTAGCCTGAGGTAGGTGAATATATCTACGATTTTGGCATGGTCAACTAGGATTGTAAGTGAGTCACGCATGTACAAACTAATTGGGAAGATGTCACAAATCTTACTAAAATTCATTAATTAGATACCTACCCAATCTACCCCCAAAGGCTTCCTAATCTTTGTGCAAGGAGAATAGTAATCTTCCCAAGACACTCATCATATCATTCCATTCTTGAGCATTTGGAACTGGATAATACGACATCATGACTAAAGTCATTATGTATTTGGTGATGGTAATATTCTGATTAGATCTTGGATGTGTACCTAAGTCAATGAGAAAAGGTTTTTAAGTTACATCATTTCCTCAAGATAATAATTTCTTGTGTGTGTCTTCAAAGTTAGCAAACCAGTGAAACATTTGTTCAAACATACACAAATGAAGTTACGAGTTCTTTTCCAAAGAGATAATTTGCCTTTGTTCCCAAAAGATTGCTTTGTCTCTTGTGGGATTGCTTGTCTACCATTTCAAGAAAATCCAAATTTTCTCAAAACCAAGCCAAGGTACACTTATCGTAGTCACTTCCTAGCTTGACAAACTTCCAAATCCATGCTTAATAGATTGAAGATATTTGGACTTATGACCGAATCAGTGAAACACAAGAAAGAAAATTTACCAATACCACATGTGTATTGAGAGAAAAAGGTCACCGAATGAAAGCTCAAAGATCACCAACCTATCATAACTTCAATCCAAGAAGAAGACAAGTATGAAGAGAAACTAGATAATGTGGGTTACAACATAAGAGTCATGCAGTTTGCATCGTGCTTCCAAGTTAATTGCCATTTTTCATACTTGAAAGAGAGAACTAGGCGGCATATCACATCCTTTTTGATTCTCACGAAACTTTTTCAACATCGCTACACATTAGATCATCCCCTAGGTACATTCATGTCATTATCTTATGTATCCTTAAGTCAATCAGAATCATCCTTATCAAAATCAAATCCAAGATTATCTACTATCCAAAAGACGCTTAGTGTCACCCCCACTCGATTTTCTTAAAAGCCTATCCTAAATCAAAAATATCTTAGCTCCACCTGTCTGACTAAGCATTGTCTAGGGTAGCTAGTACTTGTCTTTGTAAGCCTTATCATCTTGATCCAGAGATTGGCCCGTACTAACAACTTAGATCTCATCTTCTGAAGATCACAAGTCTATCCGAGGTAAAAAATACCCTCTATTTTGATCCTACGTTCGAAAAAGAAACTCATTTTGACACCTAGCAAAAACCTTAGGAAATTTTCATCTCCATATCAAACTATCATCATCTAATCATCCTAGGTCTTGCATTCATCCACACCAGCCTCAAAAGCCTAGAACCATATCGCATACATCCCCTTGTTGCACCTTTATCCTCCATATCTTAGGACTTGCATTTCATGTCTGTTGAGACACAATTGAAAAAGTGAAAAGGTATGGACCACAACCATGCCACTAGTTCATCTAACCCAAACAATCCTAACAATGCCATGGTGACATATGACCCTCAACCGCTACAAGTTGAGAATGTGTAGGAAGATCCTACCAAAGCACCCACCATAGAATCTATGGAATAATTCATGAGCCATCCCAGACACACACAAATGGTAAGTGCGATCATCACTCAAAACCGTCTTGCCATTTTGGAAAAATGTGTAGGAGGGTACTCCCATTCTGCCACACCTTTAACCCTTTGATCCCACTAAACCCATATATATCCCCGCTAATGCATACCCCATTATTATCCAAAAAATCCATGCCACCTATGTTATTGTTATGCATACTAGAGAGAACGCCTTAGAATAGTAGGGCAACAGCAATCATCCTAAAACACGGGGCCCTACGGGCAAGAGATGTTATTCTTCCGGTGATGATCCCAACCTACAACTATCCCATGCAGCTTCACCTATTCCCCATCTCTTTCAAGCAAGCTCCACAACCCCCACCGTTCACACAACAACACAATCCACCCCATTCTTTTTCATGGGCACACCACCTCCACCTACTACATCGTAAATAGCCACGTAGGCACAAAGTTCCACACAAGTACCACATCTGCCTCCCACACAAAGTGCCACACAAATAGTATTCTCACCTTTCACAATTCAGGCCTTCATGTCAACATCACTCTCCTAGGGGGAAACACAAATATTTCCCTTCACCACTCAATCACCATTCTCGCAATTCCTCACACAACCAACTTCCACACAAGTTCCTCCTCCCCTCTTCAGTGCTAGTATGCAATCCCAACAACTTGCATTCACAATAGGAATGTCATTCATGGGATCCCAAAACCCACCATCCACATTGAAAAAGCCCACTTTTGCTCCAATATTCCCATCTACATCCACATCATAACCCACAACAAGAACAGGCTTTTCTTGGGGCCTCACCCGAGCATAAATGCATGCCCTAGGGATACAAACACAATCGCATATATCCAATCCCACAAACCCATAAGAAGTATTTCCTCACACAACACAACAACCTTCACTGTCTCCTCCAGCTACATTCTTTCCCTTATTAAATAATTATCTATCGATGCTACCCGTCGCTTCTCAAACCCTGCCACCATTGCCACAAAAACATAATTCTTCCTATCTCACAAAAATTCTCACCCAACCACCCCCCATTATCCATACCCAAGAAACCATTCCACCCCTTAGCAATGCAGACATGCATCCTTCATATAATGGACAAGCCCAAGGATAGTCCCATCAACAAACCACATTGTTCTACCAACCTCCCCCACAATAGGAGTATTTCCCAACACAACAGCAACATCCCCTCATTCCCCAGCAACAACAAGCAACACCATACCCTGCGTAGCAGCACACATCATCATTCCAACAATAGTACATTTCTCAACAAGTTCTCAAGAACCCGTTGTAGTCTTCCTACATGGAAAGACAATCTCCCTATCTGATCCCACAATATCCTCCACAAATCCCTCCATATTCACCTGCACCATCAGATCCCTTCCCAATGGGAGTGCCCCTCTAAAACCTATCTGTAGACACAAAAAATTGGCCAAAGGCATCAAATCATCAAAATAATATGAAAAATCAATAAATGGAACAAAGGCAATTCAAATCAAAGGAAAATTCAATTAAATAATTAAATGATTAAATGATTAAATAAAGCTTGAAAAGGGGAAAAACACTACGAAATTGATTAAATTCAATTAATGACATAGTTGTTGAAAGCAAAAATCAAAATGAACATCTTACCCTTCATGGCTAAATTTAATTACTTTAATTAATAAATAAATACTAATTTCCCTCAACAAAGCAAAAAGGAGACAAAATGGACACAAATCACTCACTTTTGTTGAAATGGTCCAACCTTTTGAAACCATTTAAATGATTGTCCCCTCCTTGTCCCCCCATTTATGGACAAAGCAAAGCCAATTGACCTTACCCAAGCATAACCATGGTTATCTCACTCTACCCCCTACCCTTGGGAAAATCTTATATATTGAAGGCATTTAGAAGCATAATTCATCCACTCCATATCTTTGAATTGCAGCAAAGCCCTGGCAATTTGCATCCACATCACTCACTTATCATTTTTCATTGCTAATTAGCTTAAATTGCTTTGATCATAGTAGATTGTTCATCAAATAGAGCTAGAATTTGATAGAATAGATCTAAATTTGCATATCATATAGCTTAATTCTCATCTTTAGAGTGTCACTAGTGAGGATCATAGCTGAGAGCCTCATTTACCACTTTATTTTAGAGATCCATGAGATATTTAGATTAATTGTGCATTATTTAGATTAGTTTGCTTTGAATAGTGTAATTGTCTTTTAAATCTTGTTATTTCATGAAGGTGTAAAACTCTCACACACAAATGGTGCCCACCGTGGGGCCCTAGGCCTCAAATTCATCATTATTTTCACATTATTTGCAAAATTTAGACTAGAATTGCATGAATTTGCTCGCTATTTGCAGGTTACAGAGAAGAAATCATGCCTGCCAGTAAAGAAGTCATGCCTAAAGAAAAGAAATGTCGCGGATGCCAATTAAAATATCACCTACAGTCTGAACTCTTACGCATTTTAGCCTGTAGAATCATGCTTTTGTGAAAGAAATCACACGTTCAGAAATTAAAATCTCGCATTTTGAATAAAGGATTGATGCCTTTGGTCATTTAAATGTCGCTTAATCAGACTTAAAAAGCCACGGCCGAGGAATCATTTTACATCTGGTGTGAAGGGAGTACTCTACTTTATCAATTTAATTTCTCACTATTGTCATTTGAAATGTCGCCTTTGATAAATTAGATATCGCTTTTATAGCATCAGTTTGTCGCGTTTGGTAAATATTTCACGCGTAGGTCAAATTTGATATCGCACCTAGTTATTTTAATCTCACTTGAGTCCTGCAAGGTGATGCTCGCGGTTAAAGTAATCACGTCTTTGCCAAATCAGATCTCGCGTATAGTGTGGACAATGTCGCTTGGCTGCACTTTTATATTTTATCAAAATAATGACTGTTGTTGCGTCTAGTAAAGATTTCATGTGTAGATAAAATTTGATATCGCACCTGGTTATTTTAATCTCGCTTGAGCCCCTTAAGGTGATGCTCGCGGTTAAAGTAATCACGTCCTTGTTAAATTACATCTCGCGTACAGTCTGGACAATGTCGCGTGGCTGTACTTTTATATGTTATCAAAAGTGTTAAAATAATGACTGTATTCTGACTTCACGTCCTTTTTTTTTGTCTCAGGAGTATGGTCTGTCATAAGAAAGTTCAAAAACCAGAGAGAAGGCATAACTTAAAGGAGAAATTGATTGCTAAGAGGATAAGAAAGGAAAACCAGGTACACACCACCTTTGTTCTCAACAATGACTTAGAAAGGGATGTAGAGTTATATGCTAAATACATTGTTGTTGTAGATGCTTACAAACAAAAATACGTATCATTAAATTGGGAGTTTAGTCCCTAAGTTTGTAAAAATTTTGCAAATTTTGAAGAAAAAGAAAGCATAAAAAGCATAATCAAAATTGTAGCATTCTAAGCATTGATTTTGGTTTCTCCTCACTTTGTTTGTTTGTGCCGACTAATTTGCTGGTGGAGGGAACATTTCATTAAGGTAAGGGAAGGATTTGGAAAGAAAATGAGAAAATCTACTACTTAAAAATGCGCCTAGCCTTTGCTAGCATCGTTTGAGGTATTTCTCTCATCAAGCTTGCAAACTTCCCTTAAATTGTGGCATTTTCAAAGTTCAAAACATAGTTTAATCATAAAAGGAAAAGAACAAACATTTCAATTCTAAGAACCCCTTTGTCATGGGGTTGAAAAAGAACCAAATTGATTGTGAGTGTTTGGGATAAGGGAAAAGCAATAGGGATATGCTCTTCACTCTTTGAGTGAATCAAATGCCAAAACTTTCTCTACCAAATCCACTTTTCATGCTTTCAAATGAACATGTTTAAAACTTAGTGGGCTCGCCTCCTGAGATTGCCTTAAAAGGGACGGTGAGAGGGACAGCCCAAAGTGGGATACACTTGCTTTTTCCACGAGAATCCGACCAACTATAAAAAGAAACACGTGTATCCTTAATGGGGTGCATGACAAAAGGATTTTAGCTCTTTCAAACTTCCTCTAGTAGTCTTAACAGATTGCGCAAAATCGTGCTTTGGTGCGTGTGGGAAGCCCCTTAACATACTTGGGGGATGAATGGCTAAGATCTATTTTGAACAGAAAACTTACTACATAACGGTAAAATAGAAAAACTACCTATTAGAGCCATGTTTATGAACCAATTATGTGCTAGGTAGATTGCGTGGAAGCTATTCTTGTGTTTCAACCTGTGAAAACGTTCAAAAATACACACATTAGAGCATTCTAGGGATATGGTACCAAATTGATGTGTGTGTTGAGATTGTTTTTATATTTTCAAACAAGATATTCCAAAGTTATTGATCAAAACATCATTAAGATTCTAAACCATTTAAAATTGATCAAAAAAACCTTTACATTATTCCAAAAAACCAGCTTATCAAAAGAAGAAGTCAACATACCCTTAAAGTTTGTTCATGCCTGTTCTTACAAGATCACACTCTATAAAGAAAACATTACAAACAGACGGGACCTACAAACGAGAAGAACTCCCATTTCCAGAGGACACTTTCATTACTTCATGAGTGATTGAAAAACCCGCTAAGGCAAAGGACACTAACAAGATGTTTAGTGGCACCCTAGGAAATACCGATCCTAACAACCAAGGAAACAACATGAATGGGGGTATGGATCCTAACAACAATCAAGGAAATTCTAATAATGGAGGAAGAGATCCTAATTCCCAAGAAGCAAATTCACAAGGCAACAACTTACCTCCTCTTCATAATACAAACCTACCCCCAACTGCGGAAGAAGCCACGGATGAAAAGGCATTAGAGGCAAGACAATGTCCTTATTTCATAGAACTAATGAAAAAGACCATGCGTATGGATAAAGAAAAATACTTCATGGACTTGATACAAACGGGGGTAAAGCTACCTAAATATTTTGACATAGAACAACTAAAGCCCAAGGAAATAGAAGACCCTATGGAAGTAATAAGGGAACAATTCAAGGCATTACAAATGGAAATCGACAGTTTGAAACAAAACGGGGCTCCTAAGCCTTTCTCTATTGAAACATTATGTCCTTTTCCATTCGATAAGAGTTTGGTCATGGTGCCTTTTCCCATTAATGTAACATTTCCTAAGTATGATAGGTATGAAGGAACATCTAACCCACATGATCATCTTCAGGGGTTTTGTGCATTGAGTCTTGAATTCATGTATGATACAACCTATTTAATGAGACTATTCCCAAGAAGCTTGGGAGGAATGGCCATGGATTGGTTTTCAAAACTACCATCCGGCATCAAAACCTTTGAAGAATTAGCTTCTAAATTTGTGACTCATTACTCCTATAACATCAAACATGAGGTCACAATGATAACGTTATGTAACACGAAGCAACAAGATGGAGAAGCCTTCCTCACATTCTTGCAAAGATGGAGGACTGCATTTGCTAGATATCCAAGAAGTGTACCGGAAAAAGAGAAAATGGATATCTTTATTAACGGTTTAAGCAGAGAATTAAATTATAGACTAAGGATGCAATGTCCTAAAACCTTCCAAGATTTTATTGATAACGGAGTTACAACGGAAGAGGTGTTGATTAAGAGTGGAGAGCTGAAATTGTACAAGGAAAATAAGAACAACTCTAACTCCAACAACAACAATACCAACAATAACAACAATCAAAATAAAGGTTGGTACAATAACAATAGCTGTTATGCTGCAAAAAATAACAACAAAGGCATTGTTAATGATGGTGTAGTGGAATCCAGCAACTTGAAGGTGATTCCATTTGCCCTTACAAAGACACCCAATCAAGTGAATAATACTAATCAAGCATATAATGCACCTTCCAACAATAACAACAATGCCAACAAGAATAATCAAGGAAACAAGGATCAAAAGAGCAAGTATGATAAGTATTTGAAGCCCACTCCTTCAAGACACTTTACACCCTTGGGAGAATCACTTGAAACTGCATTAAAGGCTCTCATGGCTAACAATGTTATTACATTACCTACTATTAAGCCTTATGAACCAAACCACAAGCTGGGCTGGTGGGATGCTAAGAATCATTGTGAATATCATAGGATTCGGGGACACACTACAAATGAATGTCTACAATTAAAGAATGTGGTGCAAGACTTGATAGATAATAACATAATCACCGTTGATGGACCCCAAAATAATGAAGATCATACGGCCTTCAAACAACCTTTTTACAAACATGATAAAGGTGAGTCATCAAATGGCAAGAAACAAAGTGCCAATAATCTCCACTTTGCGCCATCATATGATCATATTGTTAATGCTATAATAATTAATGAACAATCTCAAAAGGAAGCAACAAATGTCATTACAAGAGGGCAAAATTCTAGAATGACTTTACAAGGGATAGTCCCTCAAAACACCAATATCCCACAATCCAACATTGTGGTCAAACAACTTCCTACAGCAGCAAGGCCTTATAGTTTGGTGGATCAATTGCAACGTACTCCAACACAAATCTCAATCTTAGAGTTATTGAAGTTATCACCGAATCATAAAGAGATTTTAGAAAAAGCTTTAGAAGAGACACATGTTTCTACTACCTTAGGGGAAGAAAAGTTTCAAAATATGGTAGGACATCTCATGGCCCCTCATTGTCTTTCATTTTCTGATCAAGACGACATGTCTATAACTCATCCTCAAAATTTTCCATTACATATAGAGGTTTTGATCGAAAGGCATAGAGTCAAAAGAGCCCTTATTGATGGAGGGGCTGGTCTTAACATCTGCACATTAAGTCTTGTAAAATCCTTAGGTTTATCTGAGTCTTGCATTGACCCTACAAAGAAAATCACCATAAAAGCTTACGATGAAGCTGAAAGAGCTTCTAAAGGCATGATTGTATTGCCCATCCAAGTGGGACCAGTCAAGAAGGAAACCAAGTGTCAAGTGTTGGACATGAAATTAACTTATAACATCTTATTGGAAAGACCATGGATTCATGAGATGCAAGCTGTCCCATCCACATACCACCAATGCATCAAGTTCCCATACATGGGTGAAGAAATCACGGTTGGAGGAGACTCAAATCCATTCCAATATTGTAATGCACTCAAACCCTTGCATGAATTATACATTCCACATAATCATGAAGGAATTATTCCAAGAATCACCAATGAAGATACACAAAATCCTATTCAAGCTAGCTCAACTACATCAACTAAGGGCAAGGAAAAAGTGAGCTACGAGGGTCCAAATGTAATGGAAAGTCCATATTTAGCACCTAAATTGGAGATAGTGATCTACAAACCTACGAAAGAGGAAAAGGAACAAGCTAAAGAAGATCATTACCAACACATGAGTGAGATGATGAACAAATTTGACAAACAATGCAAGATTAGTTCAAAAGGAGTAGGAGAATATTCAGTTTCTCTATTTGACATGCCCATATCTCCCAAATCACATGGTAAACCCTCAAAAGAACATCTTCCACATAAGTATAATTCTTATTTTGTGAGGGAAGATAGCAAAGCAACATGGGATAAGGAAGAAGATGAATTCCTTCAATGGCTTTATCATGATGAGGATGATACCTTAGACACTCCCATGGAAGGAATTCAGCATGTCAATATACAAACCGAACAATATGGGAAAGGATTTGATATTATACAAAAGATGGGATACAAAGGAAGAGGACCCTTAGGCCAAAGAAATAGAGGGTTATTAGAACCTATTGAACCTATTTTGAGGGCAAGTCATGAAAAATCCAGATTAGGTTTCCAATACAAAGGAGAAAGTTCAAGTCCAATGCATGATTTTCATCCTCAAATAAATGCATTAGAATCCGAAGGAGATAGTGATGACTCTCAGGATTATGAATGGGATACTTTATCAGAGGAGTTATGTCAAGATAAAGAAGTCATTGCTATACATACTTATGCAAAAATCCCAAAACAAGATGCTTCAATTAATGAAGAACCTCCTATTCAAAGGCCTAATATAGAACAAGCATCTAATAGTGGAGCATGGATAGAAACATTTTGGACACCTTCAGAGGAGGGAAATTCAAACATTAGTTTTAACCCACTTGTGGCTTTTCCCACATTGTTTCCCGTAGAGGTTGACGAGGATTCGAGCGAAGGGGACTTTGACCCTGCTTCCATGGATCATCTTGAGGAAGCGCACATCATAGATCTAAATGATACAATGTATGAACCCTCAAATGAAGTCATGTCCATTAATCCTATTGATGATACCTTACCCAATAATTCCTTAATTTTGATGCACCTGGACCTCATTGATTGGGATCAAACCGAACCACATGACTTACTTTACTTCCCAAATGACCAAGCAACAAACCAATACCTCAATGCGGTTGAACCCTCTTTCACCAATGAACTCAATGCGGACATAATGACAACAGCAAGGGTCCAATCTCTTAGTCAAAAAAAGAAAAAAATGAAAAAAAATAAAAAAATGAGAAGTTCTATTGGTGAAAACCCAACTGTGGCACCATTAGAACCAAAAACAATGAAAATAAAAGATGTTTCTTTTGGTGAAAACCCAACTGTGGCACCATTAGAAGAGAGATTGGATACTTTGCCTGAACATGAAGAAGAAAGGTCATCTATTCTTATAGAACCAACAGAAAAAGTTAACATTGGTACGGAAGTAGATCCAAAGGTCATACACTTGGCTACATCACTTACATCTCTTGAAAGAGAGGACTTTATCAAATTCTTCCAAGAACAACAAGTGAATTTTGCATGGTCATATGCCAACATGCCCGAACTAGATCCTGATTTCATAATGCACCATCTGAATGTTAGACCCGGAGTTAAACCTGTGAAGCAAAAACTAAGGAAAATGCACCCACATGTGGCTCTCCTAGTCAAGGTAGAATTGGAAAAATTGTTAAAGGTGGGGTTCATAAGAACAATAGCATATGCTGATTGGATCTCTAACATTGTGCCGGTTACTAAGCATGATAAATCTATCTATGTGTGTACAGATTTCAGAGATTTAAATCTTGCATGTCCCAAAGATGACTTCCCATTGCCAAGCATAGATACCATAGTGGACCTGACAGCAAGTCACACAATGTACTCATTAATGGATGGATTTAGTGGCTACAATCAAATAAAGATTGCTCCCGAAGACCAAGAAAAGATAGCATTTACTTGCCCTTGGGGTACTTTTTGTTGGAATGTCATGCCCTTCGGTCTTAAAAATGTTGGAGCTACATATCAAAGGGCCATGACAACTATTTTCCACAACATGATTCACACTTTCTTAGAAGATTATGTGGATGACATTCTAGAAAAGTCCCACAATAGAGAAGAACATTTACAAATCCTAAGAAAAATATTCATTCGGTTAGAACAATTCAAAGTTAGATTAAACCCAAAGAAGTGTGCTTTTGGTGTCCAATCCGGCAAGTTATTGGGTTATATAGTATCAGCAAAAGGAATTGAAGTTGATCCTGAAAAAGTACAAGCCATTCTAGAGATGGAGATTCCAAGAAACATTAGCCAAATGAGGTCACTAGAAGGAAAGATTCAATCAATAAGGAGATTTATATCTCAATTAGCAGAAAAGTGTCACTCCTTCACTAGATTGCTACACAAGGACACTAAATTTATGTGGGATGAAGAATGTGATAAGGCCTTCGCTATTTTGAAGACTTATTTGATAAACCAACCTATTCTTATGTCACCTATCAAGGGCAAAGAACTGTTGTTATACATATCAGCCACTGAAAGGTCTCTAGGCATATTGTTGGCACAAGAAGATGAGCAAGGAAAAGAAAGGGCAATCCACTATCTTAGTAGAACCTTAATAAAATATGAACTAAATTATTCATTCATGGAAAGAGCATGTCTAGCAGTGGTCTTTGCATCTCAAAAACTAAGACATTATATGTTGATGCATAAGATCAAATTAATTGCCAAGATTGATCCTCTCAAATACTTGCTAAGTAAAACTGCCTTAACAGGTAGAATAGCAAAATGGGTCATGATCCTAAGTGAATTCGACATTGAATATGTTGATAGAAGAGAAATTAAAGGACAAGTGATAGCAGATCACTTAGCAGATAACCCAATGGAGTCTACACAAACCATTCAAATTGAATTTCCAGATGCAACAATTGTCAACATAGAAGCAAAGACATGGAAATTATATTTTGATGGATCTTATACACAAGGAGGTTCTGGAGTAGGTATATTATTGGTTACCCCTCAAGGGTACACCATTCCAAAGTCCTATAAACTCTTATTTATGTGCACCAATAACATAGCAAAATATGAGGCATTAGTCATTGGCATCAAAATGGATTTGGAATGGAATATTGCAGAATTACAAGTGTATGGAGATTCCCAACTCATAATCAATCAGGTTAATAATGAATACAATACCAAAGATATAAAATTGATGAAATATAAAACCTTGATTGATGGATGGAAGAAGTACTTTGCTTTGATCACATTTAAACAGATTCCAAGAGAAAAGAATAGAGCAGCAGATGCCATGGCTACCTTGGCTTCCTTATTACAAAAACCAGATCAAAATGAGAAGTATGAGTTCTTGGTGGAAGAGTTGGTAAAACCGGCATTCAACCTTCCTGACACCCAAATTGTTTCTCTTTTACATGGACATGACTCTCCTTGGTATGGACCCATTTATACTTACCTTAAAGACCAAGTACTTCCCATAGACCAAACTTGTGCCCAAAAATGTAACTTCATACGCCAAGCCGCCCGTTACCTAATCCTTTCAGACATATTGTATCGTAAGGGTCTTGATGGGACGTTACTTAGATGTTTAGAGGAAGAAGAATCTAAGTTAGCTTTACGCGAGGTCCACGAAGGCATTTGCGGGTCACACTCAAGCGGTCTTAATCTAGCTAAGAAAATCCTTCGTTTAGGGTACTTTTGGACAACATTAGAAAAGGATGCTTGTCAATTTGTGAAGACATGCAGCAAATGTCAATATCATGGTAACATGATACATGCACCGGCTCAAGAATTACACCCATTCATTACACCATGGCCTTTTTATCAATGGGGTTTTGACTTGATTGGAATCATACATCCGCCATCTTCAAATGGACACAAGTATATCATCACAGCAACAGAATACTTCACCAAATGGGTGGAAGCAGTTCCATTAACAATAGCAACCGGCAAACAAATTTCAATGTTCATATTAAACCACATAATTTGCCGCTATGGTATTCCACATGCCATTATCACGGATAATGGGAAACAATTCAAAAATTAGGATATTGATGAACTGTGCATGACATTCCACATTACACATCATTCGTCATCCATTTATTATCCACAAGGCAATGGACAAGCTGAAGCAACGAACAAAAATATCCTCAAAATATTAAAAAGATCAATTAACAAATCAGGAAGAGATTGGCACATGCAAATAAATCCCACACTATGGGCTTACAGAACTAGTATCAGAATACCTGTAGGAGCCACCCCATTCTCTTTAGTTTATGGAACTGAAGCAGTTCTACCATTAGAAGTTGAAATTCCATCTCTACGGGTTTCATTAAGAGGATTGATCACTGATGAGGATTATAGGATTGCCAGACTGCAACAATTGGAATTGTTAGAGGAACACCAGACTCAAGCTTATGAGCATTTAAGAGTTTATCAAAATAGGATTTCACGGAATTACAACAAACACATCAAACCAAGAACTTTTCAAGTAGGAGACTTGGTATTAAGAGAAAATCCCAAGAATCAAGCTGAAAGGGAAAAGAAAGGAAAGTGGGAAGCTAATTGGATAGGCCCATTTGTGATAGTGTCATCCTTTGGAACTGGAACATATAAGTTATCAAATTGTAATGGTGAAGAGTTACAAGAACCCATAAATAGCATTCATTTGAAGAGGTTCTACACCTAAAGCAGATGAAAGAGTATACAGCGTATCAGATGAGAGAGCATCATAATTATTGTACATAGTTGAAAAGAGATCTTGAAAATACAAAAACATTTGAAAATGGAAAATCCAAAAACATTGGAAAAGAAGAAAGATCAAAAATAGTGGAAAATTGAGCATGAAGAAAGCAAAAACATTTGAAAAACTATCTCTTGGTGAAAACCTAGCAATAGGCACCAAGGTGATAAGGAAAAAAAATTTATAAAAAAAAAAAAAATGAAAAAGAAAAAGTGCCTTGGTGAAAACCTAGCAATAGGCACCTCGGTAGCAAAAAAAAAGGAAAAAGAAAAAAGAAAAAAAATAGAAAAAAGCACCCAAAGGTGAAAACCTGGCAACAAGCACCTTTGGTTTCCTTAAGTCATTTCTTTCCTAGTCACATGTGTACATAATGCATCTCATCATCCCATTTGTCCAAACCTTCATTGCATCCGTCATTTGTACATAGTCATAATAACATTTTTAGCATCATCCTTTGCATTGCCCAAAAGTTGTCAAAACTGATACATCAAACACTTGGGGGCAGCATAAAATAGATCGAAAAGTGGGTACCTCAAAAAGGATTCAATAGTACAACATTTAGTCACATCAAAGAGGGAATTATCAGAGTTTCAGAAGAGAGAAGAAGATTTTAGTGAACCTTTGATTGATATCATTGTTTACTAACCAAGAAGTTGATTACCACAACAAATCCTTGAGCCTACATTGACTTATTATTCAAGATTAAAAATCAAACATCATTCCATGATCAAAACACTTGGAAATATTATTTGAAGATCAGAAAATAATGCAAAACACCTAGATAGATTCTTTTGAAAAGTCGGTTAAAAATCTGTTTACTTACATTAATTCAATTTGTATCAAGTTTTTTTAGCTAATCAATGATGTTTCGACTAGATTGACAATGATGGAGACATGATATTTTTCTTGACTATGAAGTGAATGTTTGGAGGAAGATTCATTGCCTTATGAGAATTCATCTAAAGAGATGGTCATCAAAGAACCATCGAGGATTATCTTATAAAACAATGAGTTAACTTTTGTTTGTTTACACAACTGGATACCCTGGATATTTAGATTCTTCATATCTAAATGCCAAAATCCACTTGCAACATAGAATCTGAAAAAATCGGTATTCGTACTCTCATGATTGTTTGTAATCAGTGATAGTCGTATCAACGAGACCGATGGGAAAGAAAAATGGAGGTTAAAATATGAGCAATAAAAAGTGATATTCATATCATCATGTCAGTGGGCAGTGGTGATTGTATCGACTTTCCGATCCCAAGTGCTTAATGATGAAAATTTATCCTCAAGGCATTTATTTGCTAAAAGCTAGTGACACTTAGCTGCATTGCATTGCATTATCATGGAAGGTTAATTGCATTATCATGTTAGATTAATTGCATGTGCATTTGTTTGTAGTATTTTTCCAAGGACAAGGGGGTTCATTCAATCAAAATCTTGATCAATCATAAAATGGGTCATTCAATCAAGAATCAAGGAAAGTCCATAAATCATAAGTGTCCATAATATCAAAGATCCATGAACTTTGTCTAATCAAAGATACAATGTCATCAAAGTGATACATCAAAGTCCTGATCAATAACTGAAATAACATGATATAATATTAACAAACTAAAGGAGCTCCATAATCAATCATCTCAATAACATGTACTCTAGCTGGGTCAACTCATGACTTAAGTCTAAATATCCAAGAAAGCTAAGGTCCGTATATATATCATTTACGAAAATGTGCCTATTTCACAAATCAAGGGAATCATATCAGTATTCTATATCAGTGAGTCATTTTACATCAATCAATCCTATCAAAGTATCAAGAAATCACACCCCATACCATTTGTTCGTGTCTTTATGTCCTGAGAACGAAGCAGCAGTATCAAATCATATCAGTTTTCACACTGATTGATTTATCCTATCAGGATCCCATATCGGTTTTCACACTGATAAAGATCAATCCTATCAACTGTATCGATTTTCACACTGATCAGTTATACCATATCAGTTTTACTATCCTATTAGATTGACAAATCACATTCATTGGTACCATTATCCTGTTATAATCACTTATTTCGCTTAACTACAACAGACCTATCTATCTTGGATGTGAAAATTGCAAGTCATGGCATATCATCAATATTTTTCAGAAATGAAAACATATTGGACCAACTAATCAAAATTTTTCAAATCAAGGAATTAATATGTTTTATTTCTGAGGGGGCATCAGAGTATCAAATTGGCATCACATCAAAATATCATATCAAGTTATCATATCATATCAAGTTATCATATCATATCAGTTTCATATCAAGAGGCAAATCAGTATTAGATCAGTTTACCATATCATATCAAACCTATCAACATATCAGAAATCAGTGAACCCAAGACCTATCATCAAACCAGGACCCATATCATATCAGAGGCATCAGAATCATATCAGCACCATCATCAGAGGCACATCATCATCATCAGGAAGTACATCAATCATAACTATCAGAGGTAACAAGGAATCACAGAACCAGGACCTGAATCAGATCATCATACTAAGGGAATCTTTGAATCAGTGTTCTTCACACATCGACTCAAAGAGGGGCATTTGTAGACACGAAAAATTGGCCAAAGGCATCAAATCATCAAAATAATATGAAAAATCAATAAATGGAACAAAGGCAATTCAAATCAAAGGAAAATTCAATTAAATAATTAAATGATTAAATGATTAAATAAAGCTTGAAAAGGGGAAAAACACTACGAAATTGATTAAATTCAATTAATGACATAGTTTTTGAAAGCAAAAATCAAAATGAACATCTTACCCTTCATGGCTAAATTTAATTACTTTAATTAATTAATAAATACTAATTTCCCTCAACAAAGCAAAAAGGAGACAAAATGGACACAAATCACTCACTTTTGTTGAAATGGTCCAGCCTTTTGAAACCATTTAAATGATTGTCCCCTCCTTGTCCCCCCATTTATGGACAAAGCAAAGCCAATTGACCTTACCCAAGCATAACCATGGTTATCTCACTCTACCCCCTACCCTTGGGAAAATCTTATATATTGAAGGCATTTAGAAGCATAATTCATCCACTCCATATCTTTGAATTGCAGCAAAGCCCTGGCAATTTGCATCCACATCACTCACTTATCATTTTCCATTGCTAATTAGCTTAAATTGATTTGATCATAGTAGATTGTTCATCAAATAGAGCTAGAATTTGATAGAATAGATCTAAATTTGCATATCATATAGCTTAATTCTCATCTTTAGAGTGTCACTAGTGAGGATCATAGCTGAGAGCCTCATTTACCACTTTATTTTAGAGATCCATGAGATATTTAGATTAATTGTGCATTATTTAGATTAGTTTGCTTTGAATAGTGTAATTGTCTTTTAAATCTTGTTATTTCATGAAGGTGTAAAACTCTCACACACACTATCAACTCAAAATAGGAAGAGATGAAGGACGCTCTTAAAGAGCTCAAAGCTAGTAATGAGAGAAAGACATTCAAGTTTGAGGAGGTTTTTCCCTACCCTTTCAATAGATCTATCACAGTGATCCACTTCCCCAAACACTTCAAAACTCCCAAATTTGATAAATATCAGGGGAAGGAATATCTTGTTAGCCACATCAAATAGTTATACATGGATTGTCAAGAGGTGACAGACAATGATAACTTTTTAATGCACCTCTTCCCCAAGAGCTTGGGAGGGACCACTATTGAGTGGTTATACAAAATACCATATGGATCAATCACCAGATTTGATAAAATTTCTAAGAATTTTGTGTCACAATATGCACACAATGTTGAGAATGAGCTCTCCTTACTGGATCTATGCAATTCCAAGAAAAAGGGAGGTGAGAGCCTAACCGACTACCTAAAAATATGGCAGAACCTCACCATGAGGTTATCATATCAACCACCAAAAAAGCATCTCACCAAGATATTTATTGATAATCTACATCCAAAGTTATTCCACTTCATGAGGATGAATTGCATACAGACCTACCAATACATCAAAGAAAAAGGGATGGACATCAAACGAGACCTTTTGGATGATGATTCCATTAAACACTACAAAGATAGCTTGCAAGATAGACCTAGTAATGATCGACCTCATTACTAGAATAAAAATAAGAACATTGTCACAGATGGAGCCACTATTACTAAGCATGTACAAGTCATCATGGTTGGCCCTAATCCTCCTATACCAATATGTTAGCAACATGCACCTGCTTACCAACAACCACCTTGCCAACCTCATGCCAACCAAACCAACGTCATATCAGTTATCCAAGGTCAAAACAAGTCGCGCGTTCAAAATAATCAAAAGCACACATTCACCCCTCTTGGTGATTCCTTGGGCACCATTTTCCATTGTATGGCTAGTGCTAATCTAATTGTCTACCCTTAGACCCAACCATTTGATGAGTTGACTCTCAAGCCAGCTTGGTACAAAGATAATGAGTATTGTGACTATCATCGTGTCAAGGGACACACCACCTTGAAATGCATGAAATTCAAACACTGTGTCTAAGACCTCATCAATAAAAAAGAAATCACAATTGACACACCCACCCAAGAATCACCTAACACCAACCTAGAGATTTACCGAAATGTGTTCCCTCAACACAACATAGGCAAGAACCAAACTAATGCTAATCCACCGCCTCAAAACCAAGGAAAGGGAAAATAAGGTGACAGTGTTGATAGGAAAGACTATACCATAGCCTACATCAATTACAACAAGTTTATTGGTTTCATCTCCTAAGTTGAGCCCACTATAAATGGCATCCATGTTAAGGGCGTTGATAGTCAATGTGGAGTTACCACACACAGAGGCCAGATATCTATTGTTGGTGCTAGCCCTACCATCATCCTTAATGCATAGTACAACCTCTTGGAGTACCTTGGGAATAAACCTACTCATATTTACATCATAGACCTCCTCTATACTTCACCCATCCACCAAGAGATCCTCAATAATTCCCTCCAAGAGGCATGTGTCCTCACAGACATCAACACCATCCATTTCAAAAACCTCATGGGTTACTTATCTGCATCCTTCTCCCTCTCCTTCAAACCTTCAGACATGTCGTCCATTGACCCAAATCACAATCTACCACTCCACATTGTCATAATGGTCAATGATTTTATCATCAAGTGGGTCATGATAGATAATGGTTTGGCCCTAAACATGTGCATGCTAAAATTCATCCAGCCAGTGGGCTATACAGAGGATGACATTTCACATGAATTTATCACCATAAAAGCCTATGATAACTTAGAGCGTACCTTGGAAAGTACCATTTCGTTACCCATCAAGATAGGTCTAGCAGTTCAAGAGATTGTTTATCATGTTTTTGATCTTGACCTTCCATATAAAATACTCCTTGGCTGACCATGGATCTATTGCATCAAAGTTGTTCCCTCCACCTACCATCAGTACATCAAATTCTCATATCAGGGCACCAAAATCACCATTCATGTCGATCCCCAACCCTTCGCATATTGTCATGCATTGGAAGCCTCCTTCCCCCATTACACCTACTATCCTGGCATCAACATTGGTACTTATGTTGCCAATTCATCCTAATCCCACTGCGATCCAGAGACCATCCTAGTCTCTACCCTTTCCAGCATAAAGATCAACAACAAGGGTTATGGAAAATATAGTCTAATAGATGTTTTTGTAGTAGGGGCCCTGCCCCTAGATCCACACACTTAGGGATGCCCCTATCATCAAACCAATCCTCCTCAAGAAGACCCTAAAGTCAAGAAAATGGGACCATCTACATTTATCTCCCATAGAATTTTGAATAACCAAGAAATGGAACCCAACATTAACAGATGGTTATACAAGGACCCTCCACCTCATGACATGGAATTCCTTGGATACTTCAAAGACAAGTAGCCCACATCCTATAAATGGGACACTGAATAATGAAACTATCATGGTGGTGGCCTAGGAACTACAAAAGCTGGTACAAAGGGCCCTATGGAAGCCTCACAAAACTTGCCACATTGAGGCCTCAGTTTCAATACCCCTTTTCTACATATATGAGGATCCAATACTATGACTGGGGACACCAATCTACCCAACATTACCCTTTTGAACATCCAAGATGAACTTGTGGAAATCGAAGACATTCTAGAAGAGGAAGAAAAGAGATCCTATGATGATATCTTTGACATAGAAACCTTCCTGGATAATTATGTCCTCCCCTAACTTTCCATTAACCTAATCGACCTCCCCCTCATCCACCTTGAACTCATAGACTGGGACCAACCAAGCGTGGCACATGTTAGGCCTTTTTTTTCAGTCATTGCAAAATCCTTTAGAATGGCCTCCTCCCTGCAAATGTTTTTGTTAAGTGTCCTACCCCTGTGTTCCTTGTGTCGTCACTAGGCTCTGGTCCAATCTGCATCTCCTAATTCGCAGAGCCCAGAAAGTTATTCGAGTTTCAAGGTCCGCGGGAAACAAACTTTAATTTCTGCCACAATGTCGAAAACCCACAATGTTTTTGAAAATCCATGATGTTTTCGACCTTTTTGGCCTGCATAAAACCCTCGATATTTTTGGCTTCCTTATTTACCTTTGTGTCGTGTTAGAAACTTTGTGTTTTTTCGATCCTCTTTCATCAAAAACATTGTGTATTTTTGACCTCGCACTAGTTTCCTATTTGCCATCATTTCCTATCTGCGCAGGTGCGATCGATGGTGGGCCCGGTGTCGGAGGGGGGACAGATGGCATGTTCTTATTGGCTGTCACATGGCCGCATGTCAGACTTTTCTAACATGCGATCATGCGACCGCTTGCCATCTGTCCGCGTGGGTCCTGGTTCTTAGCAGTTGGTGGCTTCTTTGGTAGTGGTCCCGGAGGTGATTACGTGGCAGCTTTTGGTTGGCTGTCACATGATCGCATAGCCCATTCTTTGGCTATGCGATCATGCGACCGGTCAACACATGTCCCTGGGGCCCGGTGGAGGTGGAAATGTGGCGACCGTGATGGTGACATGTTGTGTTCTGATTGGTGCCAGTGTGCCATGTGGCCAAGGGTTTGCAGGTGGGTCCTGACTACCAGGTGTGCCTCGTCAGTGTTTTGTGATTGGTCCACGGGTTAGTGACTGTGCATGTTGTCAGTGGGACCTAAATTTTTGAGGACTCAGCGGGGCCTGTTGTCAGAGGTGGACATGTGGTAGCCTATGATTGGCTGTCGCATGGTTGCATAGCCTAGTTTTTGGCTATGTGATCATGCAACTGCTTGCCACATGTCCTTGGGGCCCATCGACAGAGTGGTCTGGTTGCAGTTCCATGGTTCTGACAAGTGGTGATGTGGCAGCTTTGGGTTGGTGGTCACATGATCGTATAGCCTTTCTCTCAGCTAAGTGATCATGCGACCAAGTGACATGTGTCCATGGCGGTTGCGGTGGCGATGGTGGTTACGGTGGCAGTTAATGTTTTCAGACTGTCGCATGTTCGCATAACCTATTTTTGAGTTATGCGATCATGCGATAGGGCACCATGTGTCCCTGGGGCCCATATGTATTTGTTGGTGGGTGAGTTGGTAGGTGGTGTCATGGCGGTTTCCAGTTGGTCCAAGCTGGCAGGATGGTACGTTTGAGTGCAAGCCCAGGTTGGGGTTTCTTGGCAGTGTTTTAACGGCTAGCGGGGTGCATGTTAGCGGGTTGTTGCATGTTCGTGTGAGCTACTTTTCTGGCTTGCGAACATGTGACATGCCCTTTTGTGGCCATGGTCTGGTGTCGGAAGTTATGCAGAGGGTAAGGTGAGCCCATTTCCTGTGGCAGTGAGAGTTGTGACCGCGCGGTTACGCGGCTAGGGGCGAACGGTCAAGAAAGCATAAAGCCCGCAAAATACAAAGTAGCCATTGGGATTCAAATTCAAATTCTACAGAGTGTTTCCAGTGACAGAGGGTACCAAAATTTATGGCTTTGGCGGCAATTTTTGACCTGGTTTGGTGGCAGTTGGTGTCGCGGTGTGGTCCAGGGGCTCTATGGTCATTTCTAGGGGCTGTTTTGTACCTGGTGGAGTAATTTTTTGAGCTAGACAAGCTGTTTGCAATGTGGTTCGGGGTGCTTGATGGTTGTTTGTAGAGGGATGTGTACCATGAGGAATGATTACATTCTTGGCTCGAGAAGTGTTTGTAGCTGGCTGATTTGACTGTTTGAGTTTCTTGTTGTGGCTTGACCCCTGTCATGTCTATGTTTATTTCTCGGTGGGGTTAGGTGATTTTAAAATTTTGAGGTTTGAAATGATCATTGTGCTTGTAATGTAACCCTGGTATAAAGGGATTTTTATGATCATTTTGAGGGCATTGGGAGTTGATTTTCAAACTTCTGGTTGTGAGTCTTCTGCCCAATTTGAGTTGTAATGACCGGTTTTGGTATTTTTTGATGACAGAGAGAAAGTTGCAGGTCTATGCTATAATTTGCAAGCTTGACTCCTTTGGTTTGATTGTTTACACTTAAGGATTCTTCATACTTAATGCAAATATATGATCCTTGTCTCTCCTTTGTGTCATTGCAGATAGATTTTGAACTTTCTAGTTCACTACATATTTGTTTGTGTATGTGTCTTCATTCTTCAGTTCTAATCAAGGATTAGATTAAATTATGCTTTAGATGAGACATAGGTCTATCTCTTGTCTATGTGAGGATTTCATATAAGTAGTAAAGGGGATTATAGATGTTTTTATAGCTTAGAATCTCAGCTATTGTCTGGTGTGTGTAGCAGTCATGTTCTAGGAGATCTTGCCCAATGGATGAGGCATTGGCCTAAATGATTATCTCTTTATCAACAGATACTGATTGTTGTTATTATGATTCAAACACATAATCTAAGAACCATCCCTAGATTTTTAGTATTTGGTTTTTTTAGGTCCTACCCCATAGCAATGGAGAGTCAATGAGTGTGTGGTTAACATTTAGTACTTTCTTGCTATCCACTTATCTATTATATGAACCTAGTTCTTGGTGTATGAAGTCTATTTTATACTAGGTTAGGTGCACCTGCCTTGGTTTTGCAAAGCCAGAAGCAGAAGAGGGCAGTCTTGTCCCTATAGTTGGTCCAGTTACCCTAAGACCTCACAGCAATTTTGGAGTTAACCATTCCTAAAATCCATCTGAGGGTATACTGGCAGCCTAAAGAGCATAAGCGTCATTTTGGACACCAACATCACACATCAATGAGTTCCAAAGTGAGGAAGTGCTTCTGAAATTCATGGGAGCCTCAAATGAATGATCGAACTGGGGGTAAGAATTAGCATACCTCTATTAGCTCAACCCCAAGCGATACTTTGGGGAAGAGAAAGTCTTTAGTTGCAAAAGTAGAAATAAAAAATAAAGTAATGATTCCTTTTGTGAAAAACCCTCTAGGGCACATTCTGACTCAAAAATGACTTAAAGAAAGTATGAAGATGGTTTTTTGACCCTACCTGTTAGTCAGGTGCCCGGTGCTACCAGACGCTCCTCATAATATCGGCACGGTGCCTTGGTCTACCTCCTCTCACCATTGCTATATGCAAATCCAAAGCTCAAAATCTCTATATTCTATGAGCTCTGAAATATGCAAATGACCTATTTATAGCACTCCTGACCCTTATTAAGGGCCTCCCGTGAACTATTTTTCCTTCCCAAAGCCCCCCAACCCCCCTCATATTTCTCATTATTCTACCTATCATCACTTTTTTGCCTGCTTTACCCTTTTTTCACCCATTCATGCCATTTTTTGGCCTGTTGTGCCTAACCCCTTCCTTCCTTTTAAGAAGTCATCTGGGCCACTTTTTATTTACCTATTACCCTCTCGAGGGGGCATCACCCAGTCTAAACCTTTTTGCCCATATTCTAGGTCAACTTCATCACCACATAAATTCTTTGTGTTGTTTATTATTTTTAATGTCTTCAAAATAATATTATTTTAACACTGTGTCGAAGAGGGGCAAAATGTAGACACCCAAATCTGATTACACAATTAGGTAATCTTATTTAGTTCTCTCCTAAGGAATATTTAAATATTAATTATTTAATTGATTTATGTCATCCCCTAGTTGATTAATTTAATTAATTAATTATAGTCCAATTAATTATCTAAATGACAACCTATATTCTGATAATTAATTAAAACCCTCTTCCTTTATTAATTTAAAAAATATGTCCATTTATTTAAATTATGTCATAAAACCCCCTTTCTTCCTATTTTGGATTTAAATAAACTATTTAATCCAATTTGAGCACATAGCTCCTAACTTTAACCCCTAACCTAACCAATCCCAACAACCTAACCTTGAGTTCCTACTCAACCCAAGCCATTTACACATACTAATCACTCTTAATTAGCTAATGACCCATGATTAGCTAATCCAAACCTCCACTCATTCTCTCTCTTCCCATCAAATCCTCCTAATTCTCCCACTTGAATCCTAATCAAAGCCTAATCACTCCCTAAACATTTCTACAATCATAATTCATGCATTAAGAAATCCTAACCCAACCAAAGGCAACCCTCATGTCACATCCTCACATCCCCCAATTCCTTCACCTCATTTCAACCTTAAATGCTCTTACACATCTCTTACACACTCCATCTTCCTCTTACATATTTGCCTCCTCTCACATCTCCCAAAATGGTCACATTCTCCCACACCTCCCAACCTCTCCCATTGTGACACTTGTCACAATGAAATGCATTTGAGAAAGCATAATCCATGTTCTCTCTCTCAAATGTATCTTGACCCTTGCATTTGCATCTTGACCATCCATTCACCTCTCCTCTTGCCTATAAATTGAACCCTCATACCTTCACAAATCATCCACCTTTTATGCAAATTTATAATGCCCATTTGAGAGCCAAAAACATCAAAAACAACCTCAGAATGCCAATTTTTCCCCTCATTTGTTGAAGCTTAAGCATAGTTCATGAGAACACATTCATTCTTGGACAAATATTCTACACATTTGGAGGCTATTTGGAAAATTGAGGTTTGCACTTCCTTATTTTGTTTTGCTTCTCTTTTGTAGGTCTAATCTTAAAGGTACTATTATGCTTTATTGTTGAATGTTTAGCTTCCTTTATGTTCATAACAACTCAAGGTTTTATTGTTTACAGTAGCCAGAAAGGTTTAGACTAGGTGATGCCCCCTCGAGAGGGTGACAGGGAAAGAAAAGGGGGCCCAAGCGACATCTCGAAAGGAAGGAAGGGGTTTTTTGCAACAGGCCAAAAAAGGGAAAGAAGGGGTGAAAAGAGGGTGAAATGGGAAAGAAAGTGAAGATATGCAGGAAAATGGGAAGAATGGGTAAGTTGGGAGGCTTTGGGAAGGAAAAAAGGTTTACGAGAGGCCCTTAATAAGGGTTGGGAGGATGAGAAATAGGTCATTTGTGCATATTAGAGCTTAAAGATATACTATTATTTTGAACTCTGATATTGCATATAGAGATGGTGAAAGGATGAAGACCAAGGTATCGAGATGACATCGTGAGGAGCGTTTGGTAGCACCAAGCACCTAACTAATAGGTAGGATCAAAAAACTGACCTTGTACTTTCTTTTTCCTTCATTTATTGCATGAACTTCTCAAAAAGTTTGGCAAATGTTGTTATCGATCCGTATGGTATTTTGTAGAACCACTCAATGGTGGTTCCTCCTAAGATCTTGGGGAAGAGGCGCATAAGGAAGTTGTCACTATATGCAACCTCTTGATAAGCTATGTAAAAGTCCTTGGCATGGTTGACAAGATCTCCCTTCTCCCAATATTTATCAAATTTGGGAGATTCAAAATTATTGGGGAAAGGGATTCTTGTGATAAATATATCAAAAGAATAGGGAAAAACCTCTTTGAACTTAAATATCTTACTCTCTTTACCAGTTTTGAGCTCTTTAAGAGCATTCTTCATTTCTTCCCATTCCAAGTTGACAGGTGTTGGAATGGGTACTCCCATTGGGAAGGGGTCTAATGGCACAAACAAGTATGGATGGTTTTGAGGTGGGTATTGCAGGAAAGGGGATTGTCATGTGATATAGGCAGATTGAAATGGATTTTGAAGTGCTTCCTAGGAAATGTATTGATACTAGAATGTTGATGCATTTTTTTGCATCAGATATAGTATTTCTTATTGTTGTTTGGGAATGAGAGGATATTGGTGTTGTGTTGGGAAGTACTGTTGTTGTGGGGGACATTGGTAGAATGGTGGGTTTATTGATGGGACTAAGCTTGGTCTTTTCAAATATATGAAGGATGCATGCCCAAATTTATAAGGGGTGGAATGGTTTTTTATCATCTTAAAATGGATCACTTCCATCTTGATAGGTTTAGCACCCTCTTTTAGTGCATTTATCATGATAGACTTGCATTTAGGATGCATTCTACACTTGATTCCTCCATTCTAGGTGAAATTAGGGTTAGGATCCCAAGGATTCTCCTTAATTTCTCTTCTCTGTGGCTTTATTTTCTAGGTAGGAATTAGGCATAGGTCTTCCTAGCCTTCATCATTTTCATCATAGAATTTTGTGCTTGTCCCTGGAACTCTAGCCTGTTCTGTAATCATTTCCAGGTCCCCGTGCATCTTCAGGACCTCCTATTTCTCATTCTCGTAGGATCTAGACCCTTAGGTCAGAGTTGAGGTTGACCCTGACCTAGGTCATCATCAAGGTCATCTTTGACCTAGTTCAGAGGTGAGGTCATCTTTGACCTTCTTCGAGGTTCGATTTCCCTTTTTAAAGTTTTAGTCCTGGAGGGCCCCGAAATCAATGTCGGGCTTTCGAATCCGAATGCGGAAGGGTTTTAATTTGAAATTCATTTATTTATTTTCCATCCTTAAGTTAGTTATTTTTATTGGACCATAATTTGAGGTGAAATTTGAATTATGGGTCCTCACATTACTCTAGGAGCCTCACCTTGAAACCTCTAGTATATAAAGACTCTCATTTGCCTTCATTTTCACAAAGCAAATTTCATGATCAAGACATCAAGTGGAGACATAATTGATTCAAGAAAGAAAGTGATGGTGAAGTGAAGATGCAAGATTGTAAGAGGATGATATAGAATATCAAGCCATTATCAAGCATTTTTGTGAGCATACCATTGTGAACATCTATTAGGAGCAAGAGAGATCCTTTCTTCCTTGATCCACCATTATCAATATTCAAGCATTCAAAGATACAATCATGGGGTGGAAATTATGGATTATGAGTTTGGTAGGAGTAATTTAGCCTTGGGGTCTTGTTATTCTTTCTTATCTCATTCAAATCTATGCATTACTTTCTCATACATATTCATGCTAGGGTTTTAATCTAGAGGATTAGATCTTGTCATTACACATTCAATACACACACATATTATATTACATCGGGCTATTTGTGGAGGTGGAGATCACAAAAATGGGGGTTTGACTAAGGAAAAACCCTATATAGCCACCCCAAAACACCATTTTCAGACATCTACAATCGTTGTTCTGAGAATTGAAGTGGAGATCTGAGTACCTTTTTCGTCAAACTTTCAGGATTTGCAAACAAAATTTATGTCAGAGTTGTTTTGGGTCAAGGATGAGCTTCAATGAGGGGCACAATTGTGCCCTAGGGTAAGATTGTGCCCCACTATCTAGGTCAAAGTCAACCTACTTCTAGAAAGACAAAAGTTTTTTGGGTTTTCAATGTTGCAATTTTCTGGTCCCGAATCTAGTTGCATAATTTCCTGAGATTGTACACAGGCATCATAAAATAGCTATTTCTAGAATTAATTCCATCATGAGGTATGTATCTTATCTTATCTAATTTCAACCATTTCCAGATTTACATTACTTATTTAATTCAAACTCAAAATTCAAATGAATAGTGGGGAATGTTAGATGCATTGTTAAAGTTCCTTTTTTCACCTATTCATTTTGGTGAACCCATTTACGACAACTCTTTCTTTTTGGTGTTAGATTTATATCTTGCATGCTTATAAGATTAGCTTTCTTCCATTTATACCTTTCTTGCATTTATATTTCAAAAATACAAAATAATTGCAAAAACACTTTAAAAATACAAAAAAAATTTCATTTTTATACTTTTACAATTTCTTTGTATTCAACATGTATGATTCTTGTTTTGAATACTTTGATGAGGCTTTTATTGTACAAGAGGATAGATTCCCTAATGAGGTACATGGTAGTGAGGATGAAAATGGTGTGGATAAGATCTCCATTGATCCTATTCCTATTTCACTCTCCTCCATAACCTCTCCAATTGACCTTTACCATAGGGTGTGTGCATGGTTACCTTCATGTACCACTATTTGCAACATTGATAAACCTAAAATGATATATCCTACACCTTTGATGACGGTAAAAGGATGTCCTCATATAATGATTAAGGGTAAACCTAGAGATACTTTAGATTTCTTTGATAACATTGATTTCATTTCACATGCTTATCGCACATGGAATAACCCTCAGCCTATTGTTCTGATTTCTTTACCGCCTTCTCCACCTATGCTTCCTCAAGCTCCTAGGTTTCCTTCTACCTTTAAGGAGTATAACTTAGTTGACCAATTATGTGCTACTCCAACTAATATATCTTTAAGGGAATTACTTTAAACTTCCCCGACATATCATGAGGCATTGCAAAAAGCTTTATCCACTCTTCCTACTTCACCTCCTAATTAAGAGAACATTCATTCTATTTTGGATTGTATACATACTATGCCTTCTGTACCTCCTATTGTGTTTTACAATAATGATTTACCTTCTCCTGAGGTGTAGAATCAATATGATGCTCTTATGGTTGTTGTCTCCATTAATCAGAGTATCATTCAAAGAACATTAATTGATAATGGATCTGGGCTTAATGTTTGTAGCATGGATATGCTTAAGGTAATTAAGGTTGATCTCACCACTATTCAACTTGATAATGTCCCTATATGTGGATTTGACAATATTGTGAAGATAACTTTGGGCATTATTACCTTACCTATTAAAGTTGGTCCATTTATTCTAAATACACCTGTTCATGTTATGCCTAGAGCTCTCAATTATAACCTTCTTTTAGGAAGACCTTGGTTACATACTATGCATGCAGTTCCTTCTACTCTTTAGCAAAAGGTTAGTTTCATTTATAACAACTTAATGTATACATTACATGTAGATGATGTGCCAAATCCTTGCCTAAATGCAGAATATGCTAAAATCTCTTAGCCTCTTCAACCAAGTAAAGAGATTGAAAAACAACCTAAGATAAAATAGCTTGAGATATAACAACTAGAAGCTCCATCTTCTTCTTTAACTGAGGATGATTGGGGGACATTGGATTTTAATCCTACTTTCATTGGAGAATATAAGGTCTCTAATTTGGAATTCATGAAGCAACAAAGTGAATTTGAGAAACAAGTTTTTACTCCTTCCCCGATTTCTGGGGAACTAAAAAGTAATTTTTTTGCTACCTCGATTAAAGAAATGATTGAAACAATAAAACCTGATAGTGATGATATTGTGACATATGCCTCTCCTTGGAATCCATCTGATATGGCTGAGAGATATGGTTCTAGTTATCATTTTCTTAAGAAATTAGGATTTAATGGGAAAGGATGTGGTAAATATGAACAAGGTATACAAGTACCTTTGGATAATGACATTTATGTTCATACATATGGATTAGGATTCAATCTTTATAGACAACCATCATCTTTTCCTCTTAATGTTAATCATATATGTGGTGGACAGTTGAAATTGGTTAACCCACTCCTTATTGACATTAATCAAGCATCTACTTTGGATATTTTTCCTGAAGATGAAACCTTAATGGAATTTTTAAGGGTTTATGAAGATTTACCTAAGTTCCATCACAAAAAATGAAAGCCTTATTGTTTAAATACCAATTCTTACTTTGGGGAAAATGATGAACCAAATATTATCTCGTTAATGATGGATCCTCTGATATGAAGTGATTTGTTAATAACTAAGACTGTTGAAATTCAAATGGATGAGAATGACACTGAAAAGATGATAAAGATTGGGAAATGTTTGAATCAGGATGAACATGATCAGTTGGTTTCCCTTTTACTTGAATTTAAGGACATTTTTTCTTGGACATATTCAGATATGTCGGATATAGATTCTAATATTGTTACTTATAACATTGTTTTAAAACCAAATATGAAACCTGTGAAGTAGAAAATTTGAAAGATGAATCCACAAATTGCTTTATTGGTTAAAATAGAAATTGAAAAGTTATTGGATTTTGGATTTATCCATTCTATTGATTACTTGGATTGGATTTCAAACATTGTGCATGTTTCAAAAGGAGAAAATAAGATAAGGATGTGTACTAATTTCAGAGATTTGAACAAGGAATCCTTAAAAGATTATTTCCCATTACCTAACATTGATATGATTGTGGATTCAATAGTGCGTGATGCCTTGTTATTTTTTATGGATGTTTTTTCTTAATATAATCAAATATTTATCCCTCCTAAAGATCAATTTAAGACTGCATTTATAACACCTTGGGGAACATTTGGTTGGGTCATGATGCCTTTTGGATTAAAAAATGCAGGAGCAACTTATCAACGAGCTATGACTTTGATTTTTCACGATTAGATTCATAAGATCCTTGAAGATTATGTGGATGATATCTTAGCAAAATCTATACAAAGAGAAGATCATGTTACTATTTTATGACAAATATTTGAAAGGATTAGAAGTTACAAGATGAGATTGAATCCTAAGAAATGTGTGTTTGGAGTGGATTCTGGTAAATTATTAGAATTTATAATCTCTAAGCAAGGCATAGAAGTAGATACTGAAAAGATTGAATCTATTGTTAATATGCCTCCTCCTAAGAATATTTCTCAGTTACGGAGTTTACAAGGAAAAATACAAGCTATTCGTCACTTTATTTCTAATTTAGCTGATCAAACTATTCCTTTTACTTCCTTGCTTAGAAAGGATACCACTTTCTCTTGGAATGATGAATGTAAACAAACTTTTGAGCAATTTAAGGAGTATCCTGCAAATCCTCCTATCTTGCAACTGGCTAAATTTGATAAACCATTCCATTTGTATACTTCAGCGACTCCCAAGGCCATGAGTGTGTTCTTAGCTCAAAATGATAACAATGGTAAGGAAAGACCTGTGTATTACATTAGTCAGACTTTACTTGATTATGAAACAAGATACACAAATTTAGAAAGACAATGTTTAGTTGTAGTTTATGTGTACCAAAAACTCAAACATTATCTTATAAATGCTGAAGTCAATGTGATTATTAAGTTTGATCCTTTGAAACATATTTTCTCACAAACTGATCTCTCTGGCTGTTTGGCAAAATGGGTGATGTTACTTACATAATTTGATCTTAATTTCATTTCTCAAAAGTCTATTAAGGGACAAGGTTTAACAAATTATTTAGCTAAAGCTCCTTATCCTCATGCTGATACATGTTCTACTTCAATAGAATTTCTTGATGACAATATTCTAGCTATTCAACAGGATGATATTTGTGAATTATATTTTGATGGGTCAAAATGTAAGACTAGTTCTGGTGTTGGTATTATTTTGATTCCTCCTATGAAAAAGCCAATCCCTTTATCATACAAATTAACTTTTCCTTGTACTAATAACATTGTGGAGTATGAAGCTCTTATAGCAGGACTACGAGCACCTTCATCCCTTAACATCAAACACTTGCAAACATATGGAGATTCACAATTAATTGTTGAACAAATTAAAGGAGATTATCAAACTAAGAATGATAAAATGACACAATATAAAGATTTAGCTCTTGATGTGCTTTCACAATTCTCTTCTTATACGATTCAAACCTTACCTAGGAAAGATAATCGATATGCAGATGCCATGGCAAGCGCAGCTTCTTTGGTTTGTCTTGAGAATAATGCTGAAAACTTTCAATTTACTATACAAACTCTTAAAAACCCTACAATTTCTAAAAAGATTACCTCTGATTGTTTTAATTTGCATTTGGATGAATGGTATTCTCATATTTTTCATTTTTTGAAAGATGGTAATTTTCCTGAATCAGCAACAAGAAACACGTGTAATTGTATTAGGAAGCTTGTAGCGCATTACATCATTTTAGGAGATATGTTTTACAAACATTCTTATGAAGGATTACTATTAAGATGTCTCAATAGAAGCGACATCCTTGTCACTTTGGCAGAAGCTCATTCTGGTTCTTATGGGGGAAATTTTGGTGGAAAATCCTCAGTTAATAAATTTCTTAGAATGGGATATTATTGGCAAACAATGGAACAAGATTCTTTCATGTTTGTTAAGAAATGTCCTTAATGTCAACAACATAGTAATTTGATTCATGCTCTTGCTCGTGATCTTCGTAATCAAGTTTCTCCATGGCCTTTTAGTATTTGGGGTTTTGACCTTATTGGAAAAATCTCACTAGCTTCTTCTCAAGGACATACTTACATCTTGACCACTACAGATTACTTCACGAAGTGTGTTGAAGCTGTCTCTCTTCGTTCAATGACTGCGGATGTTATTTTTTATTTCATCCTTAACAATATCATAACGTGATTTGGTATCCCTTCAACGATAGATTTGGATAATGGTACCTCTTTTAAAAACAAATAAGTCATGAAATTCTTGGAGAAATATCAAATTCAACATAGACAAGCTGAAGCATCAAATAAAATCATTGAACAAATTCTGAGAAAAATAGTTAATAAGCATGCGAAAGATTGGAATACTCAATTAACCTATGCTTTATGGGCTTATAAGACTACTGTTCGTACTACTATGGGTAATTCTCCTTACAATCTTTTCTATGGTACTGATGCTATTATGCCTTTGGAATTAGAAATACCTTCTTTACGTGTTTCATTTCATGGGATAATTAACAAAGATTCTTTTCGTGAAAAACATTTAGAAGAGCTAGAAATGTTGGATGAACAATGAATACATGTGTTGGAACATATAAAAGCTTATCATAAATCTCTTTAGAAGCAATATAATCATAAGGTAATTGAACGAACATTTTTAGTTGGTGATTTAGTCTTATATGAGAATCAACGAAATGTGAATGCTTTACTGGGCGAAAAAGGAAAGTTTAGCCCTAATTGGCTTGGACCTTTTGTTGTCATTGAGGACTTTGGTTCAGGTGCTTATAAACTTGTTGATATGGATTGTGTTTCTTTTAAGGAACCTATTAATATTATGCATCTCAAACATTATTATCCCTAATTTCATTCATTCTTTCCTTGTGCATTTATGTATTCCTTATAAAATTTGTTTTATAGGTTATTTAGTTTTAGCAAAATTACATTATTGAGTATATTTATGCACCTTCTTTCTTTCTGTTAAGTTTTATATTGATGAAAGCATAATAATTAGACATAGAACTAATTAGTAGAGAAATTTTTTCATTCATCAAAAGTTTTTCAAGTTCTGATACATATGTGGCCCATGGCCCTATTTATCACTACATCTATCACTGCGCTCTGATGGCAGATGGCTCCCGAATCTCTCTGGCCTATGATAGGAAGATGTAGATCCGTGTGTCTATGTGTGGATCCTTGATATTCTCATACCATGTGAACACCCTTGGGCACTATGTAACTTAGCTATCAGCTTCTCCTCCCATTCTCTACACAGCCTCAACTCTTGTTGGACGCATGCAAAGATATCGGCATGTCTGTCAGGATCTCTATAGCCAAGAGAGGATTCTTGCTCACTCACTGGTAGTTGGTAGGATATACATGTATCCTTAAAAATCTCTAATACAAAGCTCCTCCACTTTGCTATGCTAGCTGCAGAATAAAATTACATTTATCAATTTAGTACTATTTCATCTCAAATCAAGTTACATATTTAATCAAATCTTATATTTCATACCTGGGTCTCCCTCCTGGATGTCACTAAAGGGTCTAGATGGTGGATGCATGGAGTGACTACTCTCTCCAAGCTCACTATATCTAGGCCTCACTGGTGGTGTCTCTCTATGGGTGCGTGGAGGCTATCATGATCTCAATGGTGATGTGTGAAAAACATGTACATCTACACCAGTATCACTAGCTGGAGGCATCTCCTCTTCTCTCTCCTTTTCTCTCTCCTCTAATCTCTCCTCCATGGTATCTCCCTTGGGGATGTGCTCCTCCTCATCTCTGAGATCATCCTCCTCTATTGTACCACTATCCCGATGTGTCCTCTCTGAAAGGCCTAGATCACCTGTAGGATAATCCTTAGGGAAGATGGGGCAGGTCCCCTGCAAACTCTAGTACCTGATGTAATCTTGACTCATGCCTGAATAGGTCACATCTGATGGTACCTATATATCCTCTATCTCATCTGCATCACTATTCTCTATGTCTTCTATCGATGCTCAACATATGGCATCAGGTCTCTGATAGTACCTTGTAATATGTACATAATGAGGTACCTCTCTAGGGACTCCCTGTAATAGAACAAACTATCTCATCACCCAATTGTAATAGTATGGCATCACTATATGATTCTGATGACCCTCTAGTAGCTTTCATCGCTATGAATGTCTCATTTGGAAATGTGTATTTGGCCCCTCTATCATCTGGTAGTAGGGTCTCCATATCACATCGATGCCCAGAATGCAGTCTAGACTTACCCTCCAATGGAAGATATCTCTGAACTGCCATACATCTCTCAAAGGATAGGCAAAGAATCTCAGTGTACTCACATCTACCATCACTGGAACACCTTGTGGACATGTACATGTGAAATTCTCAAATAGCCAAATCTGCAACATTGTGCATATCGAAAGACTCTCTCTCTCTGATATCTCACTAACTGACCTAGTTCATGGTATAGCTGGGCTAAAATGTTGTGACCCCATGAGAACATGATCCTCTCACTCTCCATCCTATTTATAAGATGGGTAAGAGGTGTGAGAAATATGGTACCCTTTGAGTTGGGTAACACAACCAAGGATACTAAACAAAACATCACTCTCCGTACCAAAGGTGTAGGGCTTGACAGTATGGATGACAAAAGGACCTGATCTGATCAGGTTCACAATTGTGGAACCCATCCCAAGAAATTCTCTTTATCTGCAAGGATATCCTCACAAAATCATTATGCTCTAGGTCTAACAGTCTCACCTTAGACTGGAAGCCACAAGATCCTATAGACATCCTCCAGTGTCACTATAATCTCTCTTGAGGGAAGATGGAAGCAGCATGTATCCTCATCCCACCTCTCTATCAGAGTCGATAACATGGCTTAGTGTAGCCTAATCTATGGTAGGACTACTATCTAGTATAATCCAACATCTCTCAGTAGCTACATCTCATCCTCACTGAGCTTAGATAGTCTCTCTCTGATGATCACTAGCTACTCTCAAAAGGGATGCTCTCAAAGATAGACCATGTCCTGTAAGCCCAAACAAACATCATATCAGCATTCTACATCATCAAATCTACAAATACAACTTGACTAGGTCAAGGTTGACCTCATTTAGGTCAGGGTCAACCTTCCTGGGTCAAGGTTGACTTTCTTGGGTCAGGGTTGACCTTGTTGGGTCAAGGTCGACCTCATCCCAGAATAAGTGAAGACCTTCCAATCCATGTTGATCTTCTTAGTTAAGGTCGACATAGCTAGGTTAGGGTTGACCTTTAAGGGTCATGGTTGACCTTGCCTATAGAAATCAAGAATTTGGGAAGTACAAGAACAAAACAATAGCAAACTCACCTTAGGAAGTGACCGTCCAGTAGCCAGGCACTATCTCAGAAGCTCCATGCGCGTTGCTCGAAGTTCTTCTCTCCTCGGCATCTTGATCTCTCTCTTTGAATCTAAAAATGGTAAGAATGAGTAAGTATGACTTCCTTTTCCTTATTTATAGTTCAAATTATGGTTTTGTTAGGGTTTACTCATGTTAAACTTAGATTTCCCTTCTTATGCATTAAGATAGACATTCACTCTTTTCATCATAACTTGAGTTTGGTAACTCCATTTTCAGTGCCATCAGTGGCGTTGGAATAGTGATTTAGATACCTAACCCCTTGAACTAGTTTAGGAAAGTTAGGAATCCTTCTAATTGGTTTAGGAAAGGAATTTTCAACAAACTACATATCTAGTGTATAAAGTTATCCTTATCACCCTATTTCACCCTTCAGAAGTAGAAAGTCAAAACAAGGGGCATAAGAGGCTTTATGCACTTCTCAAGTTGTCATTTAGTAAGATCTAGGTAATTTTTGGATTTTCATTAACCTTGTGTGTTGCAGGTTCTAACAATTTTTTGCAGGATCTCTACATTGAGGACTTGGCTATATCATTTTTATTTACTATGATTTTTCTTACTTTAGCCTGCATATTCAGGTAGTGTCATATATAAGCTAAAGTGGGAGCTAAATGTATCATAAATGTATCATCTTAAAATGGAAGCACTTCCATCTTGATAGGTTTAGCACCCTCTTTTAGTGTATTTATCATGATAGACTTGCATTTAGGATGCATTCTGCACTTGATTCCTCCATTCTAGGTGAAATTAGGGTTAGGATCCCAAGGATTCTCCTTAATTTCTCTTCTTTATGGCTCTATTTTCTAGTTAGGACTTAGGCATGGGTCCTCCTAGCCTTCGTCATGTTCATCATAGGATTTTGTGCTTGTCCCTGGAACTCATCCCTATTCTGTAATCATTTCCAGGTCTCTAGGCAACCCTGGGACCTCCTATTTTTCATTCTAGCAGGATCTAGACCCCTAGGTCAGAGTTGAGATTGACCCTAACCTAGGTCAGAGTCAAGGTCATCTCTAACCTAGGTTAGAGGTGACATCATCATTGACCTTCCTTAGGGTTTGATTTCCCTTTTTAAATTTTTGGTCCCGGAGGGCCCCAAAATCAATGTCAGGCTTTCAGATCTGAATGCGGAAGGGTTTTAATTTGAAATTCATTTATTTATTTTCCCTCCTTAATTTGGTTATTGTGATTGGACCATAATTAAAGGTGAAATTTGAATTATGGGTCCTCACATTACTCTAGGAGCCTTACCTTGAAACCTCTATATAAAGACTCTCATTTGCCTTCATTTTCACAAAGCAAATTTCATGATCAAGACATCAAGTGGAGACATAATTGATTCAAGAAAGAAAGTGATGGTGAAGTGAAGATGCAAGATTCCAAGAGGATGATATAGAAGATCAATCCATTATCAAGCATTTTTGTGAGCATACCATTGTAAACATCTATTAGGTGCAAGAGAGATCCTTTCTTCCTTGATCCACCATTATCAATATTCAAGCATTCAAAGGTACAATCATGAGGTAGAAATTATGGATTATGAATTTGGTACGAGTACTTTAGCCTTGGGGGCTTGTTATTCTTTCTTATCTCATTCAAATCTATGCATTACTTTCTCATACATATTCATGCTAGGGTTTTAATCTAGAGGATTAGATCTTGGCATTACACATTCAATACACACACATATTCTATTACATCTGACTATTTGTGGAGGTGGAGATCACCAAAATGGGGGTTTGACTAAGGCAAAACCCTATACAGCCACCCAAAATACCATTTTCAAATATCTAGAGTCGTTGTTTCGAGAATTGAAGTGCAGATTTGAGTACCCTTTTTGTCAAACTTTCAGGATCTACGAACAAAATTTATGTTAGAGTTGTTTTGGGTCAAGGATGACCTTTAGTGAGGGGCAAAATTGTTCCTCGGGGTAAGATTGTGCCCCGCTATCTGGGTCAAAGTTGACCTACTTCTAGAAAGACAAAAGTTTTCTAGGTATTCTCTGTTGTAGTTTTCTGGTCTCAGATCTGGTTGTAAAATTTCCTGAGATTATACATAGGCATCAAAAAATAGGCATTTCCATAATTAATTACATCATGAGGTATGTATCTTATCTTATCTAATTTCAAGTATTTGCAAATTTATATTACTTATTTAATTCTAACTCAAAATTAAAATGAATAGTGGCGAATGTTAGATGCATTGTTAAAGCTCCACTTTTCACCTATTCAAGTTGCCTGGGCATGGTTAATGGAAGAAAATTATGCAAGATAGCATGATAGATGAGAGGAACTTTGTTGTTGTGGTGGCAGTAGAGTTTGTGAGATGGCTATTGGCATGGATAAATAGTTGGTGAATGTTGGAAGAGATGTGTTTTGAGGTGGTAGTGAGGGTTGTTTTTCATACTAGGTAGGTCATATTCTCATATGATTATAGACATGGGAGTGTGTTTGGATTCCCAAGGCATTCATTTGTGTTTTCTTAAGACCCTAGGAAGGTCCAGTCCTTGCAACGGGTCAAGATGTGGAGACAGTTGGAAATATGGGAATGGCAGTCAATTTTTGTGATGTAGATGGTGGGTATTGTGATGTTATAAATGGCATTCCCATTGTGAAAGAAGGTTGTTGGGCTTGTATGTTAGTGATGAAGGGTGGAAGAGAAGTTGGTACGGAAGTTTGTTGAATGATGGTTTGAATGAATGTTTGAGTGAAGGTTTGTTGAGCAATGGAGGGAGACGTTTGTGTTGCCCCTTGAAAGAGTGGTACTGATGTGGAGGCTTAGCTCATGAAAAGTGGAGGTATTTCTTGTGTCAAAGCTTGTGTGGGTGGCAGAGGTTGCATTGTGTGGAGCTTTGTGCCTGAGTGGTAGTTTTCAATGTGGTAGGTGTGGGTAGTGCACCCATGATGGAGAATGGAGTGGATTGTGTCGTTGTTTGTACTATAGGATTTGTGGAGCTTGATTGTAGGAGATGGGTAATATGTGAAGCTAATTGTGATAGTTGTAAGCTGGGTTCATGGATTTGTTGGATGATGGGAGATACATGTCAGTGAGAATATGTATGGGTCTTGTGGGATTGAAGTGTTAGAGGTGTGGTGGAATAGGAGTACCCTCCTATGTGTAATTAGCCAAAATGGAAAGACGGTTTTGTGCAATGATTTCACTAACCATTTGTGCATGTCCTGGGTGGCACATAAATGCTTCTATAGAATCCATGGTGGGTGTTTTGGTTGGGTCTTCTCAGACATTCTCAACTTTTGGTGGTTGTGGATCATATGTTACCATGGCATTGCTAGGGTGGTTTGCATCAGACGATCTACTGGCATAGTTGTGATCCATACCTTTTCTCTTCTTTGATCATGTCTCGGTAGCCATGAATTGCAAGTCCTAAGATGTAGAAGGTGGAGATTCAAAAAGGGGATGAATGTGATAGGTCTCTATGCTTTGAGGTTAAATATGGATAAATGCAAGACTTGGGATGGATTATAAAGGATGTCTAGATGGTGTCTAGTTGGGATAGGGATAAAGTTCCAATGACCTAAGGATTACTAAGTGTTGAAATGGGTTGCTCTTCCTGATGTAGGATCAAGTGGGGTGGGATTGTTGACCTCAGATAGACTTTTGATCTTTGGAAGATGAGACTATTGTCAGTGTGAGCCAATCTTTGGATCAAGATGATGAGGCATACAAAGACAAGAACTAGCTACCCTAAACAATGCTTATTTAGATAGGTGAAGCTATGGGATGGTTTTGACTTAGGATGAGGATTTAAGAAACTCAAGGGGGTGACACTAAGTGGCTACTTGGATGGTGGATGGTTTTGGATTCTTGGATTTGATTTAGACAAGGAATATTTTTGGTTTGATTTGAGGCTATCAAGGAAGATGACATGAATGCACCTAAGATGTAGGAATGCTGAGACAGTTTCATGAGATTTGAAAGGATATGGTATGTGCTATGCCAACTAGTTCTCTCTTTCAAGTGCAATAAAGTGGTGATTAACCTGGAAGCTTGCCACAAACTGTATGAATTTTTTGTTGTAAGTCACATTATCAAGTTTCTCTTGATACTTGTCTTCTTTGATTGCAATTACAATAGGTTGGTGATCCTTAATTTTTCATTCGGTGACTTTATTCTCTCCATACACATAGGGTACTGGTAACTTTTCTTTCTTGTGTTTCACTGATTCAATCATAAGTCCAAATGTCTTCAATCTCTAAGCATAGAGCTGGAAATATGTCAAGCTAGGAAGTGACTATGGTAAGTGTATCTTGACTTGGTTTTGAAAAATTTCTAGATCTTTTTGGAAATAGTGGACAAACAATCCCACAAGAGACAAGGCAATCTTGTGGGAATAAAAGGCAATAAGTTTTGATCTCTTTGGAAAAAGAACTTGTATCTTCATTTGTGTATGTTTGAACAAATGTTTTCACTGGTTTGGTAACTTTGAAGACTGCACACACAAGAAATTTCTACCCTAAGGAAACAACATGACTTAAAAAGCTTTGCTCATTGAACAGGGCACACACCCAAGAGCTAATCAGAATACAACCACTACTAAACATGCAATGGATCAAGAAATGTCATATTAACCAACTCCAAATGCTTAAGAATGGCATGATATTATAAGTGTCTTGGGGAGATTACTATTCTCCTTGCACAAAGATTAGAAATCCTTCAGGGGTAGATCAGGTAGGTCCATGATTTAATGGCTTTTAGTAAGATCTCTTCCCATCATCCCTATCATTTTGTATACACCTAACTCACTTAAGAGCCTAGTTGACCATGCCAAAATCATAGGGATATTCACCTACCTCAGACTACCATCAACATGCCTTGCCCAAGATTCAAAGGATAAGGTGAGGTTTTTCTCAACACCTTTTATATACCGATCGAGGATTACCAATTTGAGGTTGTTCTCTAAAGAGGAAGCGCTTCTCTCTAGACAAAGCTCACTAGAAACAAAACCAATTAAACTTGATATTTCTCTTCACCTAAGTTCCACAAAGGAAAGGGGAGAGGATACTGATATAATTTAATTGTTTTTACATCACCTACTTTTCCAAGGATTTTGTAAAAATTAAAAATCTCTAAGGTAGTGTTTAAAAACACTCCTTCAAACATGCAAAAAAGTATTCATTCCAAATTGAACCTAGATTACACTAAGTATTTTCTATCCTAGAACATCAAATACTCATTTTTAGCATGCAAGGTTCTTTGGAAAGAAAATGACAATGCTTAAAATAAATTTTGATTTTTGCAAAAAATAACAAGTGTTACTTCCTTTTAGCATTTAAGATTTGATTTTGATTCTTTTTAATCCCAAATCAAAATATGTATTGCATTGATCTATTATCCTTTAGGCAATCAATATTTGGTTGTTGTTCATTTCAAGAACCAAAATAAAGTGTGAAGATTGGTTTGTTCATTTTAAGCCCAAAAAGAAAGGATTAGATGTCGTGTATGCATTCACTATTCTTTTTAGTGTACCAAAATATAATATATAAATTATTGTTTAAAATTTTAATCTGTGATCCCGTCATGTGTTCCTGCAATCCCGTAGCCCAAAAAAAAAGATCCCACAGGTCGTACAAGTGATCTCGCATGCATGTTATTCTAAAAGTTTAAACAAAGAAATAACTAACAAAATTAAATGCAATACCTACAATCGTGATCCAGTGAGGTCAATGCGCGATCCCGCAGGCCTGTAGGTAGATGTGCAAGCACAAATTTTGAGGTGTTTTTCTGATAGATTTTAATGCCTTATGGGTTACAATATTTTCCTATGATCTCGCACGATCAAAATGCATTTCCACGTTGCAGATTCAGAGTTCCACAGAATATTGAAATAATGACTGGTGAAACTAAGAGTGAAAGAAAAAATAGAAGATATAAGTTTTTGAAGGAATGAGATCTCGCCAGTCATACTCGCAATCCTTTCAACTGTACTCATGATCCTATCGACCGTACTTGTGATCCCGCAAGCCTATGTTTTTCTTGCCATGTAAAATCCGAACACGGGAATGATGACACAAATGTTATCTCTCCCTTCTCAAACTTGCAAAAATTCAAAAACATTCTTACAAAATACTCAAACAACAAGGAACCTTAGTATTTTGTTAGTTTTTTCAAGATAAAATGGATGGGATGAATGAGAAAATGACCCTAGAAGTGGGTCCCGTCGGGCATGCCAAAATGTATGCAATATAACTAGTGTGTTAGGAATATAAAACTAAGTTAAAAAATCAACATACTAATCTATTTCAACATATATAATAAGACAAAAGAAAGCTTGTGAAAGAGAATGCAAACCAAAGCAAAGCACCCAAAAGGCCCTCTTGATGTTTGGATTTGTCCAATAGATTGGATGTGTTCTCAAAAGGATGATGCTCAACCTTCAAATGTGAGGGATGATTTTAGCATAATAATGGTAATTTGATAGTTTTGGGCTCTCAAATTAGCATTATAACTTTGCATAAAAGGTAGATGATTTGTGAAGAGAAGAGGGTTCAATTTATAGGCAAGAGGGGAGGTGAAAGAATAATCAAGATGCAAACCTGAGGAAGAGTCCAGATGCATTTGAGAGAGATCACATGGATCATGATTTCTCAAATGCCTCTCATTGTGACAAGTATCACAATGGGAGAGGTTGGAAGGTGTGGGGGAATGTGACCATTTTGGGAGATGTGAGAGGGGAAAAATGTGTAAGAGGGAGATGGAGTGTGTAAGGGATGTGTAAGAGCATTCAAGGTTGACATGAGGTGAGATAATTGGGGTATGTGAGGATGTGACATGAGGGTTGACTTGGGTTGGGTTAGGATTTCTTAATCCATGGATTTTGATTGTGTAAATGTTTAGGGATTGCTTAGGCTTGGATTATAAGGCAAGTGGGAGAATTAGAAGAATGTGATGAGAGGAGAGAGAATGAGTGGAGGGTTGGATTAGCTAATCATGGTCATTAGCTAATTAAGAGTGATTAGTATGTGTGAATGGATTGGGTTGAGTAGGATCTCAAGGTTAGGTTGTTGGGATTGGTTAATGTTAGGGGTTAAATTTAGGAGCCATGTGTTCAAATTGGATTAAATGTTTTATTTAAATTTAAAATAGGAAAAAAAGGGGTTTATGAATTAATTTAAATAGATGGACATATTTATTTAAATTAATAAAGGAATAAATTAATTATCAGACTATGGGTTGTCATTTAGATAATTAATTGGATTGTAGTTAATTAATTAAATTAATCAACTAGGGGATGGCATAAATCAATCAAATAATTAATATTTAATTAATAAATACCTTACGACAGAGCTAGATAGGATTACCTAATTGTGTAATCAGATTTAGGTGTCTACACATGATAACCCACATCCACTACACTAGTCACAGGGTGTTTAAATATAATCTAAGTACAAGGTACAATATAATAAATGAAAGATAAGAGTAAGTCTCCAATGATAAACAAGAAGATACAACTGCTAGAAGGATTATCAAACATTGGTAGGAGGACGTCAGAATCTCAAATGGTAAAAGAATCACTACCAACCAACCACATGGAATCAAAGGTCCAATCCCACCATGATGAGGAAATAAAAAAATAATCCCACTTGGATAAAAAACACTAAAAACCAGCACAATACACACCTAAGGAAGGGGTCCTAAAATATCTCTATCTCAAAAAGGTACAACACCAATTGCAGAGATAAAACATACTCAACTAGAGGTAACCAACACACGTAGGAAACCTAAGATGAATAAATAGAAGTGTCATCACATGAGCCAACTCTAAGGTTATCCTGTTAGTCTCTCTAGACCCCGATGCCCTAGTGACTCTATGTGGTATTAGTATTCCTCTAATACAAATGAGGTACCAACTATGCTATATCTAGTCCATGTAGCCAAAAAACATCTTCCCAATCCCATCCTAGTCAAGACCTCAGTCAAGTACTTTGGAAATGGTGAGGCACATGTTATCTTATTAATTCATTTTAAACTCTCAATGTATTTAAGTTATCACTTTATTAATTAATATGTAAAGGATACCTTGGTAGCCACTTCCCAACTATACTCTCAAATAACCTACCCTAATGATCCAACCAAAATAACAAAGAGAACAATGAACCAATACCACAAAAGCTTCTCATAAATCATAAATGGTGAATTGAGTAGACTTCTTGCTAATGAAATGTGAAAAGAGTTTGAGATGTCTATGATAGTTGAGATGAAATTATTTATTAGATTGCAAATTACATAGCTGGATAAAGGAATTCTCATTACATAGTCCAAGTATGTTAGAGAATTGTTGAATAAATTTGGTATGGAAGATTCAACACCGGTAGGTACTCCTATGGTTATTGGTTGTAAATTGACAAAGGATGATGAGTTCCCTTGTGTAAATCAAACATGATACACATTAATGATTGAAGGATTGCAATATCTAAGTCATACTATCTACGTGACATATCAAATGCAGTTGGAATTGTTGCGAGATCTCAAGCAAAACCTGTTAGAAAGTAAAGCCCACCAAGATAACTAAGAGGGGAGGTGAATCAGTTATCAGATATATACAAATTTTATCTTCATCAATAGAATTTAACCATGTAATCAATGTAATCAATAACCATAGAAAGATATACATATACAATGACACAATGACACAAGATATGTTGACTAGGGAACTTCTTGATCAAAGAGTAAACCTCGGTGGGAATGATGCCCACAAAAGATGCATTAATATGAAAATTCCTTGCGAGAGGATGGAATCTATTAGGAATCTTATGAAATGCATTCAGTACATATCAATCCCTGCTAGGAGACTTTGAATCCCTCCTAAAAGATTCTAACTCTATTAGGAGTTATGGAAGACAGAAGGACCCACTACCCAAACAGCTTCAATGGAAAGATCATTGAACACACTTTCCAACTGATCTCTATATTATTCAATAGAATAATATCAAAAGATTACTTATCTCAACAAATTGTTCCTTCTCCTCTGACTGTGCCAAACTACACCAACTACTTCATCATATCTCAATACCAGATCTTTGTACTTCGCATATCCTCTTTCAACAAGTATTGCACAATTCCACAATTCTATTTCAAAATCTTACAATTCAATTCCAAATTATCATACTAAAATAAGGAAAACATTCATTCCTTAATACCACACTCAAGTAATTACAAATGAGTCAGCATACATGTTACAAAATAAAAGTTTCCACACGTTACATAAAAATTCCATAATTACACAAAACTGTCGGCTTCCAATTAAGATAATTCTTCACTCGTGCAACCTCAGACCTTGTGATCATGTCCACATCACTATAATAATTTCTTCAACTATTTTTCAACTTCACATGATTAGATTCAATCCCGATTAGGAGATATCATATGATTTCAACAAACCGCTACTCAGGAACACTGCCTGAATACTGCTTCCATTGAATTACACATAACTTTCATGAATAAATGAATTTGTGTATGTGATCTTAACCATGATCTTGTAAAACATCATAGATTAATTTCTTAACTCCGCATAACTAGATCTTCAATATCCCACGTGCGATAACTCAAACATTGTATGCTTCTTTGCTAATCTTCAGTAGATCACTGTGTTGACATCAATGACAATCACAGTCATGAATGCAACAAAAACTACTATAGAATGGTTGTGAATACTCCCCCATAGGATATATTTAGCATTCATTCCTAAAAATATCCCCCATTGGAATTGATGGCAACATAGATGAAAAAACATCCAAGTTCCATGAATACCAACACTGCAACACTACTGCTCTGAAAATACTTTTAAGTCCTCTTCATTAATCAAATCTTGCTTCATTTTCCTATTCAATTCTCTTGAATAGATAGTTTTTAATTTATACTTCTCTCCCATTGACATCAATGATAGGTGTTTCATCACTATGTCAACAACAACTTCAATGTCAAAAGACACTTCAAAAAATACATTCACTAGAGTCCTCATGACTTAGCTCTAAAACACATACTCCCCCATAGAGGAAGTACCAGTCCAGAAGAAAGATAAGGCTCATATACCACTGGACAGATGTAACAATCTGCATCCCTTCTCAAAAGTAGGCTGGGGCATAACCCCACGCATACCTCTTAGATACTCAAATGTATCCTTAGGCAAAGGCTTTGTAAATATATCTACAATCTGCTCTTTTGTACTTATATACTCAAGTCTAACTTCTTTCTCTGCCACTTTCTCTCTCACTACATGATACTTTATTTCTATATGCTTTGTCTTAGAATGTAGTACAAGATTCTTAGACATACTAACTATGCTAGTGTTATCATAATGTATAACAACAAGCTCAACAAATTTTATTCTAATATCCTTCAACATTTGTTTCATCCAAATTATCTGATTACAATTGTTTATTGTTGCCACATACTCTACTTCTACTATGCTCTATGAAATATAGTTCTACTTCTTGCTTAGCCAAGAAACTAATCTTCCTCCAAGGAAAAATGCTCCACCACTGGTGTTCTTTTTGTCATCAACACTACCTCCCCAATTTGCATTTGTATATGCACATAAGGTAAAGTCATCAGATTTTTCATACCACAATCCATATTCAATTGTGCCTCTTAAGTACCTCAATATCCTCTTTACTACTGCATAATGTGATTCTCTGGGTTCAGCTTGAAATCTTTCTATAATTCCAATTGCATGTGATATATCTGGTCTTGTATGAGTTAAATATTGCAATCCTCCAATCATGGATCTATATTTTTTCTGTTCCACTGCAGGAGTCTCATCTGTGCTAGATAAATTGTGTCTGATTACCATAGGTATTCCAACTAGTTTACAGTTCTCCATTCCAAATCTCTTCAATAAATCATTCAAGTACTTTGTATGAATTAAAAAGATACCATCATTGTTTTGTGTTATCTACAATCCTAGAAAGTATTTCATTTCAAATTCAGTCTTCATTTCATCTACAAATTCATCACTAGCTTCATCTTCTCCTCCAAAGATAATATTGTAGACACAGAAAATTGGTCAAAGGATTAAATCAATCAAAAGGTGCAATCAAATCATCAAAATAGCATGAAAAATCAATAAATGGAACAAAGGCAATTCAAATCAAAGGAAAATCAATTAAATGATTAAATGAAGCTTGAAAAGAGGAAAAACACTATGAAATTGATTAAATTCAATTAATGACATAGTTGTTGAAAGCAAAAATCAAAATGAACCTCTTACCCTTCATGGCTAAATTTAATTACTTTAATTAATTAATAAATCATAATTTCCCTCAACAAAGCAAATTGGAGACAAAATGGACACAAATCACTCACTTTTGTTGAAATGGTCCAGCCTTTTGAAACCATTTAAATGATTGTCCCCTCCTTGTCCCCCCATTTATGGACAAAGCAAAGCCAATTGACCTTACCCAAGCATAACCATGGTTATCTCACTCTACCCCCTACCCTTGGGAAAATCTTATATATTGAAGGCATTTAGAAGCATAATTCATCCACTCCATATCTTTGAATTGCAGCAAAGCTCTTGCAATTTGCATCCACATCACTCACTTATCATTTTTCATTGCTAATTAGCTTAAATTGCTTTGATCATAGTAGATTGTTCATCAAATAGAGCTATAATTTGATAGAATAGATCTAAATTTGCATATCATATAGCTTAATTCTCATCTTTAGAGTGTCACTAGTGAGGATCATAGCTGAGAGCCTCATTTACCACTTTATTTTAGAGATCCATGAGATATTTAGATTAATTGTACATTATTTAGATTATTTTGCTTTGAATAGTGTAATTGTCTTTTAAATCTTGTTATTTCATGAAGGTGTAAATCACTCACACACAAATATCATCAACAAAAATAACTACAACTAACAAACTATTTTCAATTTCTTTTGTGTACAGGTTGTTGTTTGTTGTGCCTTTAGTAAATCCTAATTTTATCAAATACTTATCCAATATTGCATACCAAGTTCTAGGTGCTTGTTTCAATCCATATAAAGCTTTATTTAGTTTACATACCATATCTCCTTCATTAGTTAAAGGAAAACCTTCAGGCTGCTCAATGTAGACCTCTTCTTCTAATTCTCCATTCAGAAATGATGACTTCACATCCATCTGATACACTTTGAATTTCTTATAGGCTGCATAAGCCAAAAATATTCTTACTACTTCAATTCTTGCTACTGGTGCAAAAGTTTCTTCATAGTCAATTCCTTCTTTCTATGAGTATCCTTTACATACCAATCTTGCTTTATTCCTTACAACTTTGTTCTTAATAATCTTAAACTTATCAAATGCTTCAGACTTCTCTTTAAGAAATGTAATCCACATCATTCTTGTAAAATCATCAACAATAATCATAAAATACCTTTCTCCATAGAATCATCTAGTCCTTGTGGGACCACTCAAATTTGTATGAACAATTTCCAACTTCTCTGTTGTTATGAAATTCTTGCTAGGAAATGAGCTTCTCTTCTATTTGGCCATCACAAATTCCTTGCAAATCATATTAGTAGGCTTCATAATTTTAGGAAAATCTCTTACTACAAGTGTAGTACTCACTTTCACAATGTTATCAAAGTTTATATGACAAAATCTGTTAGGAATGGGAACACTGAGAGGGGGGGTGAATCAGTTTTCATTGTAATTTAACTTTTACTTAATCTTAAACTGAACTTGAATACTTAAATACTGAAATGAACATCCATATAAATATGAAACATGAAATCAACACATAACACCAATATGGTTATGGGGAAACCCAAATAGGTAAAAACTCTGGTGGGAATTGACACCCACTAATATTCTGTACTAGTGTTTTATGATCCTTGTTAGAAGATCCTTAACCCTATTAGGAGTTGCTTTACAATATATTTAGTACAGTAGACCTTGTCAAGGGTCAAACCCTATTAGAAATATTTTACAATAAACCCTGTTAGGGGTGTGGACTCACTATCCTAGATCTCACTGCTCAAGTGGTGAAGGCTACAATCTTCTGATCTCAGATACACACTTTATCTGTTGGATGAACTGTCACTGTGACATTTCTTGTCTGATCAGTTCCTTTGATGTGTTGATGCTTTGACCTCTTGAAAAGCTCTAATACACCTTATCAACTCTTTGCATACTTCTGCTCTACTTATCTTCACTCTATATTGACTCTCAGACCAATTACAATGGGTGCATCTCATATTTATATGCGCATACAAAATAAATAACTAGGTCGACCCTTTAACTAATTACATATAATGCTTCCAATTGAATTGGCTCAAGTGTGTTTATAGATAAACATAATTACATGTCAGAAACCTAATTACAATAGGCACATAGTCTTTACAACATAATAAAGTAACCGCAAATCAAAATGCCAACAGTCGGTTGCTTGCACTGTTCTTCTCTAGCACATACTAGTTGTGTAACTTCAATTGTCTGTATCTTTCTCATAATGAGTCTTCTGATCATGCACTCTTAGACTTGGCATGAATATGATATTACCAACTTAACTTCTAGGGTGCATACCATAATTCTGTTGTATGTACGTGCGCTGATGTTTTGATCTTCAAGTACTCTATACACTATCTAGTCTTCAACACTTAGCCAATTCCTGATCTTCTCATTAAGTGTGTTGACTCCAAACTAATATATGACTTTGTTTCCATAATGAAAACACTATACTAAGTCATATACACCAGTGTAGTCAACTTGCCAATAATCTCCCCCTTTGTCATTGATGGCAACAAAGGAATATGGAAAAGTTGCTAATTGTCCCTTAATACAAAAAACTTCTATCTTATATCTCCCTTATACACATCTATAACTCATATTCTATACATACTTCCCCTTTGACATTAATGACAAAGGTTTTTCAAAATTGTATCTACAAATACTTACTGTGAGAGAACATCCAGATATGATATCTGTAAGTTTTGGATCTCTTTCTTCCAGAATGTGACTAATGAATTAACAATTTGGAGATGGGCACATAGTGCACACTATAGCTTCTCCATCTTCTCCAAATCCATGCTAGGACCATGATCATATGTCACCATGGTGGAACAGATCTCCTTGATATTCTAATTGAGTATATCTAGTGAGGGAGCAAGAGCATTCCTTAGTTGAGTCTACCTAGCCCTTATTTTTGACATCTCCTTTTCTGCCTTCTCAAATTTGTCAATTTTTCCTTGATATACATTATTGCACATATTTACATCAGTGGATGGGTCTTTCACTGATTTCTTTACTTTCTCTATCATAGCTTCTGCCTCTTGAATCTTCTTGAAATGGGCATCAGTTAACTTGTCCTTATCATGCAGTTAGCAATGATTTTTCTTCCTTTTTGTACAAACTCTTTCAAAGTTGTTTGTCCAACTTTGAGTGAATTAATGTCAAGTGAGAAGTTACTAACCAATTCACTTAGCCTTTTCTTCATGTACTTCTCTTCTGCAACTTGAGATGCAGGTTCTTCCAAGTTGGAAAAACTAGTCTTAAAAGCTATGAGGATGTTGCTAACATCATCAACTGTACTTTATTGTGGTTCCACAACACACGCCCCATTTTGGCCATTTGGCCTAATGGGGACCCCCCCTTTTTTTTAGGTTTCTTTTTATTGTCTTTAGAGTTTCAGCTTGTTTTTCTTGAGCAATTAGTATAGATAGATAGATTTTTCTTCATGCTTTCAATAAGATATTACTGACAACTATTTTTGCATGCAAAAGTTTAATGACCACCTTTTGAGATTTTACAAAGAAACAAAAAGGGAAGCTGACATCCATGGGAGTACTAAGATTTTTGGAAATCCAAGAAGTGACAGAGAAGTTTTAAAGAGTTCACCCCAACATTCTTCCAAAACGCTAAGTCTTCAATTTTGACAAAGTTAAGATAATTTCAACACTTAGCCATTTTTTAGTGTTGAAGGTCTAAAAGTTCAAAGGTTCAGAAGTTTGGAAGCTCGGAAGTTTCCCAAGGTTCAAAAGTTCAAAGGTCAGAGGTTCAAAGTGCGAAGGCCTGAAGTTTCGAGATTGGAGTTCAAAAGTTCAAAGATCAGAGGTTCAAAGTGCGAAGGCCCGAAGTTCAAAGTTCAAAGTTCAAAGGTTGGTTTGGAGTTCAACCTTTTTAGAGTTTTAGAGGTCGAGAAGGCCAAAATGCCAAAATTCCTCACAACCCTGAAAGGCCAAAAAATGTTGTGGACTTAGCCATTTTTTTCCCAAAAATCCAAAAAAATTGTGGACTTAGCCATTTTTCGGAGAAAAAATTTGTGGACTTAGAAAATATTGTGTTCCTAAAATTTTGACCTTCCTAAAATTTTCGGCCTTTCGGACTTCCTATTTTTTTGGCCTCTGAAAAGTCCAAAATTTTGAAAGTTGGAGATTTTTTCAGCCTTCCTATTTTTTCGAGCCTCCTAAATTTTCCGCCCCCTAAATTTTTGACCTTCCTATTTTTTTGGCCTCCAAAAAGTTTGAAAAGTTTGAAAGTCCAAGAGTTGGATGAGAAGTAGTTGTACTTAGCCATTTTTGTAGAGCCTATTTTTTGGCCTTTCGACCATGAGGAGTTTTCGGCCACCTACAAGTCTGACAAGTCCAAGATTCTGGAGGAAGGACTTAGCACTTGGTCATTTTTGGAGCTTGAGTTTTTCAGACCAACTATCGGGATTTGGGCATTTTTTCTCACATTTGAAAGTTAACTCCAATTATCTCAGAGATCATTTTCCAGTCAACTGGGCTTCTTTTTTGAGGTCATTTCTGCATGATTTTGGGATCTCTTCCAATTGAGTCCACGTGGGGAAGCCGCGACCAAGGATCAAGGGCAGATTCGTGAAGATAATCAAGAGCATGCACGAGTTCCAGCTCCACTTTTGAGATTTTTAATGCATAATTTATTCAAAGCTTTGTAGTGCATGAGGTTTAATTTCATGCTAGGATAGTTTAGCTAAGTTTAGCAGTAGTTTCTTTAATGCAATCTCTAGTTTAGATTTACTTTCAAGTTTTAGTTGCAACCAAACCCTAGCTGCAAAAATAAGAGCATGGCTCTATAAATTGTAATAAAACAATGTAATGAGGGGATTTGATCATTAATACAATACATACAATTGGTGCTTCATTCATGGTGTGATGCTTATGTTATCTATGTGAAATTTTTGAATGTGTGATTTTCTCATTCTTTATTTCAAAGAGCCAATTGATTGTTTGATGATTTTAAATCTACGATTTATTAGTTCGGTGTTTTTTGGTATTGCATTGCTTTGTTGTGACAAATATCCGAGAGGATTATTCTTTGGTGCTTAAAGATTAACTTGTCCCACGTGTGCGCACATCTGGGGTGGCTTCCTGATTTGATGAGTTTTGGCTTATCATACGTCTTTGTTTGTTTTATTCTGCTGATGATTGCATCTACATAGCTGAAGATTGTGATATGTTTTGATCTCTGTTTTGTGGGTTTCCTCATCTTCTCAATTATTTAATTCACAAAGTGGTGTGGTATTAGTTTATGTCCATTAGATTTCCTTTCAGTAATTTCTTTCACATTCTTGTTACCCTACTACTTCTTACCTTCTTTGCAAATCATTTTAGTAGATTAATTAGATTAACATTGTTTTATCATAAATCTAAAAAACCAAAAAGAGATATTGTGGTTTCCTAAAGTTTGTTTTGGAGACCTTTTGAGATACGAACCAGCAAAGGCCTCCTTGTTAATAGATTCACATTTGTCTTCCATTGAGCTATCCAAGCGGTTAAGACCCAACCAGAAGGAACCTTGAGATTGATTCCATCAGTCTTCCAAGAGGGGAATTTACTCTTGTAAATTCCTAGCCATTGTCTTCATGTAAAAATGACGCACAACAGAAGTGGTGCTAGATGGAGGGCCTGACCCCAAAAAAAAAAATCATGGTTATAATCACACTAAATGAGCTGGATCTTGGCAAAATCTAGCTTCAATGGATAGTTCATTGTGTATATCGGGAGGTATCCATGAGATTCCTTTGCATGCATATAATATGCTTCCTTTGTTCTTCCCCAATAATGGACAAAATGCTACAAATCATGTAATGACTTGCAAGGATCTAATGCTTTTTCTTGAAATTGAACATGAAGATGTTGTTTGCAATCTATTTGTCAAGACATTTCAAGGTGTAGCACTTCAATGGTATGAAAGAATCTCATCCAATTCTATTTGCTCATGGATTGAATTAAAGGATTTATTCTTAATTCAATTTGATACTGATGCGAGTTCACAAGATTCACTATTTTATTTCGCTATTGTAAGAAGGACACCTCAAGAGTCCATTGCCCAATTGAATCATCAATTTCTTCTCATGTATCAAAGGGTCCAAGATTCAGAAAGGATGGTGCATGATTCAATGTTAAAAGAGCATTATTTATGGTGTTTGGATGTCTCATTTGCATGCACAATCAGATCTTTTGGTGAGGTTACTACCTTGCATGATGCATTCAACAAGGCTCTTTTCTTGGCACGATGTGGATGTGATGTTACAAATGGTACAAATGGTCTTGATGGAAGTTTCAATATGCAATTGATTGAATGTTTCCAATCATTACAGCTCTATGTCAACCCTGTCAATACATCAAATCAGCTACAATCATCTCATTCAACCAATTACAACATGCCTGATATCCATGTGATGCAATTAGCCAATCAAAAGAATCACATCAATCACTTTCGAGATCATATTTGGGGTCAAAATTCCCATGATACAACCTTGGACACGAGTATTTTGCCGCCCAATGATGCTCCTATAGAGATCTTGTCATATTCTTACTATACTCCTTTGCTCAATCCATTGAAACATGACGATACTTAAAATGGAAAGCTTGTTGGTCAGTTATATGAGCACGATAAGTTGTGCAATAATGAAAGTGAAATGATCCTAAATGTTGATTGTAATCCAGAATGCAATTTACCAAATGATTTTTTGACAAAAATCAGTCATGGGATAACAAGAAATGATGAACAAATCCACGAGGATGAGAGATATTCAATGCTACCCCAGAATTATTGCCATGAAGGAGAAACAAGTACAAAATATTTGTCATCTTCACAAGGTAATTCTGATGACACTTTTGATGCTGAAAAAGATTCACATGACAAAGACACAAATAATCACTGCTGGGTAGATAGTTCACTTGAACAAAGTAGATTGGATGAGAAGTTGCAAGAATTGGGTATTCCTATGTCATTATCAAATTTTTCATGGATGGAAGGATGTAGAATACACCTCACGAATCAGCATTGTGAGATGGACTACCCTATTTTTCTTGGAAAGATGAACTTTTATTTGAAGGGAAAGATGACTATTGAAGAGGTATTAATTCCTATAGCAGATCATTGGGATAGTCAATCAAGGGAAGAAGAAGAGGAACATGATCGGATTCATGAAACTTTGGAAGATATGGATTTGCCTAATGAGAAAGATAAAGTGATTTACATACAAGAAAATGAGGGCGAGAAAATCCCCAATGATGAGGAGAGTGAAATCATAAATACATTCATAGACATCTTCATGAAAGATGAAAGTGGAAAGGTCTCTTCTCGAGATATAAGTGATGATGCGCTAACCCTTCTAAATGCTAATCATGATGGAGCCCAAATAAATGAGATACAAGAAGTTCAAGAGGATGATCAAAAGGAAGATGATGAAGATGAAAAATTGTGCCTTGAGGTAGGGGAATTTCAGCATTTACAAATCAAAAAACAAGATGACTCTCAGTTTTTGTCATCGGGGGAGGTAGACGAGGCTCTTGATTTGGTATCATGTTTGAGTAAAGAAATGTCCATTTATGGGTATTCCATGCATATATCAAACCTTGCAATAGCCAATTCATGTAGGATTCATCCTTTTGAGATACATTCAGAGGTAAGTTATCCTAAATTCTTGTTAGCTTGGGAGATCACCTTAGAAGGTAAGTACAACTTTGAACATGTCTCTCTAAGGCATGAGCGAGAAAATAATTTGAATGTTGATTCTAACAATTCTTGCAATCTTGAAGACATGCTTATGAGTGAAATTCTTAGTCCTAATGAGGTCAAATGTGATGATTTATTATTTATGACTAATGATAATTATAACAGGGATCACAATTTGGATGATTTGCCTTTTGAACCTTGTTGTAATGAGAGGTATAATACATCACAAATGAATATGTTTTCTAATGGTGTGCACACACTTGAGGAGGATGGATTGGTGTACCATGAGATAAGACCTCTAGAAGAAGAAATAACATTGAGTGAGTATATGCCCATGGCTAGGAACCCACTAAACCAGGTTGTATCTATCCATTATCCCTTGCTTTTTGATGACTTTCAGTTTGAATATGATAAAGGTGAAAAAACTTGTTTGTGGATTAATCATGATTATGGAGAGTTGCCACAACTTTTGATTTTATGTGATTTGTACCCAGAATTTGAACATGAATTGTTTAAATCTTGTTTTTCTGAGTACAAAGATGAGTTTGCATTCCTTAGAACTATCCAGGGTGCATTATTGCTACTGCATGGAAAGAAAAATCAGTTAATAAGAAACTCATATGTTTGTTGTTCTAAGTTTTTTGTATATAATTTAACTTTAGTTGTAATTGGGTAGGTGTTAGTTAGTTTCCTTTGTGTTTTAGTGGTTAATTTTTGTTTTGTTAGTGGGATAGTCTCGATCCTTGTTGCTTGAGTGTTTTTTCTTTTTGTTTGTTGGTCTGGGGAAAAGAGAGTTTTTGTCGGGGCTTTTTCCTGACAAGTGGTCCATCCCAAATGGTCTTTGATAGGAGGCAGAGGTATTTCTTAGTCAAAATTTTTAAAGGAATTCATCTTGCAAGAAATTGTATACATGGATCATGAATGGTGATACCTCTCACTGGAAATCAAGTTGATATTCAAAGTCAATCATCCTCAACACATTACACACTTTAAACATGATACTACAGTTGTTGGTTTCTTGGGTAAGTATCAGTTGGAGTTGATCAGAGCCTATTTTTATGGGTGACCTCAAATCTGAGAACCCTTCTCCATCTACATCTTGACTTGAAGAGACAAAATCAAAAGGAGGAACGCATAAAGAAAGGTCAACAGAGAAAAGAAAAGTTCAAATGCTTGGGTGGCATAGCCTAATCGCTTCCTAGGTTCCCAAAGAAAAAAAGAAAGAGAAAAGGAGAAATCAGAAATGCAAGCACTAAGGTGGCATAGCCTAAGCGCTGCCTTAGTGTACCAAAAGGTCCTAAAATGAAGATAATTGAAGAAGTGACAATATTCAGAGCACAATGGCTCAAGAAAAGTCACCTTCCATGAAATGATGTTGCCTCTAAAAGAGCCCTCCAAATAATAAAAAAACCATATGTCTTGTCAGAAGATAGAGAGGGGTGACTCTAGCAACCTCTACCGAGGCTATGAATGCTTGACTGATAGTAGAGCAAGGTTAGAATGAGATTATGGAAGTTTATGAAAGTAAGCAAAGATTAGTTCCAAATGCTTCTTATCTAGGAAACCTTCATCCAAGTGTTGAAATAATGAACACATAGATGCACTCACTGGATGAAACAACAAAGGACATCTACTTTGAAAAGTTGGTGAAAGAATGTTTTCACGAATGGTGCTTGTGTTTAGTTTATTGGAAGATAATTTTCAGATAAAGTTTGCTGGTAAAGAAATACCTTGGTCATTTCTCCTTTTGTCGGGGCTATTTGTTGTGGTGCCACAACACACGCCCCATTTTGGCCACTGGGCCTAATGGGGACCCCCCCTTTTTCTTAGGTTTCTTTTTATTGTCTTTAGAGTTTCAGCTTGTTTTTCTTATGTAATTAGTTTAGATAGATAGATTTTTCTTCATGCTTTCAATAAGACATTACTGACAATTGTTTTTGCATGCAGAAGTTTGATGCCCACCTTTTGAGATTTTACGAAGAAACAACAAGGGAAGTTGACATCCATGGGAGTACTAAGATTTTTGGAAATCCAAGAAGTGACAGAGAAGTTTTAAAGAGTTCACCCCAACATTCTTCCAAAACGTTGAGTCTTCAATTTTGACAAAGTTTAGATAATTTCAACACTTAGCCATTTTTCAGTGTTGAAGGTCTGAAATTTCAAAGGTTTAGAAGTTCGAAAGCTCGGAAGTTGCCCAAGGTTCAAAACTTCAAAGGTCAGAGGTTCGAAGTGCGAAAGCCCTAAGTTCCAAGTTTGGAGTTCAAAAGTTCAAAGATCAGAGGTTCGAAGTGCGAAGGCCTGAAGTTCAAAGTTCAAAGTTCAAAAGTTCAAAGTTCGGAGGTTGGTTTGGAGTTCAAGCTTTTCAGAGTTTTAGAGGTCGAGAAGGCCAAAATGCCAAAATTCCTCACAACCCTGAAAGGCCGAAAAATGTTGTGGACTTAGCCATTTTTTTCTGAAAAATCCAAAAAATTTGTGGACTTAGAAAATTTTGTGTTCCTAAAATTTTGGGCCTCCTAAAATTTCAGCCTTCCTAAAATTTTTGGCCCCCTAAATTTTCGGCCTTTCAGACTTCCTATTTTTTCAACCTCCAAAAAGTCCAAAATTTTGAAAGTTGGAGATTTTTTCGGCCTTCCTATTTTTTTGGGCTTCCTAAATTTTCGGCCCCCTAAATTTTCAACCTTCCTATTTTTTCGACCTCTGAAAAGTTTGAAAAGTCCAAAAGTCTGAGAGTTGGATGAGAAGCAGTTGTACTTAGCCATTTTTGCAGAGCCTATTTTTCAGCCTTTTGGCCATGAGGAGTTTTCGGCCACCTACAAGTCGGACAAGTCTGAAATTCTGGAGGAAGGACTTAGCACTTAGTCATTTTTGGAGCTTGAGTTTTTCGGACCAACTATTAGGATTTGGGCATTTTTTCTCACATCTGAAAGTTAACTCCAGTTATCTCAGAGATCATTTTCCAGTCAACTGGGCTTCTTTTTTTAGGTCATTTCTGCATGATTTTGGTATCTCTTCCAATTGAGTCCACATGGGAAAGCCGTGACCAAGGATCAAGGGAAGATTTGTGAAGATAATCAAGAGCATGCACAAGTTCTAGCTCCACTTTTGACATGTTTAATGCATAATTTATTCAAAGCTTTGTAATGCATGAGGTTTAATTTTGTGCTAGGATAGTTTAGCTAAGTTTAGCAGTAGTTTCTTTAATGCAATCTCTAGTTTAGATTTACTTTCAAGTTTTAGTTGCAGCCAAACCCTAGCTGTGAAAATAAGAGCATGGCTCTATAAATTGTAATAAAATGTTGTAATGAGGGGATTTGATCATTAATACAATACATACAATTGGTGCTTCATTCATGGTGTGATGCTTCTGCTATCTATGCAAAATTTGTGAACGTGTGATTTGTTCATTCTTTATTTCAAAGAGCCAATTGATTGTTTGATGATTTTAAATCTACGATTTATTAGTTTGGTGTTTGTTGGTATTGCATTGCTTTGTTGTGATGAATATTTGAGAGGATTATTCTTCAGTGCTTAAAGATTAACTTGTCTCACATGTGCGCACATCTAGGGTGGCTTCATGATTTGATGAGTTTTGGCTTATCATACGTCTATGTTTGTTTCATTCCGCTGATGATTGCATCTACATAGCTGAAGATTGTGATATGTTCTAATCTCTATTTTGTGGGTTTCTTCATCTTCTTGGTTATTTAATTTGCAAAGTGGTGTGGTATTGTTTATGTCCATTAGATTTCCTTTCGGTAATTTCTTTCACATTCTTGTTACCCTACTACTTCTTACCTTCTTTGCAAATCATTTTAGTAGATTAATTAGATTAACATTGTTTTATCATAAATCTAAAAATCCAAAAAGAGATATTATGGTTTCCTAAAGTTTGTTTTGTAGACCTTTTGAGATACAAACCAACAAAGGCCTCCTTATTAACAGATTCACATTTGTCTTCCATTGAGCTATCCTAGCGGTTGAGACCCAACCAAAAGGAACCTTGAGATTGATTGCATTAGTCTTCCAAGAGGGGAATTTGCTCTTGTAAATTCCTAGCCGTTGTCTTCATGTAAAAATGACGCACAATAGTACTGACCTTAGACACTTTCTTTTCTGAAGGTAGAAGGTTGGTCAATATGCTCACTGATTCAACAAATAGGGGATTCCTCATTACTTGTTTTTTCTTTGCCTTCTCCAAAGCTAAGACGTTGATCTTAATCAGGTCTTCTTCTCCCCAAGAATCCAAACTAGTTGTGTCAGGTGTCAAGCTTGACAACAATGATGCTGAGGGAGTGATAGGAGTGATATCCATCACTTCTAGTTTTACTTTGCTTAGAATTTCAACAGATGGCTTACCTATTGTTTCATTTCCTTTTTCTTCTTCTTTCTCCTCTTCCATCTTTTCTTCTTCTTCTTTTTATTTCTCTTCTTCCATCTTTTCTTCTTCTTTTTCTATATCTGTTATGTCCTCAATCAATATTTCTTGTTGATTAGGAGTGTTACTACATAATTTCTTAGCCTCTTGAGTGCTTGCAAAGGCTTCTTCAAACTTATCCAAATCCATGTATGTGGCCACCATAGTAACTTTTACATTATCAATAAAAATTGAATCATCCTTGGGTGTCTCTATCATGGGTGCAGACTTCTCTGCCTCTGTGGATGTATCAAATGCATGCGTTGAATCCTGTGGACCTGTAGATGGTATATTAATGGTTTTTAACTCTTTTGTAACCTTTGTGGGCACTTGAGCTATAGGCACAGTAGATGGGAACATGTTCCTATTCATGAAGACCTTCTCAAATGCTTTCACTATTTTTTTTTCCACCAATTCATAGTTTTTGTCCATTATATGTAGGGTCCTTGACTTGGTTCTAAGATGTGGCTTTACCAGATCTAACAACAAAGACTTCTCTTCTAAAGAGCATACTAGGAGGGTTTCATCTAAGGTCTTTTCCCTTATCCTTAGATCCTCTTCAATAGCTTGTCTCTTTAGGAACTCTAGGATGTTCCATACATTATCTGGAATCATAGTCTTTAGTTCTAGGACTATTTTCTTGAACTTCAGCATATGTTTGACAATCATTCCATGAATCTCCAACTTGTCAATTTCACTATACTTCTCATAGAACTTCCCTACTTGATCTATCCTACCTTCATCAATGATTCTTGTACTCAACACACTAAGACTGGGTTTGAAACTTACTTCGGGAGGTGCTTGAGTATTCTTTATGTTCCTTGTTACTCGTGAGGATGGATGACCAATGCTAATTTCTTTCTTCCTCTTAGGAATTTCCTTATACTTAGGAGGAGTAGTAAGGTCAACTATTATTGTGGGCACAGAAGGAGTAACATCAATTTTACCCTTCTTATCATCTAATTTTTCTATTTTCACCTTCTTCAACTTTGGATGCTTAGATTTTGTCTTTGCTTCTGCTACGCTCTTTATTTCCAAAGCAATCTTCTCTTCCCTTGCTTTGTCTAAGTCTACTTGTGATACACCATGGATTCTCAAGATCTCTGAAGTAACCTTGGAAACTTTTCTTTTTGTTGTTGCATTGTTCAATACTGCGTATACTTCTCTTATTTTCTCATCATAAGTCCCCCATCTAGGTTCATTGGGGTCCTTAGGTGCTGACAATAGAACTTGAGCATAAGCCTCTAGAATAGGCTCTTCCACTTCATATCCTAGTGGATGAATCCACTTTGTTCTTGGTTCAACAGCCTCCATGCATGTTGTGTCAGTCTCAATAATGAAACAAATAGTATCCTTGTATTTTTCAACTATCTTCTCTAGAATTTTGTATCTCATCTACATTTTGGCTCTAAATGTCTTCAATTCTAGTGTCATGTAGTCCTTCAATGGACTCTCAGTACATGCCTTGAGAGATATTTATGGCATTATGGGAATAGATTTGTCTAGATACAAATCAGACACTTTTCCAACAATATGGAAGTACATATAGATAATTAGGGACCCAAACCTAAATATCTTGGTCTTGTCATGCTTGATGGCCTTATTGTTGTCTATTAGTTGTGTGCACAAGATCTCACACAGATTGAACTCTCCATTCTCTCTCATAAGTCTTATTGTTTCAAGAATTGTGGCCACAAACACACTGTTCACCCTACTAGTGTGTTGGAACCTGTAACCCAGTATCATGGATATCAATTTGATGTCATTTTTCTCAATAGGCTCTATAGTCATTCTGCGCCTATCACTTCTTGATTTGCATGTTTTCTCAACAAGTTTTCTCACATCCTTTCCTAATGGAAGAATGACACCTATCCTTCAGAGGCCTGTCATTTCATGAATTAGGTCACCTGTAATCCTGACCGGTGCTTCACCTATCCAAAATAAGTCATCATGGATCCTGCTAAGTAGGATCTTGATCCATTCCGACTCGTATAACTCGTATGCCATAGAATATTCCACTATAGGATGATTATTCCACTGCACATGCTCATCCATTAAGGTTTTATCAGGTTTTAACATTGTTTCCATGTGTGCTCTTATTCTATCCAATCCTACTGGTTCTTTCTTACAATATATGTATGCCCTAATATCTTCTACGTGCATAACACCCATGAGAGTGTGGGATAATGCACCTTCTAGGTCATCTAGAGTGGATTTGAACAAATGCCTCTTAAACACATATCTCTTCTTTTCCACCACATCAAACACAATGGGAGTAGCCATTACTTACTTGTATATCACTTTCCAAGTAATCTCAAAAGATTTTGAATCGGTGCGATGAACTAGGGTTTCCTCAATCAATCAAATGTACTAATAATCACTGGTGAATCAATCTGTAATTCTTTACAATCAAATGCTAGGGCTCTTCTTCTCTCCAATCACTCTGAATTCAAATGCAATGAGAGATCTGCTAACTTCTATGTACTATAAAGTAGGAATTCTTTCATTAATGCTTGTCGCGTAAACCAGGTTGTCACTAAAAATTTCTAACTTTCATTTTGCAAATAATCAGCTTGTGCAATTTTGCACATAGAATCTTCCAACCTCCAAAAGGTTAAGTCAAAAGGTGCATACTCTGAGAGTGAGTATACCAACTACGCAGGGGTCTAGAGCTAAATTATCTCCCCCTATGACCCTGAGGGCCATTCATCCTAATCTAGAGGGTGTGTCCACTATGGATGCATCCAATACATGTTCATAAACCTTATCCTTCTTTGCTTCTAACCAAATCAAGCTCGCATCCTCTGAAGCTTTCACAAACTTGACTTCTCCTTCAGTATCCAATACTAGTTCTTCGAGATTTTTAGGGCTTTCCTGACCTTGCGTCCTTGTTCTACAAAACTTTGAGATGTGTCCAGCTTTGTTACAAGAGTGACAAATGATTAGAGGCCTTATATTCCCCGACACATTAACATGGGTCACCATTTTACATTATCTTGTTGAGTGACCATTATAGTTACATATCTGACATGTAACATTCTAAGAACTCCTCATATTTGGCTGATTCTGATTCCTCTCATTATGTTGTGTCTTGTTCTTCTAACTTGTCTTGCAATTTATAGCTCTATGACCAAATTTATTGCATGAATAATAATAACCTTTGAAAGGTCTTACCTCTGTACAGTTCCTCGCTATATGTCCATGCTTGTTACATGCATAAAAATTCCTATCTACTAGCTTGCGCTCATTCTTGGATGGTTCAATATGATCTTTAGTCTGACTTCTATTCTCCTTAGTATCTAAGGTATCTTCTAGTGCTTTCATTCTTGCTCGCATGTTGTCAATCTAATTTTGTGCTTCATTGTATCCAATGTAGCTAGTATCTCATTTAAGTCTTCTTGCATACAACTGAGATTCTATTAAATCAGAACTAGTGTGTAATTTATCAATGTGATTCTTTGTCTCTTTTAATTCAAATTCCAAGCTTTCTTTGCAGTTTCTTAGCTCCAAAATTTCCATGTTTGCTTGCCTCAATTCTTCATTTAGTTGAAGGTTCTCTTTGATCTGTTCATTATAGACATCTTGGTTGTTGATTAGCTTGTCATCCAATTCTTCAATCTATTCTCTCAAGGATGAATTTTCTTCATTCAGCTTCTTGATCATTATCCCTAAATCACTGGTAGAGCATTCTTTCAAATCCTTTCTTAGCCTTTTGATGACTATTTGAGCATCACTGAATTTTTCCTTTAGTTCTTCAATTTCTTTTTTAGATCTGTCTAGGTCTTCAAGAGAAGCTTCAAGATTTCTTTTCAGATATTTCATTTTTTCTTTGTCCATGATCTCCTCAAGTGGTTAAACTTCTTTTCTGAGGACCAGGGCTATGATACCAATTGTTAGGAATGAGAACACTAAGAGGGGGGGGGGTGAATTAGTGTTCACTGTAATTTAACTTTTTACTTAATCTTAAACTAAACTTGAATACTTAAATACTGAAATGAACATCCATATAAACATGAAACATGAAATCAACACATAACACCAATATGGTTATGGGGAAACCCAAATAGGTAAAAACCCCGGTGGGAATTAACACCCACTAATATTCTGTACTAGTGTTTTATGATCCTTGTTAGAAGATCCTTAACCCTGTTAGGAGTTTCTTTACAATATGTTTAGTATAGTAGACTTTGTCAAGGGTCGAACCCTGTTAGGATTCTTTTACAATAAACCCTGTTAGGGGTGTGGACTCACTGTCCTAGAGCTCACTGCTCAAGTGGTGAAGGCCACAACCTTCTGATCTCAGATACACATTTTATTTATTGGATGAATTGTCACTATGGCACTTCTTGTCTGATCAATTCCTTTGATGCGTTGATGCTTTGACCTCTTGTAAAGCTCTAATACACATTATCAACTCTTTGCATACTTCTTCTCTGCTTATCTTCACTCTATATTGACTCTCATACCAATTACAATGGGTGCATCTCATATTTATATGCACATACAAAATAAATAACTAGGTCGGCCCTTTAACTGATTACATACAATGCTTCCAATTGAATTGGCTCAAGTGTGTTTACAAACAAACATAATTACATGTCAGAAACCTAATTACAATATGCACATAGCCTTTACAACACAACAAAGTAACCGCATATCAAAATGCCAATAATCAGCTGCTTGCACTGTTCTTCTCTGGCACATACTAGTTGTGTAACTTCAACTGTCTGTATCTTTCTCATACTGAGTCTTCTGATCATGTGCTCTTAGACTTAGCATTAATATGATGTTACCAAATTAACTTCTAGGGCACATACCATAATTATGTTGTATGCACGTGCGCTGATGTTCTGATCTTCAGGTAGTTTATACACTGTCCAGTCTTCAACACTTAGCCAATTTTTGATCTTCTCATTAAGTGCGCTGACTCCAAAATAATATATAAATTTGTTGCCATAATGACAACACTATACTAAGTCATACACACCAGTGTAGTTAGCTTGCCAACAAAATCTTCTATGCCATAACCAACTGTCATCAATATTAGTAATCAAGCATGTCATCTCAATAGGATTCAACTGAAATACATTACCTCTAGTTCTAGATCCAATACCAATCAAATTATCATCATTGTCTTTGATTACACAAGTTTTCTCAGTAAACCAAACTTGATATCCCTTATCAACTAGCTATCCAACACTCAAAAGATTATGTTTCAAACCATCCACAAAGTAAACATCATCAGTATTAGTCTTTCCATCAAGAGTAATAGATCCTATACATTTTATCAAACAAGGTACATTATTTTCAACTCTAACAACTCCTCCATCATAATTGTTAAACTTTATGAATTTTTCCATGTCTCCAGTCATATGATGTGAACAACCACTATCTATAATCCAATCAACTTTCTTTTCTACTTGAGAAACTAAAGCTTTTTCTTCCTTAACTTTTGTTTTAGGATTTTCTTCTTTTATTGCTACAAATCCTATATCATCATTCTCAGTATCACTTTCACTTAAAGATTTCTTCAAACTAGCTTCAAATTCTTCATCATTAGCATAATAACATTCTTTAGATCTTCTAGGTTTAAAGTTCTTTTTATACTTGTTAACTATCTTAGGACATTTAGATGCAAAATGACCATATTCTTGACAAGTCCAACATTTAAAAAACATTTTACCATCTGGTTCTCTTTTCACAAGCAAGGCAATACCTTCTTCAATCTTCCTATCTTCATCATTTCTAGATCTACTGCTACTAGCATAATCTTCGCTTACACTGATGCTTCTTGACAAAGTAGGGCGAACACTAAGTGCACTGAATGTTGTCTCCATTCTAGGAAAATCTCCTGATTGTCTCAAGTTCATTTTTGTTGCTTCTAATCTTCCAAGAAGAGTTTCTCTGGTGAAGTTCTCAGTACAAGTTATAACTTGTTCAATCATCTATGTTGTTTGCTTGAATGCAAGAGTCAATGTCCTCAGAATTTTCCACATCACTTCATTCTCTGTCTTGATTCCTTCACAAGATTTTATACCTGCAAAAATCTCTGACATTCTACCAATATAGCTTCTAGCAGATTCATCTTCCATCATTCTTATATCTTCAAATGCACATATCCAATTATGTAATCTGATGTTGTTTGCATGTTCATCACCTTCAAAAGTATATTGTAAAGCTAACCAAATTTCATGAGATGTTTTTAGATATTTTACCTGACTGTACTCATTTTCTGGAAGGGCTGACAAAAGTCCTTCTCTGAAAAGTATGTTACACATGAATAGATCTCTTTCCTCATTAGTACATTCTTCAATCTTGTCTTCATCAATGATAGTCTTCTGATTCTTTGTGATTAACCAATAACCTAGTCCTAAACAAAGTAAATGTGTCTTCATCTTCTCTTTCTAGCTGTCAAAATTTACTCCATCAAACTTAGGGCTTTCTTTCCTAAAATGACTCACCATGGATCTCCTTAAGTTAAACTTTTCTTTCAAGGACCTGCCGCTTTGATACCAATTGTTAGAAAGTAAAGTCCACCAAGATAACTGAGAGGGGGGAGGTAAATCAGTTATCAGATAAATACAACTTTTATCTTCTTCAATAGAATTTAACCATGTAAGAAATGTAATCAACAATGATAGAAAGATATACATACACAATAACACAATAATACAAGATATGTTGACTAAGGAACCTCTTGGTTAAAGAGTAAACCCCGGTGGGAATGATGCCCACAAAAGATGCACTAATATGAAAATTACTTGTGAGAGGATAGACTCTATTAGGAGTCTTATGAAATACATTCAGTACATATTAGTCCCTTCTAGGAGACTTTGAATCCCTGTTAAAAGTAACTCTGTTAGGAGTTATGGAAGACAGAAGGACCCACTACCCAAACAGCTTCAATGGAAAGATCACTGAACACACTGTCCAACTGATCTCTATATTATTCAATAGAATAATATCAAAAGATTACTTATCTCAACAAATTGTTCCTTCTCCTCTGACTGTGCCAAACCGCACCAACTACTTCATCAGATCTCAATACCAGATCTCTATACTTCACATATCCTCTTTCAACAAGTATTACACAATTCCGCAATTCTCTTTCACAATCTTACAATTCAATTCCACATTCTCATATTACAATAAGGAAAACATTCCTTCCTTTATACCACGCTCAAGTAATTACAAATGAGTCGGCATACATATTACAAAATAAAAGTTTCCACATGTTACATAAAACTTCCATAATTACACAAAACTATCAGCTTCCAATTAAGATAATTCTTCACTCGTTTGACCTCAGACCTTGCGATCATGTCCACATCACTATATTCATAATTTTTTCAACTGTTGTTCAACTTCGCATGATCAGATTCAATCCTGATTATGAGATATCATCCGATTTCCACAAACCACTACTCAAGAACACTGCATGAATACTACTTCCACTGAATTACACATAACTTTCATGAATAAATGAATTTTTGTATGCGCTCTTAATGAAAATCTTTTAAAATATCATAGAGTAAGTCCTCAACTCTGCATAGCTAGATCTTCAATATCCCACGTGTGCTAACTCAAACATTGTCTCCTTCTCTGCTAATCTTTAGTAGATCACTGTGTTGACATTAATGACAATCACAGTCATGAATGCAACAACAACTACTATAGAATGGCTATGAATACTCCCCCATAGGATATATTCAACATTCATTCCTAACAGAACCAAAGGAATCACATATGGTTGTTGTCAAGAGAATTTTATGATACTTGAAGGGTATAATCAACTATGGATTATGGTATGGAAAAGATGATGATTTTACCTTGATTGCATATAATAATTCTGATTGGGGAGGTAATGCGAATGATAGGAAAAGTACAAGTGGTGGTGTATTATTTTCAGGCAAGAGACTAATCTCTTAGACTAGTAAGAAATAAGATTGTATCTTTCAATCCACTACTGAAGTTGAGTATGTTGCTACTACTATAAATTTTAATCAAGTTGTTTGAATGAAACAAATGTTGAAGGATTTAAGGATAAACATTGATGAACCTATTGTTATTTACTGTGATAATTCTAGTGCTATAAATATTTCAAAGAACCTTGTGTAACATTCAAAGACAAAGCATGCTTCTATTAAGTATCATTTCTTGAGGGATAAAGTTAGTGAAAAGAAAGTAAAATTGGAGGATGTGTCTACTAAGGAATAAATTATTGATATCTTTACAAAGCCTTGGCCAAAGGATACATTTGAGTATCTTAGAGATAATATTGGGGTTTTGGCCCCTCCTAATTAGAGCTAATGATGCTAGGGATGGAATTAGTCCATAAATTTATTAGAATATCATTCTCTAGATTGATTAGTTTGGGGACTTCTCAGGGGGAGCAGTCTTGTGATAGGCTGATGTAAAATAATTATCTATTATGATTTTTGAAGCGAGTTAGCTCTTTTTGATGTCATTGTCCCTTTTCCATTGATGTCAAAGGTGGAGAGATTGTGTGAAAAATAGAAAAGTAAAAAAATATTGTATTTGGGAGAGATTGTGTTGAGAGGTTTGAAGTTGGATATTCAGAGTTATCAGGTGGATACATTGATCTCTTTGTGCATTGATCAGTTTTTCACTTCATATGTTTCCATCAATGCCAAAGAGGGAGATTATTGGGAAATTTTTTATTATGTTAGATATTGTTAATTAGACCTTGTTTATGTGTGTTGACATTAATATTCTGTCATTTATGTCAACGTACTATTGATGTTGCAAATAATGTGTTTAGTTTGTTCAGAGAAGATGATTTCAGTTGATCAAGTGATATGTCAAGAAGATATTTTGCTATGATTATAGATGATGTTTCATATATGTCTATAGTTGATTCTAGTCAACTTACAGAGGTTCACATAATAGTTTGAGTGAGATATGATTAATTTATTAGGTGCCAGTGTTCCAATATTCCCATGTAAAAGGTTGAGTTACTGCTTTGGTGAGGATCAGTGTGGTTGATGCAAAGCTAGGGGTAATGTTTGGAATCATTATTTCTTCCTCAATTAGTTTTGTTCATAATTTAGAGTTCAAAAAGATGTATTTTTAGTGTGATAAAGTTATGTATTCAGTGTTGTTGGTGTTCAATATAGAGATGAGTTTGGATTTTGAGATCAAGATGATGTGAAGGTTTAGGAAGCTATTCTTGTTTCTTTTTGATAGTCTTGGATTGTGTTATGACTGCGTTGATGGTTCCCATTGATCATGGTGATTATATTTGGTGATTTTCTAGCATGTTGGCATTTCTTCATTTAGGTCCTAGCCAACTTGGTGAAGTAACATGTTGCAATCCTTGGTGCAGATTTGGAAAAGTTGTTCCATCTTCAAGGATGATACTTTGGGTCCTATTTAAGTCTTGTCTGACTTGATTTGGACTGTAGTGTAGTTAGATTATAATATTTGTATCATTTTTTCTTATAGTTCTTAGCTGAACTTGTTGTGGTTTATTAATTGTAATATGTATAAATGGGAAATCATTTTGTTATTGTGTAGAGAGTGAGTGAGTGATATAGTGAAGAGGAAGAGGAATTTTATATTCTACAACTAAGGTAGAAATTATTCTTCATTGGAACTATATTAGCATATCAAAATCTCTAAGTTAGTTCCCTTGTACTAGACAATTTGTCCGCCCTTGTGAATTCTAATATGTATAAATGGGAAATCATTTTGTGATTGTGTAGAGAGTAAGTGAGCGGTATAGTGAAGAGGAAGAGGATGTTTCTATTATACAACTAAGGAAAAAATTGTACTTCATTGCAATTGTATTTCCATAATAGATGTTGTAAGTTAGTTCTCTTGTACTGGACAATTTGTCCACCCTTGTGAGTTGTAATCAAAGGGTGATCAATGAACCTGACTGAGGGCCAGATCTTTGTATTGTGAGTAGTAAGCTCTAGGTAGTGGGCTCGTGAATGCATGTGAATTCTCATTTTGTTTTCATTTTCTCTTAATTGGACAACACTTTTAACAAAGTACATCTATCTAGTGGGTTTGACTCCAACCCAGGTTTTCCCTTAACTAGATTTCCTCAAAAACAAGTTTGGTGTTCTGTGTCATGTGTTGTTGATCTTGCATTATAGTTTATCTTTTAGATCATTAATTACTTTAAGTGGTTTAAAGTTTTAATTGTTAGTACACAATTGGTTCACCCCCCTCTTAGTTGTTCTTGCATCCTTTTGGGCCTAACATAATCATCCATAAATAAATCAACATAAAGCATAAATCAGACACCATGCATAAAACCACATAGAAATGCATCCATCATAATAGTTCATTGCATCATCATATATTTCAAAAATCCTAATGTCCATGTACAATGACATCAAAAAATAAGAAATATCATAGTATTTGGAGGGGTATATCAAAATACATCCTAGTCATCAAAGGATCAATACATGTATACATCATCAAAATCGTATATCATGAATTAATTGAACTAGGCATGACTACCTCCTAAATTTATAGGTTGACTCATCAAAATGCCACCACCTATATATAGTCTTGCACCTGATCCTACATCTAGCCCTTTTGGAGGCCTAGGAGGCATGCCTGTAACCCTACGGTTCTTTTTTTGTCCCCATTATGACCCAACCCTAACACTCTCAGCATAATAGAGAGCTCTATGAGCTAGTGGTACTGCCTAAAAATATAATCCTTGATAGTACTCGCCCCTCCTTGTCACATATCTCAAGTCTCAGATGGTATCTTGGGTGACACCCTATGCTATAGTCTTCTATAAATTACAAAATAAATCTTTATCCTTGCCATGATGATCTATGGCCTTATCTCTCTCAGGTCTCATTTGAGTGAGATAATCCTCTAGCTATCTAATTTGACCCTATATAATGCAAATCTCCATGTAGTCGTTGAAGCCTCTAACCCTCTAATCTTGGATTCTGGATTGAGTTGAGGAATTCAAATATCAACTTGCCTCTATCTAGGCTTATATGGGGCAACTGCTAGATCTCCCTATGCTTCCACATCCTGACTTATGTAGAAATAAGTGTTGGACCTAAAAGTACACATGATTTGGTATGATGTGTAATCCATCCATGATCCAAAACATCATCTACATCTCCCCCAATAACAACACCTCCCTGGTCTCCACCACCACCACCACCTCCATCTCCTCCACCTCTACCTCCACCACCACCAACATCTGCTTTTCCTCTACCACCTCTCCTCGTCACTCCACCTCTCTTCCTCCTAGGGGCTCCATCATCATCATCATCGTCACTCTCTAGAGGAGGAATTGGATCATCAGGTGAAGTTAGTCATTGAAATAGATGGGTAGAAAACTAATGAGCATACTAAGGAGTGACACCTACATCTACCAAGTTCCCATATAATCCCAAGCTAATGGTACTAACTCATGGTACTCTACCACAGTTTTCTCATGTAAAATGCTAGAACCCTAATCAACTCTATCCTTCTGTGTACGAGCATACACAAAAGATCCCAAAGACATATCTTGGGTGTGGTCATAGGGTCTCAATAATTTTGTAACCAATAATATCTCAATAAAAAATAGAGTGCGTCCAATCATCCATTGTGATATAAACACAAAGGGCATCTCTAATTAGTCCTCTAACCAGGCCTCGCAATCTAAATATGACCTCCAGCACAAGTATCAATATCATCAAGTTGCCATCACCAATACCCAATCTTACCTAACTTATATTGGACAAAAATACCACAATAACCATATATGTAAGGGCAATTTTTTGTGCGCACTCTATCAGTAATAGGATATGTCACTGTGATGTACTCGCACACCCAAATCTCTAGGAGCATCACATCAAAAGATAAACTCAATGTACCATCATATACAACCTAGTGTAACTCATGGTAATAATGTACTAGAATACAATAACCCTGTGCAAGTTGGTGAGGATGCACAATCAAACTCTCCAAAGTCTAGCCTCATCTAATTGAACAACCATGGGCTCATTGATTAGGCAACATGAAACCACCAATCAATCCTACAAAAACTAAAGGTAAAGGGGTATATCTCCTTACTATATTCTCCAAGAAAATAGAATAGCCTCTAATGCAGTCATCACCAAATAATTTTTGTGATGCATCAGCCCCATCATCATCCTCAACATCGTAGCAAACAATCTTTGCAATGACAAGTATCCGCAAAATCCTATACACATCCTCAGGTGTGACCATTAGCTCTCTAGTGGGAAAATGAAAGGTATTATGGTCACTATGCCATCTCTTTGCAAGTGTCATCAACAAACATGGTTCACTTAAAAATGAGGCATATTGAATAGGACACCTAATCCACATGTACCTATATGACCTCACTCATCCTGAGACAACCGAGGAATCATACTAAAGGTCTTGGGGTAATGACTCTACATACTTAACTTACCCAATGGAAGTTGTTAAATCAAACATCAAGCAATCAATCATTTATAGATCATCTTAAACCAGTCAAACATTACATCAACCTATCATATCTTCTAATGTGAGATTTATAAAAATCTCGACAAGCGCATCTACTTTCAACTCTCTATATCATCAAGTCAAAATATAAAACGCTATCATCTAACATTAGGAATCACATCGAAAAATATTGACAAATCATTAAAAAGGCTTCAAAAAATCAATCTTATGGGTAAATGTGACGAATTGCAGGTTCTTTGCGATAAAACACTAGATCCGATACTTTATTAGGTATATGCAATACCAAAGGAATCATATGCAACTTTTTAGTGGATGCAACGCGAAAACAAGTCTATGAAAACTAGATGCGACAAACTAATACATGCATGCACCAAAATGAAAACTAAAACTCTGCTTCTAAAAAAATAATGGAACATTCTGAATGGCATATGCGACAAAATATTAATTAAATGCAATGCAAGAATTATCAAATGTGATGAAACGTGTGAAAATTAAGTTTCCTAACTAAAAATGTGCAAAATAGACAAAAAAAAAAAATAACAAAACAAGAGAGAATTAGATGTACTCCTTGGTGGTCTTAGTGTGGAGGTCATTGATGATGTTGCACTCACTCAAAATGTCGGTTTTCCATTGGAATCACCATTCTCTCTAGTTTCTCTCTCCAATGGTGAATAGTGCGAGTGAACAGTGAAAAGGGTTTTTACCCTTATATACTTACTTTTTGACCTAATGGGTACTTGGAAAACCTATTTGCACAATAATTTTTTGATGAATCAAACCCAAATGTTTACCAGGGAATATATTTTGATCAAATTTTATCGACAGTTAAATTGAAATTGGTCAAAAATCATAAAAAAATTAAAAATTTGAAAAAATAAAAAAAGCATGAAATTATCAAAATAACCAGAAAATTGCAAAATCATTTCGATTTACCTCCTAATGGGGCATACACATTTCCAATGCAAAAATGTTATATCTAGGCCAAATTTTCATATATGGGGTATCAAACATGAAATTTTCAAATTTGAGGCATCAAACGAATCGAATCATGAATCATAAACATCCATCAAATCAAATCTTCAACATCACATTAGTTGGGCATCTATCAAATTAGGTTGGCATCAACCAAAATATCATTTGAACCAACACATTGCTCACACGTTAATTCAAAGAGGGGAAAAATATACACCTAAAAATGATCAAAGATCAAACATTAATAAAATCCAAAAAAATTAATTAATAAAATCATTTTTTCTCTACTATGTAATTGAATTAACCATTTAATTATATAGTTCATATCAATTAATTAATTTTTTTAAAATTAAATCAATCCCAACTCATTCACATGTCTTTTCCACCTCATCACATCTCAACTAACTCATCACATGCCACATGACATCTCATGTATGGCTAAGGTAATTGATTATTTAAAATTAATAAATCTTATTTTCCCTCCACAAACCAAAAGAATATTCCCAAAGATATTCCATAATTGCAACCAATGAGAAGAAAGCACACAACTTACCAAATTGCCTTTACAATCTTAGTCATTCATCTTCATCAAGAAATCTTGACCATTCATAAAAAAACACACCCAAAGCCTTAGAAAATCATATAGATAGAGAGCATTCTTAGTGTAATACATCCAATTTCACCTTAAGCATAGACATAATGGTGGTTTAGAGCATTCATATCCATTTGAGCATCCTCATAATAGAAATTTCATTTTACATAGCATTTAGAATAGTTCAATTTGTAGTTAATGATGAACAATGCACACATAAAATCACATACAATATGCTTGCCCCTCATGTGTCCAAAATGGATTTTTTATTCATTTATATTCTCTTACATCCTTCACCTTTGATACACTTCATTTTTTGTGGTATTTAAGTTCATTTCATCTTCTTACAAATTTCATGGCACACAAATTTATTAAAATGCTAGTATAATAATAAATTAGAAATAATATTATCAATTATGAAGATTAAAAGTTTTATTTTTAGATTTTAAATTAGTTTTGTTATGATATTCTTAATAAAATATATAGAAATAAATAAATATTTATAATATATATTATAATAAATAAAAAATAATATTATTAATTATGGAATTGAAAGTATCCCTAATTAAAATTCACATATTTTTTAAGAATAAGAATAAGACAAAGAATAAAAAGTAAAAAAAAGATTAGGATAATATAATATTATTATTTGACATTAATTATGACTTTATAATATAATAATTTTTTTCATGTGCTCGATAATATTGATAATTTTATTAAAAAAGGATCGGGGGGACCTTTCCCCGAAACAAGAGTGGTAACAACCAAGGGTACCACCATCCCAAGAAGTACACAAGAAGAGGCAAGCCAATTCGAAAAACAAAAAGCCCCCAGTCTGTAACCATAATCATAGAAAATCATGATTTGCTTATAGCATTCCCTTTAGAGTGGGATCGTAGAACCATATCTAATTTCTTTTGATAATTGTATTTCTTCCTTTTAACTATATGCTACCCATCTTCAAGTTTAGATGCCTCTGCCTGGCAGTCCAAAGTAGCCTTGGAGATTCTCCCAGCATCCTCCACACATGAATCCTCAACCTAAATCATACTACTCACAAGCTCTAGATTTGTCTACTCTTAAAGCCCCATTTGTTTGCATTTCTCTCTTACCTCTGGTGTTCCTACGACATTTACTTGAGAGGCCACTCTTTCAACATGAACCAAACCAACGTTATCAATCTTCTTTTTTGAATGGACATCCTAAGAAGGTGCCTCATGAGGTTCATGTGCCATATCCTCAGCAACAACTTGAGAAAAACTCATTTCTTCTCAACCTCTTCTCCACTGTGTAATGCTATTTAGAAACATCTTTCCACCAAGATGTCTCCCTATTCATTCTCTCTTTGCCACATTTTGCTTCTATGTGCCCTATTTCAAAGCATCTTCGACACCCGAAAGGAATTCCTTCATAGTCCACAAATTGAACCCAACAACCCTTTGATGATTTAATGGAAATTTTAGCTAGAAGCCCTTCACAAACATCCATTTCAACCAAAATACGAGAAAAGGTAGAGTGAAGGAGATTTGATGATCCTTCATCTACCATCAGGAAAGCACCTAAAGAATTTTCTACCGCTTCTAAGAGAGTCAAACTAGAGATGTAGCCCAGTAGATTAGGTAGTCTTACCCAAAGCAGAATATTCTCAATTTTGTATGTGGCTGGGCAAAATTCAGGATGTCAGAGTTTCAACATTAGAGTAAACTTCTCCTCCCAACTCCATAAATGCTCACAAAGAATCTTATTTTTATCCTGAACGGTTTCAAAAACAACAATAAAAAACTCTTTAGCCACAGGGTAAATCTGAACACACCCATCAAGAATGGGCTCCTAGTTATTTGAGATCCAGGAGTGTAGATCGTGTAAACTGGGCCATAAGCCCCTTAAATGCCCAATGACGCCCAACTCAGAAAAGACTGAAAGATTATTGGCTATTTCTTCCTCGACCTCCTCATTCAAATCAACAACAACAATCTTGGAAGATGGTGTTAGTGAGTCCCCCAAACCATCTACTTGCTGATTTGCAAACCCCTAATAAATGCTTGGTCAACTTTTGATAACCACGACGCAGTTTCACATTGGTTCCCATGTCAACTCGTGGGCATCTATCACCAGAGGCAACATCCTTCCTTGACACTCCACTGTCATTCTTTCTTTCGCTGTTGCAATCAAATCCCCCATTCTACTCTAATCACGTCCCTTCATATAGAGGTTGCAAACTCTCTCAATCTAAAAAAACCCCAAAATCACTACACAGCATCCAAGATTTCAAATAATCGTCATCACCTGTGTGTGAAGGCTTTGAGCGATTATCATTACAAAAATGTTCTACAACACCCAGATGCAAAGACCATGGCTAGGAAGGCCAAAACGAATCTTCACACTAGCAAAGAGTGTTGGAACCCTAGCCCCTAACGCAAGAGATTTCAAACTCCCTGGAAGCGCCATAGCAATATAATGCGAGCAAAATAATTTTTAATATTAATTACATAAAATGATATATTTATATTATAAGTGGAACAATAAATAGATATATACATTAGTCTTACTTTACCTATATTCACTAAGTATGATAGTATTTATTTTATTTTATATAATTTAATGTTAGCTTCCTAGAAAAATATAAAATGTTTTAAAGTCAACATAGAGAAAATTTTCAAAAAGATGTATAATTCTAATTTAAGATGCCCCTCACCAATATAAATTAGCCTAACCCAAACTGGTGGGACAACTTTGAACGAGAATTGAAAATCTGCAGGTACAAAAGTCACAACGACTATTTTACGCGTAAAGACTCTACCTATTTTAAAAGCTGACGCAGTTTTCCATGACCAATTCTTTATGGGCCCGGTTTGGGTGCTGGAATTAGACTGGATATTCCAGAAAGTTAAAGCCCCTTCCACATTTTGGCTCTTCAAATTTCCTGGTTATTGCCTACTGGCTCAACAAACACTTTTTAATGGTTTTTTCTTTTGAAAATTTACAAAAATCCAGTGAATTTCGACTTGATGTTTACTGAACCCGAAACTTCGCAGAAGGTCATCCAAGACATGTTGCAGTAATGGGCATGGAATGATTTCTGGCTTTCTCACTGTATACCTAAAAGCAAAGTCCAAGTCTTCGTCGTGGTTGATCTGTCGCAATCGTATTCAGCAACATAATTACCAAATTAACTGTCAGGTAAATATTCTATTTAATCCCGCAACTATGTTTTTAAACACCACGGAACATACATTTACTTCAATTTACAAGTAGACTCTGTTTGCCATGATCAATTGTTATTTGATTTCTTTTGGAAAGGGAAAATACCTTCCGCACTCTATTCAAATTTCCTAGTTATTGCTTGCTGATCCTCTGGACATTTTTTAATGGTTTTTAATTTTGACATTTTCAAAAAATTCTGTGAACTTTTACTTGATGTTTACTGCACCAAAAACTTCGCAGAAGGTCATCCATGTCTGTTTTTTTAATCAATGATGGAGCAATAATGGGCATGGAGTGATTTCTAGGTTTCCCACTGTTTAACTAAGGAAAGTCCAAGTTTTTGATGTGGTTGATTTGTTGCGTTTCGTATTGAACTACATATTCAACAAATTAACTCTCATCCATCCTACAAATACTCTGCATATTTTTTAAGCATCTCATGCCTGTGGGATATTTTTCAGCGGTGTGAGAATGGCCTACACTAGTGTAAACAAGTTTTCTGTTGTCATTTCTTTTCTCTTTGTTATCTTTTCCACTATCCCAAGCTTCTGTCTTTGCAAATGTCCTGAGCAGGAATCTGAAGCACTTCTTTCCTTCAAAGCCAACTTAAACGAGATGGGTGACTGGGTCAATTCCTCTTGGATGAAGGGCACAGACTGTTGCATGTGGGAAGGTATAACTTGTGACAGTCACAACTACCATGTAATGGAGATTTATTTCACCAGTAAAGTCTTCAAGGGAGGCATGATATCAGATAGCCTGTGCAGCCTTCCATTTCTTACAAGCCTGACAATGAATGACAATGCCCTAACAGGTACACTTCCTTCTTGCTTGGGTAATCTCTCTCATATTCAATATCTTGACTTAGGCATCAATAACTTGAGAGGCGAAATTCCTAGTTGGTTTACAAATACATCTTCTCTAACTGCTCTTATGTTACAAGGTAACAATTTCGAAGGTCCGGCCATTCCTCCTGTCTTTTGTCAACTCACCAGCCTTACTTACATTGATCTTAGAAGCAATCAGCTCAATGGAAGTATACCATCCTGTTTGGGAAACCTATCCTCACTTAGCTCTCTTACTCTAGATGGAAACCAGCTGACTGGTGTGTAGTGTAAAAATGACCACACTTCTATGAACCATTACTCGCAAGGTTGCTCAACAATGAGGCCTCACAAAGCGGCTCATAGCTCTTTATGCATGGAGTTGCAAAGGACTTATGAGTTTTGCTCTCAGCTAGAGCTACAAGAATGTGACCTTGCTAGTCAACCATGCAATGAGAGATTTAAGTGAAGACAAGGGCAAGAGTGCCAATGTCCCCAAGAATCTAAATGAAAAATGCAATGCCAATGCAACTAGTATGAATGTGCAAGACTAATCTATCAAATGAAGTGCAAACTAAGCTATGAAAAGAAGTACAATAGATTTCAAGCCCCTAATTAAGCTATGTGAGACCTATTCTATTGCATAAAAGGAAATCTAATCCATGATGCCATGATCATGCAACTAAGAAAACAAATATAAACTAGATGATGAAAGCAACAAGTCTTCAATGTCTTCAAACTTCAAATGCACCTAAAACCTGCAGCATAACATTAGCATAAAACATGAATATGCAAATGAAGGAGAGAGCTCTCCTTTTATAAGAAATGAGGTGAAATGGACCATTGAGATTAAGAGGCAAAAAGTCTTAATCAGTGGTGGAGCTTGAAAGAGGAGCAATCCATGTGCACAAGTATCCTCCAATGAGAGTGAAGTGTTGACTTTTGAGCCTCATGTGAGACAAAAGTGTTTTTTTCCTTTTTTATAAAATATGAATAATGCTTTATTTGTGCAACTTAGGATAAGAGGAAAGTGGGGCTTTTTATTTAATTGAAAGGGGAGGAAATATTCTTTTTAATTAAATAAAGACTTAGGATAAATGGTTAGCCCAAGGATAAAAATCCAATATATGATCGAAATTAGGATTTGATTAAGAAATTGATATTGTTGAAAATATTGATTATTGATAAAAATGATTCAGGATTGATAAATTGAATAAATGGGGCCCAAAGTCTAAGCGACCATTTTAGGGTGCATACAACTGGAAGCATCCCAAGTAGTCTGGGGAGTCTCTCCTCTTTGACATACCTCAGTCTCTCTAACAATCAACTTGTGGGTAACATCCCATATTCTTTGGGCAACATCTCCACGCTTGTGGAGCTTGATGTGTCCAACAACCAATTAAATGGAACTATTCCCTTGTCATTTGCCAGGCTTTCCTCTCTTACAGACCTCTATGCTTATGGCAATGCATTCAACCAAACCATTCCTTCCTCTGCTTTTCCCTCTTCTCTGGAATCTCTTTCCCTCTCGCTAAACCACCATCAAAAAATTTCAGAGACCTTTTTTAACAACCTCACCAAATTATTACATCTTTCCATGTCCAATTGTGCTGTTAATATTAGCACAACCTGGATTCCCACCTTCCAGTTAAAAGTGTTGTATCTCACATTTTGTAAGATTGATGGTCCATTTCCACCCTGGATTTCAACTCAAGTATCTCTTGAGTATTTGATATTAACTGAAAACAATCTTGTGGGAGAACTTCCCTCATGGCTTTGGGAAACCTCTTCTTCATTGTTATGTGTGAACCTATCAGGAAACCATCTACAAGGGCAGTTAATTTTTCCATATTTTCCGATTCGTGATCAATGGTTGTTAACTCTGGACTTGTCTAGAAATGAACTTAGTGGGAACATACCGGCTGTATGGCCTCCTAGTTCTAGTGGATTGATAGCATTGATGTTGAATGACAATTTGTTAACTGGCAGCATTCCTCCCAGCATGGGCATTCTCACTAGACTCATGTTATTAAATCTGGCAAACAACAACTTGAACGGAATCATTCCTCCAAGTTTGGCCAATTGTTATAGCCTTCAAGTATTAAATTTGAGAAATAATAGTTTGGAGGGACAGATACCTAATCAGTTTAATAAGCTGGTTGAGCTACAATCTTTAATCATCCAGAAGAACAAGCTAAAGGGGCCATTTCCTCACCCAATAACAAAGTATAAAAGATTGAAAATTCTTGATATTGGGCACAACTTATTCAAAGGCCGTATTCCTAAATCAATTGCAAATCTTTCAGAGCTACGAGTGCTAGTGCTGACAGATAATGCTTTCAGAGGTAGTATTCCTTCTGAAATTGGCCAACTAAAGTATCTCCAGATTTTAGACATTTCTTCTAATCTGCTATCCGGCTCTATTCCAAACAACATTTTATCTCTACAAGCAATGGCCACAGCAATGCAAAATGGAGTTATCTTGGATCTGAAATGGAGATACTTTATTGATTATGGCAAGGCAACATATGGTATAACAGAGGATTGGATTATAAGCATGTATCACGATGAATTAGATATGATTTCCAAAGGCATAGACCTGGTTTATCCATATATCCTTTCCACCTTGACATCCATAGATCTCTCCCACAATCAATTGAGTGGAGGTGTTCCTTCTGATTTTGGAAAGTTGAAAGGGCTAAAGTTTCTCAATCTATCACTGAATAATCTCAGCGGAGTTGTTCCAAATAGCTTGGAAGAAATGAGTGACCTAGAGTCCTTGGACCTTTCTACAAATATGTTTTCAGGAAAAATTCCTTGGGGAATTGGAAATGTGGACTATTTGGGATTCTTGAACTTGTCCAACAACAACCTCTCTGGCAGTATACCTCAAGGACGACTTATGGTCACATTTCAAGAGTCGGCATATTTGGGGAATCCTTATTTATGGGGATGTCCACTTCCAAAAAATTGCTCCTGGCCACAGTTTAATTCTCCTCCTAATTCCACCAACAATGGAAAAAAGTACAAAGAAGGAAACAGAAATGAAATTCCATGGTATGAGATTGCTGTGGGATTGTCATATGGAGTTGGTTTTGCAGCTGTGGTGACACTGATTGTAGCAAGAATGAGATGGAAGACGAAATACTTTCAAGGGGTTGACACCATTTTGAAGACTTTATTTCCTTGGCTACGCAATCAGAGGTTATGAAACATTTTTTCTCCATTCAAATGTGTAAGGCTAGCCAGGACTCTGTTATTTCAGCATAAGTTTGTATCTGGCTCCAAGAGATGTTTGCGCCCCACAGTATTTAGTCAAGTGTTCAAAGAGTGAGATTTGTTTGCTTATTCGCTTAGAGCCCTGAAGATTGTTTACTTTTGTTCTCACGGACAAAGATAAATGCTAGGGGTTTGAAGCCATTGAGTTTTAAAATATCATGTCAGTAATGTTCTTTTGCCTCAGATGGCACTCCTTTAACTTGATACTAAATGCTAGTAACTTCATATTTTTGCAAAATAAACTAGAGTTTCACAGAAGAATAACAGAACTAATGACAGATAAATCTGTTTGTTCCTTCACAATTCTGTGTCTTGAGGAATTTTCTTAAGACATGTATCTGGATACAACTACGTTAAATTGTTTCCATCCGATGATTTTGAGACTCTCCATTATATGATCAACTTCCATTACTTTGTCATACAGACAACTGATTTGTATATGGTAAGGTTGGACAAGAAGTATTTCATGATCCTCAAAATATACAGGATGGAATTTGTTGTTTCTTTTATGCTCATGTTGAAATTTTGAAGATCTCTTGCAGGTTCGTATCCATTTTGCTCTTGTATGTGCATTGGAATCTCATGGTATGTAGATGGCAATGGGAAATTTAATTATGTTTGCTAGTATTGAAACGAGTCTCGAAAAATCTGAGGGTAAGTTTTCAAGGAAAATGTACGATATCTAGGAATTTGTTGAAGACATTAACGTTTTTATTACAAGCATCTTCATATTATTCTCCAATCATATGCTCCATATTGATATTAGGCATATAGGAGTTAAAGGGGTCAATAATTTTTGTATGACAGACCAAAAAGGACCTTATACTTCTATAACTTCTCCAATCATAAATTAAAAACTGAATTAGGTACATTATTAAAGAGCAAGAAGTAGCCCTTTCATGAAGATAATCCATCTCATAAAAACTGTTCAGGGGCCTCAAATACAAAACATGTTTTTAAAACAATTGTCTGCATCGTAGTGACATATTTCATGCACTTCCACATTCTTATTTTATATAGATCACCAAGCACATCTGCTAAACATCAAAATATTGATATCATTCCTGATCTTCTGACAATATTCAGAAAATTGGCTTGAAATACTCAATACCTCCTTGCTATATTTTTTTTTCATCCAAACAGAAAATATTTGTACGAGTTAAAGTCTGAACCTCATGAAAAAGTTCAAGTGATGGAAATATGAAAAAGAGGACATGTGATGAAAAATTAGATTTCTTTACAGAAAAGTTTATGATGACAACAACAAGAGCTGTAGAGCAGTGTAGTTTCCTGTAAAAGGTTAGAAGAATACTATTGGTATTGTGTGATTTGTTTGTGTATAGGTGAGAATTTATGTTATAAAGAGTAAAAAGACAAATGCCTATGCTTTATATAAATTATTTTATTTTAAATACATTATTTTCCAATGTCAAATGTCATTAGATTGCAAGAAACATGAGAAATAGGCAATTACTTAGTCAATTGTATCCTATGAGAAACTGTTTGGGATTCACGACCTTGTCACTTCAAACATTATGTGACAAACAACTATTGTAAGCATTGCACGGAGTTAAGAATATAACGTAAGGGAACCTATCATGAGCATGTAATCAATGTAGCTTTACATTTTGGACAAATATAATCATAATTTTATATATATATATATATACACTCAATGCATGCAGCATTGACATTCTATGTCAACATCTAAAAGTTCACGGTATTATTAGTAGATTTTTTGAAATAATTTTATAGCTTTACACAATTTATATTTTCCATGTGATATGCATATGTAGAAATATAACTCATTTATATTGGATACACTAGTGGTTTTGAGCAAATTCAGTTATACTTTTGATATGTAAGAAGTGGTCTGAAGAGCAATGTAATGCCAAAAAAATCATCATGAACATATCGTTTGCTTCAACATGGAAATCACACTCAATAAAACTGTATAATTATAAATATTTATAACAAATCCTCTTGTTAGTTCTTGCATGTAGCGAGTTTTAGTGTAGTTCTGCTTGTAACCATGCATATTGGTAGTCACAACTTTAGACACACAGTAGTTAGATTCAAACATTTTCGGCTGTTGTTCAGATGTACACATCAGTTTCAGCATAAAATTATGTATTGCTTGTTACCTTGTATTCACCAAACAAGGTCAAAGCATTTCTTGATGCTTTGCTTCTCTGCACATCAAGATTGCTGATAATGGGATTCAACACAACTCTGGTTGAATGAATATCAGATAATTATGATCTTAAGTGTTATTTAGAAAGTGATTCTCATAGTTCAAATATTATTGGGACGATGTTTCATCTCATCTAAACTGATGTTGCTCCCTGCAACACTTGCTTCCTTGATTTGTAATTAGTTTTGTAAAATTGAGGAGGATCTTTATGTTAGCAGTCATTTGAATTTTCATATTTTAGAATGTAACTTTTTTGATTTGCAGGGATGGGACTTGAGATATAACCAAATTGTGTTAGCAATCACTCTGCATATCAGGCCAACAGTCCAACAGGCGAAAACCTTAGTCACATGCAGCACTAATGATGAGTTGTATGGTGCTCTTTAAAGCTGTATTAACCATGATATTTAGAAATAAGTTTATCTGATTTCAACATAGGGTTTTTATACAGATGTGCTAGAATTTTTCTTAGAATTGCCTGCTCAATGCTAAAAAGTTAAGTAAAAAAAATGCAACGAAAAGTAGAAGGAACAAGCTAATGCCCCTCAACATTTGAGGATTAAAGGGATAGAAGCTGCTTATGTTTTGTTATCATATGAAAACTGGTTAGAATGGACTACCTAGTGTATCAACCATGTTTTTAGATTTGCTGCTATGTATTTATTGATCTCTTAGAAGGTATGCCACATTTTAGATATAAGAATTTCAAACGTTCAACATAAGCATCCACATACAATTATATTTTATTGAATAATATTTTTACATAGTTAGTTCATAAGTTTTGTAGATATTTCATTTAAAGTCTTATTAATTCTTGCAAACATAAACAAGATCCAAGACATTTTTAAAAAAAAAATTATACTATTTGAAATGCTATTTTTTATCATAGAGATACTTCAAATCTTCATTAATTTGTAAGGTTGGAACACATTTGTGCAAATGTTACATAATCTTGTGACTTATGCATATTTGTTTATAAATGTAATTATATTACATCCATCTAATGTTATTCATTGATAAGAATTGTCATATAACATCAATTATATACAAAATGATATAAGTTGATATTCAATATCATTCTTTTATGGTGCCAAATGTTCTACCTATTTGTCAATTGAGAGTATGATTGGAATGACTTTTGATTGTAGTAGGGTTGTATTCTCTGTTTTTGTGATCCATTTGTCCCATGTAAGAATGGTCCTTGTCCTTCTCATCCGTTGATTGTCTAAATTGTATTCACAAATGTGTATGACTATATAAAGTTTCAGTTAGCATAGGGGTACACACTTAGGCTTTATGTGCATCTATGCCTAGGTGCTATGTAAAGCAAGGTGTTCTTTTTAACTAAATATTTAGTTAAAGATTAATAGTGGGATATGGACAATCTATAAAGTAAAATGGTAATGAAAAATGTCTTTTGAGATTAATAGTTAGTGCTTTTAGGTAGTATGAAAATGGTAATATTGTAGTTTTAGTTTACTAGTCCTTGCCCTTGTTGATATTTGTTTATGTGCACTACCCAACTCCTAAGTGGAGCATGAAGCTCATGGGATCAATAGCCTAGGGGTTTGAATTTTTTATTGCTACTTAAAAGAGTAGCAAGATACTTTGTTGAGCTTTCTAATTGTTCATAGTCTTGATCACTCATCAAAATAATCATCATGTAAGACATATTACTAAGTGTGATAGGTCTATAATTTCACAACCAATCAATATTTATCATGGTTGTGGTCGTGATCAAGAGTTAATACAAACAACCAAATTATCAATACATACAAGTTCATTTGTAATTGTTAAGATGATCTATACATTCTTGCAAAGTAGATTGTAATTGAATATTTGTGAAGTATTAATATCTATTTAACATTTATGTGCCACTACAACATTTGGGGTCGAATTCTGATGCCAATTTGTGACGGCACTACCATTTGTGTGTGATTTTTTTTTTTGCAAGTGCCCCTGATGCTGTTGTAATAGCAATAGTTCTGTCGTAATTTCGACACTTGCATGACTATAAACAAAAAAAAAAGAAAAAGAAAGGCTCATTTCTAATTTTTATAGATCGAGTTGTGTGCGCGAAGAGGGCTCTAAATGTGGTAAAACTAGAAAGTTCCCACTTTGCACTACTCTTGATCTGTTGTGAAGGTTGAGCTCAATTTGCCTCTGCACTTCTGGCTTTGCAAAACCAAGGTGGGTGCACCTAATCCAGTGAATACAACACTCTTACAACACCAAAACTAGATTCAATACAACAGATAAATAACAAGAAAGTACTAAATGATAACAAAGCATTCATTGACTCTCCATTGTTATGAAAGAAAATCTAACCTCTCAATGATAATACATTAAGGATTTTAGTTGGTTTTTTTACTTCAAATTTGTATATTATAACAAATTTGATCAATATATACCAATAGGAGATATACTTTTCATACCAGTGCCTTATCCATTGGGCAACAATTCTAAAACAAATAGGACACAAAGACCAGAAAGAATCACAGACTCAGCCATAAATACATCCACCCAAACCCTCACTACTTACTGAAAACCTTATGCAAATCAAGATGAATCTATATCTCACCCAGAGCAATATTTAATCTAATCCTTGATCAGAACTCAGGAATGAAAACATATACATAAACAGTTATGTAATAAATTGGAAAATTTAAAATTCATAAGATTTGACACAAAGAAGAGATAAGAACCAGATATTTTGTATTAAGTATAACGAACGATATCTTTGTATACAATTAAAACTTAGAATATAAGCCTCTTCAATAATGGCAAAGGACCTGCAACTTTCTATATTATATTGATAAAATTGATACAAAAGTTACAATCCTGACTAAAACCTAGGGTTTTTACAAACTATGCTTATTAACACCTAACTTTCCAGCCCCTTTTCAAATGATCATGAAAAATCCTTTTATAAACAAGGATGGCAACAAGCATCTGATCATTTAGGGCAAGACAAAACTACCGCAAAGGGTTTACAACAACTATTTAGGGTTTACAATAAATGAACAAAATATGATCTTGGAGACCCTTTGCAGATGTCTCGACAAATCAACCGCTTCTTTGAGTCTTTATTTATCTCCTCAAGCCATTCAACTGATTGATCTTCCTCTCCTTCAAGAAGCCCTTTTGCACTTAATGCATCCTGACTCTCACCAACCAAAATTTCAAACTGCAAGCCTTTGCTTCTTTTTAAAAGATTGATGGAGTGTTATCTTTGTCAACATGGGGGATGTACTAGTACCTCCAAGCATTGAATGTTTCTTCACTTGGGAAAGAGAAACCAGTAATCTCAGCCCCTTTTCCAGATAATCCCTGCCAATCCTCTTTCACATGCTCAATTTCCTTCTTCAGGTACTCAAACTGAGACCTGGCCTTCTCCAAAACTTCAATTGTTTGGACAAACAAAATTGTACTTTCAAGAGTTAGAATATTGTTCATTTTAATTGATACTTCATTATCTACCTCACTTGTCCATTTTGACAATTCCTTTAATTTTCCATTCCTACTAAAGATACTAGGAACCAACTCATAGTTGACAACAATAAATTCCTTCTTTAAAAGATTGGATTTTCTCTCCAAGTCGTCCCCTCTAATCTGATACTCTACCAAACCCTTCACAAATTTATGCACAGGTTTTATTGTAGGTTCTGGATTATCTTGATTTTTGGATAAAGAATAAAATAATTTTAGGCTTCCATGTTTGTCTATCCACTTAGCCAAAATTGGCTTCAATGTAGCCTTTTCCTCAATAAAAGAATTTAGAATGGAATACAATTCCTTCCCATATATATAAAGACTTTTTGGCTCAAGGCTTTGAGAAAATTGTAATATTGTCTCCCTGATCTTTTCTTCATACTTTTGATCAATTGTACTCTTAACCTTCCTAAAGTGATCCCTTTCCTCCCTCAGACTTTCTCTGATCTCTTTTAATCTTTCTCTTTCCTCATCCAATCTCTATTTCTCCCAGCTGACTTGTGCCTCAATATTAGGCTCAGGTAATGGGGATGGAGGAAACTCAATTATGGGACTTGAGGAAGAGGGAACTAAAGGTTGGTTAGCAAGAAACATTTGAGGAGGCCTGTGGTCAAGTGGCCCTATCATTTATGCAATTAGCTTATCTTTCTCAATCACCACTACCTTCAGATCATTATAGGCCTTGAGGAGGACCTCAAACTTTATTCTTTGTTCCTCCTTTTCTTGTGCTTATCTTTCTGCAACTTTGAGATTAAACTTTGTAGTTTCTAATACTACATTGGAGGCCTCAACTACAGAAGTATCCCCAACTCTTTTGACCAATAGGTTTCCAGAATATTCAGTGGGGTATGCTTCATTTCTTTTTCTATTATCCTCTCTCTTGAGGGACCACATTACAAGGGTAACACGATCATCATTAAAGACCACTCCCTTAGTAGCCTATTGTGCCTCCTCTATGGTGGAATGCACAGTGGTTGTCTTCTTCCTAACAACATCAAAAACTACCGCATCAACAATATCCCACTTGGGGAGAATCAACACTCCTGCAGTCTGCACCATAGCCATGCCTTCCTCTAGGGATGTATTTTCAAATTTCTTCATTAATTCCCCCTTTATTTCAGTTTCTATTTCATTTATATCCCTATCAGGTTATTATTCTTTCTTCTTCTCACATAACTCTTTGTATTGATTAATATGCATTCTCCACAAGAACTGGAGCAATGCCCTAGCCTTGAAAAAATTATTATGTGACAAGAAACTCTCACTGGCCTACTTTATTATAGGGTCTAATTCTTTTCTTGAGAATTCAAACACAATGAAGTCCATTTCTTCTCTTTTGGGAGCATCTGACAGCCCCTCTTGAATTTCTTCATTGGTTACAAAAATCTATCCAGCACTACTCATCTGCATTAGTTTCTCAACAACTCCTTGCTCATCCAGATGTAGGGGGGACTAGGATGGTGAATATACATCTCCTTTAGGTTGGGCCTCTTCCTCTTGTCTTTGCCTCTTAAGAGAAGGTTGCACATCAAGAGTATCACCCATGGGTCTCTTCCCTTTAGAAGTAGAGGGCACATCTTTACTTTTTTATTGCACAAGAAACATTGTGTTATAACCTGACCTATGTTGTATGATATAAATTCCCTAAGCAACAAGCTTGACATAGGCTGGTTGGCTTAAAATTCTCTTTGCCTTTGCTAGATCAGACTGGATCACAACATCCTTCTTTTCATTCAGGGTCTACATAATCCCCACAAAATGTTCCATCAAGGCCTCAATTTTCCTTGCCCAAGGCTGGAAATCCTTTAATGGGTCATAGCTCTTATCAAAAAATTGGACAAAGTCCAATGTCTTCTTGTAAACCAGCCATTTTTCTTTCTTTATCTCTTGTTCCTGCAATTTGAACTCATTTATCACTATATCTTCATGAAAATTAAATTGGTGTTCCATGGAGACACACCTAGTTCTTTCTTTAAACATCCCATTGATAAATCCCTCATTCTTTGCACACTGGGAAACAACAATAGCTAACATGTAGGGTTGCAATACCTTATTCAGATGCACCCAACCACCCTTGGTAATCACAAATTGGTGGGCAATGGTAATAGTGGGAAAGAGAGTTCCCCTATTCCTCCCTGTCAAAGTTACTTCTTGTAATCCACCAAGTTGCCTCAAAATTTTTGCTAACCCCACCTTCAAGGGGACCTGATATGGAAACACATGTAGTATTCCTCTGAATCCATATACTCTAAAAAGTGTGGACATTGGATATAGAATAATATCACCCCAATAGCGCACTATGGTGATGTCCTTTGCATACTGCTTTGGTCTAATCAGGGTCAATAACCCCTTTGGAATTCTAGGGTTCTCCAAAAATATCAATGATCTAAGCCTAGAAGCAAAATTTTTGTCAAAGATGATGAAAGTGGTATCAACATGGTCCCAAGATAATTCAGTGCTCCACAATTGAACTCACAATAGTTCACCATCTCTCTTTTGTACTATCTCCATGGTTTGATCTAAATAGTCCACACCCTTGTATAGAAACATGTGCATGAGTATGGAATACCACCCAAATGGCCTATAAACCTTCATGTTCTGGATGCAACTAAACCATGATGAATCAAATCAACAACATAAGGGGCAAAATAAAAAATAACTGCAAGATGGGGGTGCAATATGTGAACCATCATAAACATATAGTGTATCAACATATGTGTCTCCTCATCCTCACCAAATATATAAGCCAGTGACTTATACATGGCCCTAGCCCTCAAGTTGAAAAGATCTAACCTGATTGGCTCAGGAGTACTTGGGCCAACCACACACAAACAACCAATCTTATCAAAGAATTCCCTCAAAGGTCCCATCTTGAAATAATCCCTTTGAGCATCATAGATCTTCCTGAAATTATCAAAATCTATCTCTTCTAGGAGCATAAAAGAATCACACAATGAGAACACATCTCTTATCTCATATGTAGTTATGCTTATCATAACATGCCCATATACATCTCTAACCACTCTTGCCACTGGGTCATAGCACTTCGCCACTTGTAAGAGGATATCAGTATCCATAACAGCACCAGGCACAATCAACTTGCCAACATCAAATTGCCAGATATTACTGTTAGGTGTATATGCATTTCTCTATGAATATGCAGTCTTAAAAAGGGTCAACCTAGTCATTCCAACATTTGGGTCCCTTGTCCACATGCCCTTATCAGACAATCCCTCACATATCTATGTTCTAGGGTTCTTGGGAACCATCTCCTTTAATTTTGAGGAGTCATTTGTAGATGGAGGCAACAATTCAAATAAATCATCACAAATGACCCTCTCCTTGTAATCAAATGTTCCTTTAAATTATCGACACGGTGCCATCTTAAACAACTAGGGTTCTGAGCAAATAACTTTATGCAAAATGATAACACAAATGTAACCTTAACCCTTTTAAAATTTCAATATACTGGCATGATAGTTGTAGATGAAAATAGACAAACAATATAGCATAATTCACCTACCACCTTTTGAGAATACTTGCAATCTGAAACATAAAGAATATCACCTTTCGTCTAAGAGCTCAAAGATAATGTGCCATTTGAAATGAATGTTCTTTGCCTTATATTTTTGCCAGCATTTTGCATTTCATTCACACGATACACCATTAAACCATTGATCTTGAAAATCTGGCGCTACAATGTTCACTGAGTACTTCAAACCTTTAGTTTCAAAATTTAAAACTAGATCGTGGATCCTTACTTTCCTAGCACATTGGATGGCTGTCGCGAAGTTGACTAGTGAAGACATGTTTGTTACCTTGGGTGTAACCACCAGCCAATCAAAACATATCATTTTAAACCATGCGTTAAGCCTAGGTTCACTTTAACTTTTATTGGATAGGACACGTGTCGACAAAGCGTGATCCCACGATCACTATCCTTCAATCACTTTTCCTTAAAGCTTCATGCCTACCGTCAATCTTTCTTTCATCTATCAGTTCTTTAACACTTTATAATCCTGTGAACCCACTTACAAATCGGGACACACGTCAAACAGGCATGATCACACAATGGTTAAAGATCGTCCATCATTTCTTCACAGGATAATGCCTACCGTTAGATCTTTCTATAGATGGAAAACTTTATCCCTTTGGAAAATGTTTGGTCCCACTGACATATGACATCACCCAGGACATGCGTCAAATAGGCGTGATCCCGCAATGAATAAACCTTTCGCAACTTATGATCAAGGCTTCATGCCTATCATCAGATCAAAACAAATCCCACGCTCTACATTAAAAGGTACTTCTGGCCCCACCGAAACTGCTTCCTCGTCCTCATGCCCAATCGGATGGCTATCATGATCCCGCAATGAATAAAGGTTGGTTACAAATCTTTCAAGGCATCACGCCTGTCGTTGATTCTTCTTAGACCTGGCTAGACCTTACATCGCTTACTAACCGGGCCCATCTGGCACTAACCGCCGAATTAACCTTAACCATGCAGTTTAAAAGATACTTTTAAATTATGTGGTAACCCTTTGACAACTGCGGACAGGTGGCACTTAGGCATGATCCCGTGAAGATAAAAGATTTGCAGCTTGAGGATTAAGGGATCACACCAACCGTTAGATCAGGTGAGATCTGACGATTGTGATATAAATAATTATCACTTAAGGGATTTTCACCGCCATCGCTCCATCGTTTGATTAAAAAGATCAGACAGGTAGGATATAAAAGAGGGAACCTTAATAAAAAAGTACCTACAAATGTTAGAGGGACATTGAGTTTTCAACATATTCGAACACCTAACGATAAATTTTAAAGGCACATATGTAATTCCAGACTTAAGTGACCAAAAAAGTAACGAGGAAATATAAAAAATAACAAGGATCTAGGGCTTTTAGCACAACAAGAACCTAGGATTACGAAAATGTATAGATCATTAGGACTTTTCTCGCAAAGGGCCAAAAATTTAAACGGTCCTAACATTTTTTATAATACGTAAGTAGTAAGGCTAGTACATATTGATGAGGAAGTTGCATACTTCCATCACATGCATTGAAATCTATGTATCTTTTCTTTTTATTAATGAAGAGAATTTTCCTTATATGACAACACTTATCTTTAAAAAAATTATTACATATAATAAAATGATATAAATATATAATGACAAAAAGTTATCGGTGGGATTGGAAAATACTACTACAAGTAGTTCCCAAAAAGAGTTAGTAAGGGTTTGCACATAATATTTAAATAATAAATATGCATTAGAAATAAAAGATATTTGGTAAATAATAGGATCTAGTTTTGAATTCAACATTAGGGCACACTCCTGTGTCCATAGATTTATAATAGATAATAGATGACCTAGAGGGAAACATAATAAATTAATAATGGAAAACATACTTTATAATAAATAATAAAGAATGTCTCTTTTGACAACTTATTATCAAGAATTTTGCCACACTTGCAAATGGAATCTTGTAGTAACCATTTAGTTCAATTTTTTCACAATCTGAATACTTTCATCCTCTCATTCAAATATCTTCTTTCTCTTTATGGTTTTGAGAATACAACAAATTTGAAGGTACTTTTGTTGCCATTCAACTATTATAAGTAATAAAATTCACATAGTCTACAATGTTCAATTTACAAAGAAAGGATTCTATCTAAAACATCCATATATCCTACCAATTTACTAGAAGTGGCTATAAATTGTAATCCCATATTTTATGTTAATGTATCCAAAGGCAGGCCCAAACTACGCTCTAGCACAATGCTTACGAGGGTGGTCACAAGCATGATGATTGCATTTAGTTTTTCTAGAAATTTGGTTTGGGAAGGATCAATCAACATTAGGTCCTTTTCTTCTTTAGGAGGAAGAACAAAAGGAACCACACTAGGTTGAGAGATGAATGGAGAAGAATGTGTATAAGCAATAGGAGGTGAAACAGAAGCATATACAGGAGGTGTAGATAGTGTAGGAAGAAGTCCACATCTAGGGAAAAGAGATGGAACATCCTTATAAGGTTTTCTAAGTTCACAAATCTTTTGTACCTTATAGGCTTGGTATGATCAAAATAGATGGTTAGGATGGGTTTGAGTTGGTTGAGGCATAGAAGGCCAAAAGAAATAAAGGTCAACTGAGTCTTGAGGCACTAAAGGCTAATAAAGACTATGGTTAACAGTCATGATCTCTCCACAATGAGGACATTTAAGACATTTATGAATAGTATAAGCCATGAATTTCATGGAGATAAGAAAAGGAAGACCAAGTTTTACTTGGAATTAATCAGAAGTTGGGATGATAGTGAAGGTAACATGTTTAGTTTTACCACCAACTTCAACAGGAAAGGAAATCAATCCATGAGAAGGATAAAGGAAACCATTGAAAGTTTGGATTATAACATCATATTTATCATAGAAATCAAGGTGCAATCATCTACTATAAAGACGTTCTTTAGTTATTACATTCACCATGCAAGTGGGATCAATAAGGACACCATGGGAAGGATGATGGGATAAGCTAGGATAGACAAGCTTGTCTATGCTCCTGATCCTCCACTAGGATCTTAGTGTTTCTCCACACCACAATAGGTCTCTAAGCTTCCTTATCCTTCTAAGGACTTCCCCTAACCTACCTAACCTTCCCACCAAGTTTCACACTCTCATTCTTACACCTCCTTGCTTTGCATTCTCTCAACTAGCCCCTCACATAGGCTAAAAAGGGTCTTTTTGACTTCAAACTTCTTACTGAGCTTCAACAGAGAAAGTCAAGACTTCACATGTCTTTTTAAGGTTAACTACACCTACTCCAGGAATTTGTAAGGTTTTGGAAGCACCCGATCTAGGGGTTCCTTTGGAAACTAGGGCTACTAGGTTAACCCAATTAGCCCTCCACCCGGATTTGTAGGGACTTTTGTGCAAAACCCTTAAAGAATCACCAACCCTGGTCTGAATAACATTTCCTTAGATTGATCCCCTCTAAGAGATTTTTGGGGTCTTAGGTACCCAAAAGGTCGTACAACATACTTGGCCAAAAGTGAGGGTTTCAAGGGTTTTGAAGTATTTTCAAGCTTCTGGGCTTTTTCAAAGCCTTCTACTCCTTACCAAGCCTCCTTCTTCTGTATTTAGGACCTTCTAACATCCCTTGGGACTCCCTCAAAAGGGAAAGCCTTGACTCCTTACCAGTCTCTTGTTGTAGCTTCTAGAACGTCGCTGGAACCTAGCCGGGTATAGCTATACTCACCTAGGGCTCTATCAAACTATAGTTTTCCATGCTTTCTTAGGGCCCTCCATTTGAGTACATCACCATTAGGGTCTATACTTTGGGAATCCACAGTACCATGGTTTTTCCACAGTGGATACCAAAGATACAACCCTCTTATTCCATGTTCCTCAAAACTAACAAAGAACAATTAAGAACAACAGTATGGATTAAAAAACAAATACAACACTCTACAAAATGAAACTTCTACACACAATAACAAGATATTCACACAAATTGAAAACACAATCCTTTTCCTCACACAAAGCTTCTGTATTCACAAGTATACAGTCATTCAGAGGTGACTGTTACAACCAAAAACACTTCACCAGTCTACCCGTACAGTAGTTCAAACTTCTAACAATCATCAACCCGTACATTAGGGTTTCCAAAGCATTAAATATGTTTGTCTAGGAGTGTGTGTTAGGGTTTTAGGGTGTGACATGCCTCTTAGTCCATTGTGTCATTACAAAGCAAAAAGTTGCTTAGCAACTTTTGAGCAACATTAAGTTGCTTGAGCAATTTTTGCTCATTCATCCTCATAGACCATTTCTAGGTCTTCTAAAGCACTCATGTGCATTACAAACCCACTAATCACTAACTCCTATGCTAATTTTCAATATAAAGTCCAAAATCCTCAAATTGACATTTTGCTTGAGTTAATGGGCAAAGCACATTCATAAAGACTAGCAGACCTCTAGGACTATTACCTAGCCTAGACACAACCAAAACTTGAGTCAACCATCATGAGGACTCTTATTGCTACTTACATTCACATCACACACCAAAAATAGGAAGGTGAGGGCCCTCATAGAGGTGCTCCTGCACCATACTCCCCCTCAGCACAAGCTAAGGCACCTTGGGGTCTAGAAGAGCAAGATCTATTCCAAACTTCTTGAACTGTCCTTCTTCAACCCAGGTGGCTTCAGATTTAGGTTGATTCTTCCATTTGATTAGGTGTTCCATATAGATTTGATGTCTAGTTGCCTTCTTTACTCTGGATTCTAGGATGCTCTCTGCTTTAACCGATTCTTTCTTGGGCATGTTATTTGGATCAATGTCTTGTAGTACCTTAGGTGTACTTGTTTCTTGCTATTTAATATCCCCTTTGAATTTGATTAGGTCTGCAACATTGAACACCAGTGAGATGGCCAAATCTGAAGGTAAATCCACCTTGTAAGCATTTTCTCCATACTTTGCTAAAACCTTGCAGGGGCCTACTCTCCTCATTTGTGGCTTAGTAGGCATGCCTTTTTGCATTCTTGCCTTGTTAAGATGGACCATAACATAGTCCCCAATCTGAAATTGTACTTCTTTTCTCTTTTCATCCACTTTAGCCTTGAGCCTTTGAGTAGACTCTAGAATAGACTTCTTCACCTGCTCTTGCACCTCTTTGATAGTTTGAGTGAAATCTTCAGCTTGTCCACTCTTCAACTCCATGGAACCTAAATCCCTCAATTCACACACTCCTCTAGGGTGTCTTCCATAAACTATCTCAAAAGGACTTCTTCCCGTGGTCCTGTTCACACTATCATTATATGCATATTCAACCTGAGATATAACAAGATCCCAAGTCTGCCCATACTCCTTTGTTAGACACCTTAGCAAGTTGCCAAGCACCCTATTGATGACCTCAGTTTGACCATTAGTTTGAGGATGGTATGTTGAACTAAAAGAGAGATGAGTTCCCAACCTTTTCCATAAAATTTGCCAAAACTGGCCCATGAACTTGCTATCCCTGTCTGACACAATGCTCAATGGAAGTCCATGAATTCTAACAATCTCTTTAAAGAAGAGATGTGCTACATAACTTGCATCATGAGTAGTTCTACATGGAATGAAATGACTCATCTTAGAGAACCTGTCAACAACAACATAGATGCTATCCATACCTAATTTGGTTTTAGGGAGTCCAACTACAAAGTCCATACTTACACACTCCCAAGGCCTATTTGGAATTGGTAGAGGTTGATAGAGTCCTACATTGCTTGACCCTCCTTTAGCTCTTTGGCATACTCCACATTGCTCAACATACCTCTTGACATCTCTTGCTAGCTTAGGCCAAAAGTAGTATCTCTGTACTAACTCCAAAGTCTTGTTTATGCCAAAATGACCACTTAGGCTGCCATTATGCTTCTCTTGGATTAGATTTTCCCTCATGGATCCTCTAGGTACACAAAGCTGATTACTTTTAAACAACAACCCATTTTGAAGGGTGTAATCTGCAAACTCACCATGAAAGTTGTTCTCAAACTCTAGGCACACCTTGTAGGCTTGTGAGAAGTCTCCATCCTCCTCATATAAGTCTTTGAAACCTGTTATTCCAGTGCTTTGCAGCTGTACCTCTTGGACAGTCAATAACTTCCTACTCAAGGCATCTGCTACCTTGTTGAGCTGCCCTTTCTTATGCTTGATTGTGAAGGTAAAGGACTAGAGATATTCCATCCACTTCAAGTGCCTATTACTAAGCTTCTCCTGAGTGTTTATGTAGCTTAAAGCTTGATTATCAGTAAAGACAACAAATTCTTTTGGCAAAAGATAATGCCTCCACTTTTGAGAGATTATACTAATGCATACAACTCCAAGTCATAAGCTGAATACTTCTTCTTCACCTCATTGAGTTTCTCACTGAAGAATGCCACAGGTCTCCCTTCCTGACTCAAAACACCCCCTACTATTATACCACTTGCATCACATTCAATGGTAAACAATTTATCAAAAGTAGGCAAGAGTAGGATAGGTTTAGTGGCTACCTCTTGCTTCAATGTTTGGAATGCTTTTTCAGCTGCATCAGTCCATTTGAATTTAGTTTTCAGCCCTCCTTTGATAGTGTCTAATACTGGTGCACAAATCCCACTGAAGTTCTTGATGAACTTTCTATAAAATTGTGCTAGACCATGAAAAATTCTAACTTCTGTCCCTATTTTTGGGGTAGACCAATTCAAGATTTCCACCTTGCTTGGGTCCATTTTCAGAGTACCCTTGGACACTACAAAGCCCAAATAAATCAGCTCTTGCTACATGAACTCACACTTTTCCAGGTTGATGGCTAATTGCTCTTCATGTAGCTTCTTCATAACCAACCTTAAGTGTTATAGGTGTTCTACTTTTGTCTTTCTATAGATGAGTATATCATCTAGATACACCACCACAAATCTGCCTGTGAAGTCCTTCAAGACCTCATTCATCAACCTCATGAAGGTGCTTGGGGCATTAGTAAGCCCAAATGGCATCACAAGCCATTCATATAAACCATCAGTGGTTTTAAAAGCGGTCTTCCACTCATCACCCTCCTTAATTCTGATTTGGTGATAACCACTCTTCAAATCCAGCTTTGTAAAGTACATAGCACCTCCTAAGCAATCCATCAAATCCTCTATTCTTGGAATGGGGAACCTATACCGGATAGTGATCCTGTTGATAGCCCTTGAATCTGTGCAAAGTCTCCATTTTCCTCCTTTCTTGGATGCCAAAACTACTGGGACTGCACATGGACTTATACTCTTCTTGATCAGCCCTTGATCCAACAACTCTTGCACTTGCCTTGCTACTTCCTTATTCTGATCCAGGGTTAGCTTGTAGGTTGCTTTGTTAGGTAGAGAAGCACTGAGAACAAAGTCAATTTGATGACTTATTGCTCTTCTTGGAGGTAAAGTGGCAGGGGTTCCATCACTCACTATGTCTTTGAATTCTTTCAGCATTTGCTGCACTTCCAATGGTAAATATGCCTTCAACTTCTTGTCTTCCTCCTTTGGCTTTACCATAATAGCACACCCTATGGTCTCCTCATCCTGTAGAGCATGTAAGAACTCTTTACCACTGCTAAGCAACACACTGGGTGTCTTCGAAGTTCCCTCTTCATTCTCTGTTATGGACTGAATATTGAAAGTCCTTGCATCTTTCTTAAAAGAAATGGAGTTCTCCTCTCCATCATAGATCATCTTCCTGTCAAATTGCTAGGGTCTTCCCAATAGAAGATGGCATGCATCCATGGGTAAGACATCACAAAGAATTCTATCTTTATAGCCTCCAATAGAAAACTCAACCCATGTCTACTCATTAACTAGCACACTTTGTTCCTGGTTCAACCAAGTTACCTTCTAGGGGTTTGCATTAGGAATCTTTGTGAGTTTCAGCTTCTTTATTGCTTCCTCTGCTATAATGTTATCAGTAGACCCTGAATCTACTATAACCTTGCACACTTTGCCTTGTATCTTGCACTTGACTCTAAAAAGAGCCCTTCTTTGCTTGGGTTCACCTTGATTAGGCTGCCTGATAAGTACCCTTCTGAACATAAGATTCTCCCCCATTTCTGATTCCAATTTGTTGACCTCGTTAGTGCATGAGCTGTTGTTGTCCTCTTGGGTATAGGCTACCCTCTTCTCATTATGTGAGGTTGCTAGTTTATCAGGACACCTATAGGCAGGGTGTCCAAGCTGTCCACACTGATAGCACTTCATAGTGGCAAAATAGGAGCTGCTCCTTCCTGTTCCTCTTCCTCTACTTCCTTGAGAACCTCTTCCTCTACCATAAGATCCTCTTGTACTGATTTTTGAACTTTGTTCCAAGAGGCTTCTCTCACCTTGGTTTCTTGATTCACCACCTCTACTAGAACCTCCTCTTTGACCCCCTCTGGAGTCTCTACCTCTTCCTCTGTTCTTGGAATTAGGTTCTTGCTTTCTCCTTTGTTTGTCTTCAAGTTTTTGTGCCATATGATGACAACCAAGTAAGGTAGTAGGAGTGAACAAACTCATCTCTTTTGCTATGCTCCATTTCAAGCCACTGAGGTACCTTGCTACTTTAATGCTTCATCTTCTTGGACTCTAGATCTCAAGCTCAATTTGTGGAACTCTTCAGTATAGGTAGCTACATCTATCTCCTTCTGTCTAAGTGTTAACCTTTTCTTATGCTACTGTATTTCATAATTAGCTGGTAGGTATGCTTCCCTGACCTTGTTGACCATGGCTTTCCAATTAGAAATTGGATTCTTTGCCTCTTTCTCTCTTTCACCCTGCAAGTAGTTCCACTAGGTTAATGCTTGTCCTCTCAACCTGGATTTAGCCACTTTGACCTTCTGTGCCTCTGAGATCTCTTCACATTTGAAGTGATTTTCCATGCCTTCAATCCACTACATCACAAGCTCAGTATCCATCCTGCTAGTCAGTAATGGGACACCTTCAAGTGCCTTGCTTGTGATAGCCTTTATAGCTTTGAGAAACTACTTATCTTGTGTTGGAGGATCAGGTGTGGGTACATCATCATCAAGGGTCTTCTCTTTCCCCCTACTCCTCCATTTTCGCATTCACCTTATCTATTTTTTCTTGGACATCATCCAAGAGTTGTTCCATCTAATACAACCTTTCCTGGAGGAGTGTGTTAGCTTCCTCCTGATCTTCTACTTTCTTGGCAAGCTCTGCATTGGTCACCATCTTCTATTTCTGAGATGATACACTTGATTCTTCTAGTGGTTGAAACATCCACCTTTCACTTCCCAAGCCTTAAGAGCCTCTGATACCAATTTGATGGGATAAGCAAGGATAGACAAGCTTGTCTATGCTCCTGATCCTCCACTAGGATCTTAGTGTTTTCTCCACACCACAATAGGTCTCTAGGCTTCCTTATCCTTCTAAGGACTTCCCCTGACTTGCCTAACCTTCCCACCAAGTTTCACACTCTCATTCTTACACCTCCTTGCTTTGCATACTCTCAACTAGCCCCTCACATAGGCTAAAAAGGGTCTTTTTGACTTCAAACTTCTTACTGAGCTTCAATAGAGAAATTCAAGACTTCACATGTCTTTTTAAGGTTAACTACACCTACTCCATGCATTTGTAAGGTTTTGGAAGCACCTGATCTAGGGGTTCCTTTGGAAACTAGGGCTATTAGGTTAGCCCAATTAGCCCTCCACCCGGATTTGTAGGGACTTTTGTGCAAAACCCTTAAAGAATCACCCACCCTAGTCTGAATAACATTTGCTTAGATTGATCCCCTCTAAGAGATTTTTGGGGTCAAAGGTACCCAAAAGGTCGTACAATGTACTGGGCCAAAAGTGAGGGTTTCAAGGGTTTTGAAGTCTTTCAAGCTTCTAGTCTTTTTCAGAGCCTTCTACTCCTTACCAAGTCTCCTTCTTCTGTATTTAGGACCTTCTAACATCCCTTGGGACTCCTTCAAAAGGGCAAGCCTTGAATCCTTACCAGTCTTTTGTTGTAGCTTCTAGAACGTTGTTGGAACCTAGCTGGGTATAGCTATACTCGCCTAGGGCTCTATCAAACTATAGTTTGCCATGCTTTCCCAAGGCCCTACATTTGAGTGCATCACCATAAGGGTATGTACTTTGGGAATCCACAGTACCATGGTTTTTCCATGGTGGATACCAAAGATACAACCCTCTTATTCCATGTTCCTCAAAACTAACAAAGAACAGTTAAGAACAACAGTAAGGATTAAAAAACAAATACAACACTCTACAAAATGAAACTTCTACACATAATAACAAGATATTCACACAAATTGAAAACACAATCCTTTTCCTCACACAAAGCTTTTGTATTCACAAGTATACAGTCATTCAGAGGTGACTGTTACAACCAAAAACACTTCACCAGTTTGCCCGTACAGTAGTTCAAACTTCTAACAATCATCAACCCGTACATTCGAGTTTCCAAAGCATTAAATATGTTTGTCTAGGAGTGTGTGTTAGGGTTTTAGGGTGTGACAAGCCTCTTAGTCCATTGTATCATTACAAAGCAAAAAGTTGCTAGCAACTTTTGAGCAACATTAAGTTGCTTGAGCAATTTTCGCTCATTCATCCTCATAGACCATTTCTAGGTCTTCTAAAGCACTCATGTGCATTAAAAACCCACTAATCACTAACTCCTATGCTAATTTTCAATATAAAGCCCAAAATCCTCAAATTTACATTTTGCTTGAGTTAATGGGCAAAGCACATTCATAAAGACTAGTAGACCTCTAGGACTATTACCTAGCCCAGACACAACCAAAACTTGAGTCAACCATCACGAGGACTCTTATTGCTACTTACATTCACATCACACACCAAAAATAGGAAGGTGAGGGCCCTCATAGAGGAGCTCCTACACCAAAGGAAGACCAACAACCTTTGTGAGAATGTAGAGGGGACCATCAGGTTCTTTAATTATCTTAGTAGGGTCAAAGGTAATGCAAAGCTTAGATGGGGGTTTAGGTTTATGTTTAACTTCCTCAACTTGGTTGACAACAAGGTTAGATTATTTATCATCATCATTATAGGCGATAGATGTTTGAGAAGAAGAAGAAGGATAAGTAGATTCAATGGTTTTGGTTGAATGAGAGGGAAAATGGATGGTATAGATTTTCAAGTTTTGGTTAGGAGGTGCAACGAATTTTTTTCCATTGTTATTGTCACATTCTATAGATATAGCATTGGAATCAATAAGGTCTTGAATAATATTTTTCAATTGGAAACACCTCTTAGTATCATGACTGGGTTGGCGATGGTATTGACAAAAAGATTTGGGATTAAATTATTTAGGCTTAGGTTTAGATGGATCAATGGGTTTGATAGGAGGAAGTGAAAATACATTAGAATTAATTAACTTCAACATAACATTATGCAAAGATTTAGAAAGATGAGTATAATTACAAGTAGGTTTAAAAATAGATGACAAATGAGACACACCTTTGGATCCTACTACCACTTGTTCATCAACAATGTTGGAGGAGTAGTTGATTTTAATGAAGTTTTTCAGTTTTTGAAATTTGTTGAAATTGTTGGATGTGATATCACTCTTATCAATGGGAACATGAGTTGAGCAATGCTCTCAAATTGACTCACTTGAAGTTGATAATGATGAAGAACTACACACAATTGAGAAAAGGAAGAGAATTCAAAAAGAAGTATCTTATCTCTAATATCTTTTTGTAAATTAGTAATAAAAATGTGTTGCGCATCATTATCAGACATAGGATAAGAAATATGAGCATGCAAATGCTTAAATCTACCAATGAATTCACTAAATTTTTCTTTAACACCTTGTTTACAATGAATTAAATCAGTCAAAGTAATTTGAGGACCAATGTTGTTTTGAAATTGTTGAATGAAAGCATTAGAAAGCTTGTGAAAGGAATCGATGGAATAAGGAGGCAAAGAACAATACCAGTGCAAGTATTTGTCATAAATAGTTCTAGTAAACAAATTCTCAATAAACCTATGGTCATGAGAGAAATAACTACACAAGGTTTGAAATGTTTTAACATGAGTCAAGGGATCACCCTTACCATTATAGGTCTCAAGATGAGGAATCTCAATGTTTTGCGGGATAACAACACAGATGATATCCAAAAATAAAGGACTAGCAATATCAAAAGTAGGAATGTTGAACTTGGATTGAGTCATGGAGACAATTTGTTTCTACAAAGAAGACACATTTTGAGCCAAGCTATTAATGGTAGAATCAGTAGAAGAAATGGCAGGAGGAGAAATATGAGAAATTTTAGGAGCATTGTTTGAGATTGAAGGAATGGTTGAATATGAAAAAGGGATACTATGGTAAGTTGGCATTGATGAAGGTAATGAAACACATGACACACTTAAAGGAAGAGAAGTAAAAATAGGATTAGGAAGACTCATGTGTGTAGGGTTGGAATTTTGGATTGAAGTTATTATGATAGGTGGAGTATAAGTGGACACACTAGGAATGGAAGTAGAGATAGGCGATGAGGTCTCAACATTGGTAGTGGGTGGAATGAAGCCTAAACATTGAGCACAATACCTAAGAGGTTTGACATTGGTATGAACAAGATGATAAATACTATGAAATATGTTAACACCATGTTCATTATTATGAATAAGTTTCCTTATGCCTTCTACAAGAGAAAGGGCTTCAAGATTATGATTTTCTTCAGCTATCCATTGTTCAAAATTTTCAAAATCATGGAAAAGTTTTTGGACTTGGAAAGGAGGAACCCTTAATGATTCATCTTCATCATGATAAGAGTGAGAAGAGTTATTCTTTGTGATAGGATTGGTATCATTAATATGCATGTTGGTCTCATCAAGATTCCTAGGAAAGAAGGCCGATTTAAGATCAAAGGAACCCATAAGTCTATGACTTCTTCTAAGCATAATGTTATAGGTTGCAATCAAAGTGATAACACGCATGCATGAGGGAATGAAAGGAAAGATAAAACTAATGTAATTATGATATTTGAAGGAAATATGCAAAAAAAGTGTTTTTAAGACAATCACATTAACTATCAAATTCAAACTAGATATGAATGCATACAATGTAGAAAATATGTAATGTAAATAATGAATATAACAATGCATACAAAGTTGATCTAGATATTTAATTGCAAGATTTGGTACTACAATGCATGTAAATAAGGTCTAACTACAAAATCAAAAAGTATAATGCATGAAAGAGATGGGTTCACCAAAATGTACAATAAAAATTAGTGAGCAATGCTAGGAATGTAGATCACCTGCCAAATTGTGTTGTACATTAGGTAAAATATTCTCCAAAAGGTTCACCTTCAAACAAATCAGATTAGCACAACACAAAAAGGATGAATGGGTGCTAATGCATGATCTAGATGAGAGTGGGGAATTGAGGTTCACCCTTCCCTTAATGGATAGTGAAATAAAATGTGAATGTGTGATAATTTTATAAGATATGATATGTAAATGTATGAAAGGAAATTGACGATTCACTAGATAATGATATCAAATCTAATGTATGAAAGGAAATTGATGATTCACTAGATAATGATATCAAATCTAATGTATAAAAAGTAAGTGCAAGGATAAAATAACAAGAATGAACTTACCTTGAAGAAAGAGGGGGCAAATGAAACTTGATATCTAATTTTGACTATCCTAGAGTTGTCAAGATCAGATAAGACTTTGGATTTGGGATTTTTGTTAGGATTAACAAGATAGAAATAACAATTACATGCAAATATAACCAATATAAAAATAATAATAAACCACATAGAAAAAAACACAAGACACAAAGATTTAACGTGGTTCACCAAATCCTTGGGCTACATCCACCAACAACGTGTCCAATATTCTTATTATCCAATGATTACAATCCGCAATCCCTTACAACTCAATACCATCGCAAGAAGCTACTAAAAACATACATCATAATAAAATCCCTAACCCTAAGCCATTTTATACAAGCTTATTTTGCCGCTTTAGGGTTAGAATCGGTTACAATATGTCGGCCCAAAAGTGTATAGTACTTCCTTGATCAATCACCACAAGATAACAATCTCCCACTTGGGGATTGATCAAGCTCCACACAAAACAATAATCTCCCACGTGGAGACTAATCTTGTAGCTAAACCGCTACCCTATGAAGCTCCCACTACCCCCAATACCTGCTCGGGGCCTGACCTGACCCTGAACCCCAGTGAGGATGAGGGAAAAGTGCACAATACTTCCTTGATCAATCGCCACAAGATTTTTAATTTATAGTATCGATTTGATTGACTCTGTTATTATGTTCAATCGTCCTGTCGATAATATATACGAAGTGATTATTTACGATTGTTGTTATTGGGATTATTTAGTCTAACAAAGTCGCTACCATTGAATGATATGTTACAATAACCATAATCGGTGATTATCGTAACACATCATTAGATGTGTTATGATAATCATCGACTATGATTATTCATAATACTTCCTTCGTGGCTTATCATCCGAAATAGTGCGGGTTAATAAAAGGCATGAACGATAAGATCACATGGCCCGACATGGCTCATGCCACGAAGGGTCATGTCCTTACACGGTCAAGACCTTCACATACTTATTTATATGCATTCAGATGAGTAGGGAAAGACAATCAATCACCAAGGCATTGTCTTCTCCTCTGTAGCACATAGCAATACAAACCAATATAATATTATATTAACAGAATATAAATAATAAATGAATTTTCTCTATCAAGATCCTAAATTCCTAACATGGTATCAGAGCCTCAATAGAAGAAAAATTCATTAAAGTTAAAAATTATATTTTGATTATCTATAAAGAGGAGGAGAAATTAAAATGGTCAGCAGTATCAAAGAAGAAGATAGACTCGAAGGTGCATCCAACTTCTTCTCATGGAAAATTTGAATTCTTACTCTACTTCAAGAACTAGAGTTGGATTCGTATGTTGAAGAAAACACAAACATGCCTGAGGAAGAACTGGAAAAAGCAACTTGGAAAAGACATAACAATAAAGCAAAGAAAATTATAATCAATGCTATTAAAGATCATATTCTCCCCTCCATAGCAAGACTAAAAACTGCCTATGAAGTTTTCAAGACTATCCAAGAGACATTTGAGATTAACAATACAAGTAGATTGCTTACCCTCAAGCAACAACTGCTAAATCTCAAAATGAACAAAGGGGAATCAATTACATCTTACTTTCTTCAGATTTCAAAACTAAGGGATCAACTATCCACCATTGGAAATAATGTTGATGACATGGAGCTAACACTAATTGCTCTTAGAGGACTACCCATCACATGGGAATCCTTCATTCAATGTATAACCGGACGTCCATCTCTACCCAAGTTTGATCAAGTGAAGAATGATTGCACTCTAGAGGAATCTCGATTAATATCAAGAGGAATCAGGCCTACCAAAGGAAATGAGATTCAAGCTCTTCACACCCACTCAAACTTCAAAAACAATAAAAGGAAGTTCAAACACAAGAAAGGAAACCCTAACACAAACCATGTGGGGAATCCAAATAAAACTCACAAACAAGACTTCTCCAAAATACAATGTTTCAAATGTGATAAGTTTTGTCATACACATAGATACTGTCCCGAGAAGCAGAAAATACAAGCAGCATTAGCAGAAGTAAAAGGAGTAGAAATATCACTATTCTTCTTAGCATTATCAAGTGAACTCAAGCAAAAACACGTGGATAATTGATAGTGGAGCTTCTCAACATATAACAGGATTCAGAGATCAATTTGAAACCTTAGAAGAAGATTCCTTTGAAGAAGTTACAATTGGAGACAACTCCACCTATCCAACAAAAGGAATCGAGACCTGTTCTATCAAATTGAAATCAAGGACTACTCTACTATTGAAAGATGTTCTATTTGTACCAGGTATAAAAAGGAACTTAGTCTCTATCTCCCGCTTAGTCGATCAAGGCTATCCTGTCACATTCCAAGAAAATAAAGTTTTAATATGGACAAAGAACTCCAATATTAAAAATGCTATTTCCTTAGGATATAGAGATGGAAGCTTATACAAAGTAGGAAATAGTATCAAATCAGCTCTAAGTCATGAAGTATCCAATACTAATGAACTCTGGCATCGAAGACTAGGTCATATCGGGTTTAGTACTCTTCCCTCCCTTAAAAATATTACTACAAGGATCCCAAATTTGAATTCAAATCATTCAAGCACTTGTAAAGGGTGTGCTCTAGGTAAAAATATAAAAAAATATTTTCCCTCTAGTGAACATAAAACAAAAAGTACATTGGAACTCATTCACACTAACTTGTGCGGACCTATGTCGACTCTTTCACTAGGAGGTTATTCATACCATGTGATCTTTATTGATGATTATTCCAGAAAAACATGGATTTATTTCCTTAAACTAAAAGAATCAAATGAAGTGTTATCCAAATTCAAAGAATTCAAAGCATTAGTTGAAAATCAAACTGGGAGAAAGATAAAGATCCTAAGGTCAGATAATGGAGGTGAATATATTTCTGAAAATTTTAAAATTTTTTGTATATCTATTGGGATTAAGAGGGAGTATATAGTACCTTATAATCCTCAATAGAATAGAGTATCTGAAAGGAAAAATAGAACTATCATTGAAGCTGCTAAAGCCATGATGCACGATCAAAATTTGCACACTTCATTTTGGGCTGAAGCATTGAACACTCCTGTATACATTCAGAATAGATGCCCACACTCTATTATAGAAAATATCACTCCTAAGGAAGCCTTTATAGGAAAGAAACCTGATCTAAGTCATCTCAGAATCTTTGGATGTCCTGTTTACATTCATATTCCCAAAGAGAAAAGAACCAAACTAGACCCTTCCAGAAAAAGAGGAATATTTTTTGGCTATAGTGAAACTACAAAAGGGTACAGGGTATATATACCAGGACAGAAATCCATTGAAGTTAGTAGAGACATCAAGTTTGAAGAGGACACTGCTATAAATATTTTCATTTCCACTGAAGGAGGATCAAATGAGAATCAGAGGGAGAACATTACAGAATATGATGAAATTGAGAATTAGAGGGAGAATGTTACTCTAAACAATGAGAATGAAAGAGAAAACATAATAGAAAACCTTGAACCTTATTCATCTCATCTTGAAGATATTGACATTTCTAACAACAAGAAAAGACCCTTGTGGGCTAGAAAAATGTTTGAGGAAAATAATGTTGAATCTGATGAGATATCCAAAGCAAATAAAAGAACAAGGAATCAAAAATGTTATCTTGCACTAATGGCATAACTAACTAAAATAGAACCAACTAATGTAAAATAAGCCCTAACATGTCAAGCATGGAAATATGCAATGATTGAAGAATACCAATCTATTATTAAAAATGATGTTTGGGAAATAGTCCCTGGACCAAAAGGGAAAACCGTTATCTCCTCTAGGTGGTTGTTCAAGATCAAATATGCTTCTGATGGCAGTATTGAAAAACACAAAGCCAGATTTGTTGCCAGGGGTTTCTCTCAAAAGGCTAGAATTAATTACAAAGAAACATTTGCACCAGTTGCTTGTTACACATCTGTAAGAACCATCATAGCCATTGCAACATCCAAAGGATGGAAGATTCACCAAATGGATGTAAAAATAGCATTTCTAAATGGAATCATAGAAGAAGAAGTATACATAGAACAACTAGAAGGATTCATCACCCATGACAATAATTATGTCTGCAAATTGAAGAAATCACTCTATGGTCTCAAACAAGCTCCCAGGGCTTGGTATGAATGTATAGATAAGTATCTATCCTAGTTAGGGTACTCCAAGAATGAAGCTGATCCAAATATATACTTCAAAATGTCCAAAGGAGAAATGGTAATTATAGTTCTATATGTTGATGATCTCCTAATTACTGGAGAAGATCATCTTATTGCAAAATGCAAACAAGAACTTACAAATGAATTTGATATGAAAGATCTAGGATTATTGCATTACTTCTTAGGATTAGAATTAGTATAGAAAGAAGACTACATTTTTCTAAATCAAAGGAAATACACTATGGATATATTAACTAGATTTAGCATGAAGGAATGTAAACCCTTAACCACTCCGATGGAAACTAATCTTCACAAGCTCAAAGAAGATGTTGCAGATTCTGAGCCTACGGACTCTTCCTACTACAAACAACTAATTGGATCTCTTATGTTCTTGGTAAACACTCATCTGGATATCTACTATGCCATGAATGTATTAAGCCATTTCATGTGCGAACCTAAGAAGATTCATTTATCTGCTGCTAAACATATTTTGAGGTACTTATGCGGTACAACTGAATTAGGTTTGAAGTATGAAAAAGTTGAGATACAACTCCAAGGATTCACTAACTCCGATTGGGCCGAAGACTCTATTGATCGTAAAAGTACTATAGGATGTTGCTTCAGTCTCAGATCTGCAATGATTTCTTGGTTCAGCAGAAAATAGTCACTAGCTTCTCAGAGTTCCATTGAAGTAGAGTACATGGCTACATCTATGGGTGCTTGTGAAGCAGTATGGTTAAGAAAGCTTCTATTTGGATTGTTCGGCAAGCTACTACAACCTACAATAGTTTATTGTGACAATCAAAGTTGCATTAAACTTTTTGTAAACCCAGTTTTTCATAACCGCTCCAAACACATAGAGATTCCTTATCACTATATAAGAGACATGGTAGACAGAGATATTATCAAACTCGTCTATGTAAGTACTGAAGAACAGAATGCTGATATTCTTACCAAGCTGCTTGCGAAGTTGAAAATTGAGTACTTCAGGCAGAAACTTGGTATGATTAAATTGTGATTAAAATTGCTGAGATTCTATCTCTTTATGTAATTTGTATATTCATGAATAAAATTGAAATTTAATATTGCAATATTTTGTGTATTGAAAGATGACTATCTTTCTTGTGTATAAGAAAATCACTATTGTAAGGTGATGATCTTCAATAGATTGATTTTAGTCATCCTCTAACCTAGTTCCGAATTGGTCAGGGGTTATGATGACAAGAGGTTCAAGTTTCAATTTGGATTGCGCCGAATATCTTGATACCTATATAGTTTAGTTATCCTCTAACCTAGTTCTGAATTGGTTGGGGGTTATAATGACAAGAGGTTCAAGTTTCGATTCGGATTATGCCAAATATCTTGATACCTATATGCTATAGTTATCCTCTAATCTAGTTCTGAATTAGTCGAGGGTTATGATAACAAGAGGTTCAAGTTTTGATTTGGATTGTGCCGAATATCTTGATACCTACATTTATCACTAAATCTAGTTCTGAATAAGTTGGGGATTGTGATCATTTTTGACAAGTTGAACTTGTGTTCCGGATTATGCCAGAAATCCTGATTGATTATATGAGTAAAATACTGATCCAAGTTAGAATCAAGGATTCAATAAAAACTCATAACTTTGCTTATCAATCCTCTCTCACTAAGAGGGAGTGTTAATTTATAGTATTGATTTGATTGACTATGTTATTATGATCAATCATCCTATCAATAATATATATGAAGTGATTATTTACGACTGTTGTTATCGGGATTGTTTAGTCTAACAAAGTCGCTGCTATTGAATGATATGTTATGATAACCATAATCGGTGATTATCATAACACATCATTAGATGTGTTACGATAATCATCGACTATGATTATTCGTAATACTTCCTTCGTAGCTTATCATCCAAAACAGTGCAGGTTAATAAAAGGCATGACCAATAAGATCACATGGCCCAATGTGGCTCATGCCACAAAGGGTCATGTCCTTACATGGTCAAGACCTTCACATACTTATTTATATGCATTCAGATGAGTAGGGAAAGACAATCAATCACCAAGGCATTGTCTTCTCCTCTACAACACATAGCAATACAAACCAATACAATATTATATTAATAGAATATAAACAATAAATGAATTTTCTCTATCAAGATCCTAAATTCCTAACAAAGATAACACTTTTGATGCATGTAACTACACTCTTTGAAAATATCAGACCCATAAAATGAGGTTGACCTGGACGACCTAGTCTAGGACAAGGATGAAATTTTTGGCCTTGTCCTTTTAACTCCAAAATTAATGAAAATTGCAGAGGACCTGTAAAAAGTTCTAATATTCTCGAATCTAGATTTGAAACTCCACAACCTATTCTTACCCACAAAGAAAAAGGGGAAAAGTTTGTGGAAAGGGGCTCTTTCCTTTGTCAAGCCCTTGTATAGGAATAAATGTTGAAATATAATTGAAATTGCATGAGGAAAGTAATATAAACAAGATAAATGTAAGTATTCACCTTGCAAGAAAAACCCTCATGGATGGATGTTAGGATCTGATAAACCCACAAGGATTCTTGTATGTATATCATGAAATGAATGTAGAATCAAGGATGTCTTCACCAATGCATAGACCTATGCTTACCAATCCTAGATCTAGAATCTTGATATGCTTGATAGCCTCAATGGAGAAGGAGAGGAAAGAAGAATGGATGTGTGGATCTTCTTGCTTGATTGATAATTTTGGGAGAGAAGCTTGTTAGAATAACTCAGAGGGGGGTGAATCAGTTATCCACAGTCCCAAATACAAAATGTATAACCAAAAATAATTTACACAAACTTCTGCAGCTCGGTAACATAAAATAGTAAACTGTCTGTGCTTTTACCGATTACCAGTTAATAACTTATAGTGATTATTGATCAAATCCAATATGTAATGTGTAAAGTATGAGAGTCAAACAATTACCACAATGAACACATAACACAGGAGATTTAACGTGGAAACCCTGTTAAGGGAAAAACCACCTGGGACTGACAACCCAAAAAATGTTCACTCTTCTGAAGTGGGGTTGGTGAAGACCCAACCCTGTTAAAGGTTACAAAACACATTGTAAGGTGTGACCTTGTTAGAGGATTTAACACTAACCGTTATCGTCCAACCAACATTTACTATGGGGTTGACAGGATAACAAATGTACACTCGGTTAAGAGATTTATTTGTTTACAATGGCTAAACTGTAATAGTAGGTGATCTGATTACAATACAAATTCTATTGTAGATGTTCAGATCTATATTATGCTCATTCAAATCCTCTGATCAATATAACAATTCTATTTCAACAATATTCAGTAACTTACTGTCTCTCGGTTATAGCTTTCTGACGCTCGGTAATCTTTGCAGTTCGGTTCTCCTTAACCAATCTGATTAGGCATGTATGAAGCTTGTTCATGTGATATCTCTATAGTCTCCTTCTTCCAGCATAAGTTTCATAATGAAACTCTAGTTTCTTAAATAGACAAGTAAACCGTTTTCTTTTCATCCATCAGATTTTGCCACTTAATCTCCTTCATTGATTTTGCCGCTTAAACCTTCCTCGGCTGAAGTGTCAGTAACATGTTTTGTTTCCTTCCCTTAGATCTTCTTTGAATTTTGTTAGCCATTGATCTTCATAACAAACATTATCTCCAATGTTGACATCAAGGTGCTTTCCAGCTCATCAATCCTTATTGGCTAAATTGATCATTTGATTCCTTTCTTTTTTTTGCTAGGTTAACAAAGAAATGTGTCGGTGAACACAAGCTCGGTTTATACCGTGCTCGGTATACACTACATTGCTCGGTGTATACTAAAATGCTTCATTAACCGATCACATTGCCTTGTGTCATTTTGCTCTTTTCCTCATCATAGATGAATGCAACATAATCAAGTCAATAACATAAGGTCATATAATCATCAATAAGTTATCCAATGTATTCCTTAGCCTCATATGTCATATCCATCTTCCTTAATGTAGATATCTTTGTTGTTCATCTCTTTTTCTCCTTTCTACAGATGTTTAGGTATTTGTAACTTACAAGATAAGTGTTGTCAAAACTAGTTGACATCAATGACAACATATTACTAATTTAATCATCTTACATATCTAATCAGGAACTCAGTGATCTCTAATCATTGTTCTTCAATTAGGTTCTAAATCAGTTGTAGTTCATCAATCTCTCCCTTTGGCATTGATGGCAACACAAGCAATATGAAATATGTCATACACATACCAAACATGTATTCTACAACTTTGTAAGCAAATGATATGACTCGGTATAAGCTGACCCTAGCTTAATATGTTTAATTACTATGTTACTTAATAGCATTGCAAATGCAGACTATCTTCTGCAAATATGATCTTTGCAGCTCTTTGTTTCATTTCTCTCCCTTTGATAGTTTTTCTAGTGTTCTTCTATGTTCATATTGTTTATCTCTCCCTTTGACAACAATGCCAAAGAAACACATAAACATAAAACTATGTAGTAGCCATGTAACTCTCTGTTGTCTAGTGCATTCTTTGTATCTCTGTATAATGTTACGCAAATCTATTCCAGTTCTTCAAACTTTTCACAACTTTAGACAGAATCTAAAGTGTGAACTATGTTGCATCAACATGAATGATCTTCTGATAAGATTAGGCTGATGCAACCTCTAGATCACATTAGTGATTGGTAGACAGGGGATGGACCCCAAGTCTAGTCCTCAAGCATTCAAATGTATCCTTCAGTAGAGGCTTGGTAAATATGTCTACAAGTTGCTCTTTAGATGTAATAAATTCTAATCTGACTTGCTTCTCCTGTACTTGTTCTCTTAAGTAGTGATACTTAATAGATATGTACTTTATTTTTTAATACATCACTGGATTCTTTGAAATTTTAATTGCACTAGTGTTGTCACAATATATAATCATTGGATCAATGATTACCTCATTCATCCCTTCCAACACTTGCTTGATATATGCAATATTTGAACAGGTTGTAGCAGCAACAACATACTCTACTTCAGCTGTAGACTAGGAAATATAAGATTGTTTCTTACTTGTCCATGTAACAAGTCTTTCACCAAAGAAAAATGCTCCTCCAATTGTGCTTTTTCTGTCATCCACATTTCTAGCCCGATCAGCGTCGATGTAGACTTTGAGTTCAAACTTGCCTTCCTTAAGATACCATAATCCATAGTCCTCTATTTTCTTCATGTATCTTAAGATTCTCTTTGTAGAAACCATGTGTGACTCCCTAGGATTTGCAGAAAATCTAGCAACTATCCCAATAGCATGTGCTATATCTAGTCTACTGTGAACTACATACATCAACTTACCAATTATTGATTGGTACAGTGTCTGGTTAACCTCTGTAGTTTCATCCTCTTTAGTTAGTTTGCATCTAGTGACCATCAATGTTCCAACAGGTTTAACATCTTCCATGCCAAATGTTCTTAGTACTTCCTTGATATATTTAGATTGTGTGATGAATATACCATCATTCTATTGAATCACTTGTAAGCCTAGAAAGAACTTAATCTCTCCAAACATTGACATTTCAAACTCTTTTCTCATTTCATCAGCAAATGATTTACAGATGTGATCTTTTCCTCCAAATATTATGTCATCCACAAATATTTCAGCAATCAAGATAGTATCATCTAAATTTCCTTTCATATACAGATTGCTATTCTCACTTGTTCTAACAAAACCAATACTTAACAAATAGTTATGCAGCCTTTCATACCAAGCTCTAGGTGCTTGCTTCAAACCATATAAAGCTTTATGTAATCTACATATCATATCTTTCTTGTCTGGATCCACAAACCCTTCAGGTTGTTCTATGTAGACTTCTTCTTCAAGTATCCCGTTCAGAAAAGTTGATTTAACATCCATTTGGTAAACTTTGAACTTTTTGTGTGCAACATATGCAAGTAACATTTTGACTCCTTCTAATCTAGCAACAGGTGCAAAGGTTTCACCATAATCAATTCCTTCCTCCTGTGCATATCCATTGCATACCAATCTAGCTTTGTTCCTTGTTACTTCTCCGTTTTCATTAAGCTTATTTCTGAATATCCACTTAGTACCGATAACATTCTTATCCTTAGGTCTAGGTACTAAAGTCCATGTCTTTTTTTTCTCTAGCTATTCTATTTCCTCTTTCATTGCATTAACCCATTCTTCATTTTCTAATGCAAATTTTACATTCTTCGGTTCATATTCACAAACTAAACATGCACCTTGTCTCATTTTACTCCTTGTCATCATACTAGCTTGTCTGTCTCCAATTATTTGTGTCTCAAGATGATGTCTCCTGACAAATCTTGCCAATACTTGATCTCTTCTCTGTTGTTCATCCTGTGCAGGTTCATTTGCTTGCTCGGTAGGTCCTTCTTGCTCGTCGATTTCTCTTTCCTATTCCTCGGCGTTATTTTCTTGTTGACTGGTTGTCACTATCTGCGGCTTCAGTAGATACTCTAGTTGTTCAATGTAAGTGAATCTACCCTAGTCTTCTGGTTGCTTTCTGCTTTCTTTTGCATTCTTATCATCAAACTCATCAACCTAAACATTAGTACTTTCAATCATTTTATTAGTTACTTTGTTTAGACATTTGTATGCTTTGCTTTTAGTGGAATATTCAAGAAATATCCCTTCATCACCTTTTGAGTCAAACTTTCCATTTCTTTCATCTTTCAGAATAAAGAATTTACCTCCAAAAATTTTGAAATAACTTACTATGGGTTTGTGTCCAAACCATAACTCATAGGGTGTTTTGTTAGTGTCCTTCTTCAGTTGTACTCGGTTTAGAACATAAAGAACTATGCTAACAGCCTCTCTCCAATATGTCTCAGCTACATTCTTCTCTATCATCAATGTCCTTGCCCAGTCAATAATTGACCTATTCCTCCTTTCAGCAATGCCATTTTGCTGAGGTGTCCTCGGTGCAGAGACCTATCTTTTAATACCATGCTCATTACAAAAGTTAGTAAATTCATCAGAAATAAATTCACCACCTCTGTCAGATCTCAAGCATTTCAATTCTTTACCAATCTCTTTCTCAACTTTTGCTTTATACCACTTGAACATCTTAAATGCCTCTAATTTTTCTTTCAAGAACATGACAATCATTAATCTAGTGTAATCATCAACAAAAAGAATGAAATATCTGTCTCCATAGTAACTCTGAGTTCTCATGGGACCACATAGGTTAGTGTGAACTAACTCAAGTATTTTCTTTGTTGAATAATCTTTGCTTTTGAAACTAGATTTTGTCATTTTACCTTTCTGACACTCATGACACATAACATGATCAGGCTTTGTTAAGTTAGGCAAACCTGTAACCTTTTTCTTTTTACTGATCTTAATCATGTTATCAAAGTTCACATGACATAAACTTTTATGCCACAACCAAGTATCCTCATTTTTCATCATTAAGAAAGAAGACTCATCATTGTTAAGATAAAACAAATTACCTTTCGATTGTGCTCCTGTTCCAACAAGTCTTCCTCCATCATCAAATATTTTCACTTTCTTGCTCTCAAAAGCAACTCGGTGACCTGAATTGTTCAGTTGTGCCACACTTAGCAAGTTATAATTTAGTCCTTCTACCCAATAAGCATTATCACATTTGATTCTATCATTTATCATTAGAGATCCTTTTCCTCTTACCATACAAGGTGTATCATTACCCATTTTTACAGATCCTCCATTGTATTGCTCAAGATGATCAAATTTTTCTTCATCACTAGTCATGTGATGTGTACAACCACTATCTATGATCCATGTATCATTTTTATTAACGTTAGAAATCAGTGTTGTTTCTACATACCTTTCTTCTTCCTCCGAATCATCCTTCATAGCAACAAATATAACTTCTACATCATCATCTGAGTCAGTGTCATTATCATCTTCTTTAGCAATGTAACATACCTTTTTACCTTTATCACTGTTGTTTCAGTTGTCTCTATTGTATTGTCGGTAGCTTCTATTGTTTCTTCTCCCATAGCTTCCTTCACCAAATTGGTCTTTGTTTCTATCCTCTTCCTTCTTGTTTGGACATCTAGCAGCAATATGACGAACTTCTTTACAGTTAAAGCATGCTAAAGGTAATTTACCCTTATATCTACCTTTACCTTTAGGTAATCTTTTAGCCATAAGAGCTTCAAGCTCATCAAGCTCATTATCAATATTGCTATCATTATCATCATGTCTACTACTAGACTTACCAATCTTCAAAGAAGTCATGAAAGCATATTCAATAGTCGGTACAACACTATTATCATAATTGTTAAGCTCAAATGTAGTCAATTTATTAATCAGATTATTAAGATTGAGAGTACTACTAGGTGCAAACCTAATTTCATGGATTGCAGATATTCTGATTACATAACAGTAATAAGGTTCTAAGAATTTTGCTTACCATAGTGTCTTCATCAATAACACCATCAGATCCTCTAATTGCATTAACAACTTCCTTTACTCGATTTGTATACTACACTATGTTTTCACCTTCTTTCATCTTCATATCATCAAATTTTCCTCTTAAGCTTTTAGCTCTGGCTCTTTTGACATTTACATCACCACTATAAACTTGAGCAAGTTTATCCCACATCTACTTAGCAGTAGTACAACCTTTGATATCTTCAAATTGGCATCTATCAGAGCAACAACAATCTCCATCATAGTGATGTTATGCTCATGTTTGTCTCTTAATTGATCAAGGGTCAAAGGTCCAATGGGCGGTACAAGGTATCCATTCTCCATTAGAGTGAGGGCAGGATTCCCAATTCCAAATACATGCAGCTTCATTCCGCTTTTCCATATTGTGAAGTTATCCTTGTTTAGCTTTGGCACTTCCCTCTTATACATTTTGTGATATTTGTGCTGAAGTCCTTAAAACTCTATTCCAAGCAACCAATGCTCTGATACCAATTGTTAGAATAACTAAGTGGGGGGTGAATCAGTTATCCACGGTCCCAAATACAAAATGTATAACCAAAAACAATTTACATAAACTTCCACAACTCAGTAACATAAAATAGTAAATTGTCTGTGCTTTTACCAATTACCAGTTAATAACTTATAGTGATTACCGATCAAATCCAATATGCAATGTGTAAAATATGACAGTTAAACAATTACCACAATGAACACATAACACAAGAGGTTTAACGTGGAAACCCTATTAAGGGAAAAACCACCTGGGACTGGCAACCCAAAAATTGTTCACTCTTCTGAAGTGAGGTCAGTGAAGACCCAACCTTGTTAAAGGTTACAAAACACACTGTAAGGTGTGACCTTGTTAGAAGATTTAACACTAACCGTTATCATCCAACTAGCATTTACTATGGGGTTGATAGGATAACAAATGTACACTCTATGAATGACATTACAAGACTTTCAAGTCCACTCAATTAAGAGATTTATCTATTTACAATGGTTAAACTGTAACAGTAGGTGATCTGATTACAATACAACTTCTATTGCAGATGTTTAGATCTATATTATGCTCAGTCAAATCCTCTGATCAATATAACAATTTTGTTTCAACAATGTTTAGTAACTTACTGTCTCTCGGTTATAGCTTTCTGACGCTCAATAATCTCTACAGTTTGGTTCTCCTTAACTAGTTTGATCAGGCATGCATGAAGCTTGTTCACACAATATCTCTGCAGTCTCCTTCTTCTAGCATAAGTTTCATAATGAAACTCTAGTCTCTAAATAGACAAGTAAACCATTTTCTTTTCATCCATCAGATTTTGCCACTTAATCTCCTTCGTTGATTTTGCCGCTTAAACCTTCCTCGGTTGATGTGTCAATAATACATTTTGTTTCCTTCCCTTAGATCTTCTTCAAATTTTGTTAGCCATTGATCTTCGTAACAAACATTATCTCCAACGCTGACATCGAGGTGCTTTCCAGCTCATCAATCCTTATCAGCTAAACTGATCATTTGATTCCTTTCTTTTTTTTTCTAGGTTAACAAAGAAATGTGTCGGTGAACACAAGCTCGGTTTATACTGTGCTCGGTATACACTACACTTCTCAGTGTATACTAAAATGCTTCATTAACCGACCACACTGCTTTGTATCATTTTTCTCTTTTCCTCATCATAGATGAATGCAACATAATCAAGTCAATAACATAAGGTCATAGACTCATCAATAAGTTACCCAATGTATTCCTTAGCCTCATCTGTCATATCCATCTTCCTCAATGCAGATATTTCTATTCTTCATCTCTTTTTCTCCTTTCTACAAATGTTTAGGTATTTGTAACTTACAAGATAAGTTCTGTCAAAACTAGTTAACATCAATGATAACATATTACTAATTTAATCATCTTACATATCTAATCAGCAACTCGGTGATCTCTAATCAATGTTCTTCAATTAGGTTCTAAATCAATTATAGTTCATCAAAGCTTGCATCAATGAGAACGTATGGCCTTTTCTTGAATGGGCCTTGAAGAAACAAAGACTTGGAGATATTGAATTGGATTCTTGCTTTCACATCTTGAATCCAAAACTTCAATTGCATAACTTGAACACTTGATAATATCCTACACTTGCTCTTGAAATCAACTTGTATCTAATATTTCAAAATGAGAGGCTTTGATGTCCTTTTATGCTCATTTTGGGACTCAAAATTGTCAAGTCAACCTCAAGTAAAGATTTGGAAGAAACATTCCCACATTGGGCCCAGAGCTCACTAAGGTGCAAAGCTCTAGGACAAGGCCGACCTAGATGACCTTGTCTAGGCAGTGCTTTTGAAGTTTTCCTAGGTCTAGGGGGGTGTGATAAGTTGTGGGGGAAGAAAATGAATGTTGCGGGAATCAAGCATAAAAGACATTTGGACCTAGAAATCACCAAAATGGGGTCTAAAAGGTCCCAGGGCCTCCAATTATGGGTGCTAACCTTTTAGGATGGTATAGTTGTGAATTATTATTTTTTGGCTCTCTTATTCCACATTATAAATACGATCATTAAATGATTAACAATTATAATTTTTTTAAGAATAATCAAATATAAATACTAGTTTCTACATAAGCTTGAGAAAATCTATTTTTCTCAATAAGATTTAGAATATTTTGGTCACCAAAATATACCCTCTTTTTATATTAATTAAATGCAATGAAAGACATCAGAAGTCTACATCACCAAGATCAATCATAGTTTTGTGTTTTGTGATCGGTAAAATATTTACTTTATTAATTATTTAGAACATATCGATTACATAAATTAACCTTCAAAGATTTTCAATCACCATCCCAATGATTTCCATTGCAAAATTGTAATACTCAAACCCTTAAAATGACCTTGAATAGTACCAATCCTTAATAAAATGATTAGCTTCACATTTATAGTCACATATATCAAAATTTGAAAATAAAGGCACAATTTATCATATCAAACTCAAAAAAACATGAAAGACTACAAATACTGTGCCAACTATATTGTGAGACCATGAAACTAAAAATAGAAAATGTCTGTCTCACCCCCATCCTTGGCCTCTTCTTTTCTTTCACCCTCCTTGTGTGCCTTAGTGGCTCATCGCCTCTTCTTGCATCTCATCTCACCAGTAGTCTACACACTATAAATTTAGGTGATGCTTTCATATTTTCTAATTTGGAACTATACTCGTGAGTGCCACCTCCTAGTCATGAACATAATCCTTGGTGAAATCTCATGCTTAGACTAGTCACCATAATGGGAGGCCTTGTCCTCAAAGGCTCTCCATAACAAGAAGGGGTGGAGATCAAACCAAAACATCCACCCAATCACCAACATTCTCCACAAACCCTCAACTTGGTTCAACTATCACCAAAAAGGCATGAAGCCCTTGAAATCATTATAGAAAGACACATCTTTACATCACTTTCCTCACCTCTTCCTTCTCACCCAATTCCAAACATCGCATAAAATACATGAATGCGATGTCTATATAGGTACAATATTTGTGTTTCGCTAGCATATACTCATCCCTTAACAATAAAAAAACTAGTAGGATGAAGAAAGGATCACCAATCATGAAAATATTCTTCATTCTTTCCTTTGTGACCCTAGCCCAAAACAACATTTATTGTTTTGTCAAAATTAAATTGAAATTATCCTCCATTCTTCTTCACACCACACCTCAAGTTGCAAATGAATAATTCTATAATGGAAAAATATTGGTAGCATACTTAATACTCTCCCACATGAGGTACTAGTTTGGACTACATGCATAATAAATGCATTGTCCTTCTTTCTACACAATCTCACCTCCCCTCATCTACTTTGACACATTCAATCTTTTCAAACCTTGAAAAAGCTAACTACCAAATTTGGCATGAAATGAGGTCGCCATTTTAGAAAGGGTTTGTACTATTTGATTGCCCTCCCAAAACATATAGGTAATTCTATAATTTTTGAAATTGTCAAGCTTTTTTCAAATGATGTAAATAATCTTGTTGATCTTCCATGCATGTGCCTTGCCATTCATTATGGAATTGACAATAATATGAGACTCTCCTTCAAGATGAAGTTGATCCACATCTGTTTTCTTAACCACATCCACTACAAGTATAGTCGCCTTCACTTGTTCATCATTACTGGGAACATTCTCTAACCTCTCAACTTCCATCACAATGATATTTCCATTATTATCCCTAGCTACATAACTCACACCTAAAGGGTTAGGATTTCCTTTCAACACCCCATCAAAATTTATTTTAATCCATCCACTCCATTTTTCCCCATTTTACCTTTGATATAGTATTCAAAGAAGGATGAACCCTAGGAAGCCTATTAATCAACACAGTTTTTTTTATTTTACTACAAAATAAAAATAGAAAATTTGACCATCATTTAATATTAAACAAAAATAACACTTGGAATGATTTAAAACCTTATGCAAAAGCTTTGTGGAAAAATAAAGATTAGTATACAAAAACCAAAACTTAATCTTTGTTTTCACATTATTAGATATCCTTAAACACCATAAGTAGCTCAAAATAGAATTCATATTCATAAGTTAAATGATTTTATGAATAGTTCTATAAGTCAACACCAAATTATTAATATGTCATCAGTCCTTGAAGAAAAAATAAACATATATATATTTTATGATAGTAATTAATTCAATTTGAATTTCTTTTTATAAATATAAATATGTATATGTGTATAGAGTGAAATTTATGTACGCATCTATATGTAAATGTATTCTATATTTATTTTGTATGGAATTGAGGAAGTGTAAACCAATTGTCAAATATGTGCTTTATTTTTTATTGAGCATCTGGAAAAACACTTAATAGAGATGGAATATGTTTGGTCTTGTAAAAGATAAGAGGTTGGTTTATTTTCAAGTTATATATTTTCTTCTAATTTTATCATCATTTAAGTTTACTAAGTTTTCAAGTGAATCAGGTAGTTTTGTTTTGATTGTGTCAAGCTAATTTGAGATAGAAGTAGTGAACAAATGACCCACAATTTTGTCTAGGGATGATTTTATTCTACAAAATACTTTGGCCAAAGTGGTACATAAGTTGCATGTATTATGGGTCCACATTACTTAATAGGTTTTATGATAACCATATGTCATACTTGGCTATAAGATATTTAGGGTTGTCTGATAGGTTGCAAGTAACATATCCAATACTCCACACTTGTTTTTTGGTTGCCATGGTATGCTCATAAGTATTTTTATTTTCTACACTTGTGAAGGATAAAGCCACTACCAATAGGAAGGTGTGTAGACCAGTATGTGGATGAAGGTAAATCATCTAGATGATGCTCTCTTTCCATGTGGTAGCTTAGTTCACCACATGCAACATATTACATGGAGATAAACTATGTATTGAGATAACAATCTTTATTTGTATATTGATTATTGTATGTACATATATGTAAATAAAAAAATGGTAGAATCATTTTGTAAGAATGGAAACATTTGAATATGTTTACATTGAGTATACATTTAGCTGATATGAGAATTAGAAACAATGGATTCTAATCTTGATGACAAATTGAAATGCATCTAGAAAACTATTATTATTAAGATGAAATTTGTTTAGGTTATTTTTTATTTTTCATAAAAATGTTGTTCATTATATTTATATTGCTTCTATTAGAATAATGTGCTCTTGTTATATTTTCAATTTAACAAATACATATTTTTTTTGGTTGGAGATTTATGATAAAAAGTAAGATTCATTACAAAAGTATCCAAATCGCAACGAACAAGTGTTGCAAGAGAAACAACAATGCCTAAATGGCCAATAATACATGTTGCATGACAATATACATCCTTGAAAATTAACTTTATTAGATATCCAAAAATTAAGCAAATTGATTTGCATCTAGATAATTAATTGATTCAATTCTCAAAAATTAAAATCTCTAGTAAATTTCGATAATCAAATCACCTAATTTGGGAAAGCGAGTTTGCCTTCTTAAGTGCTTAATCTTTGAAAATAGAATTGGTAACAAAGACAATAGGATGATCCATTTGACCAATTCACCCTCCTTTTACATATTCATTTTGGACTGTTAGTTGGAATTTTCTCTTTTCCTTATGAAGTGTCAAATGAAATAGTAATAATTTCAAATTGCCTTTTGTAAAATAAAACAATTAGCACAACTTTAAATATCATTTTTAGTTATTTTCCTCAGTTTATCCCTTAGCCTACAAGAACCTTCCAATAGACTTAAGTATTAAATGGAGACATGGAATACCCTTCTTAAGAGAATTGATGTGGATGTAGTCATAACACTCACACTTATTAGCTTTTTCAACATAGAGCCCACAACCATAATGCTCATGGTAGATTCCAACATTCATGTCAACTTTTATTTTCTTCTTAGCCTTATGATAAGGCGCTCCAAACTGACAAAATGACAAGAAGTTTCTATTGGCAAGTTGTCTATACTGAAGTATATGACTATAGATAGTTTTGTCATTATGGCAACAAAGTCATATAGCAGTTTGGAGTCAACGCACTATTTGTAAAGATTAGAATTCAGTTAAGTGTTGAAGACTGGACAGTTAACAGAGTACTAGAGACTCAGAGCATCAGCGCATGTGTGTATGGATGAACTAAGGTATGGGCCCTTAAAGTTAAGGTTGTTAGACTATACTTATGCTTAGTCTATGAGCGCATAAGTAGATATGAATAGATGTGAAAGTTACATTTAGTTGAAGTTGCACAGCTAGTGTGTGTTAGCAGAGAACAGAGCATGGAGCTGGCAGTGACTATTTTGGTTTGCGATTATAATTTAATGTTGTAAGGGCTATGTGCCCATTGTATTTAGGTTGTCGACATATGTATATGTATAATTGTAAGCACACTTAAGCCAATTCATTTGGAAGCGTTGTTTGTAATTAGTTATAGGGCCGACCTAATTGTTTTGTTTATATGAGCATATAAATATGAGATGCGCCCATTGTATTTGGCATGGAAGTTGTATAAAAGTTATGTGAAGCAGAGTAGATGTATGCGAAGAGAGCATATGATGTATTAGAGCTTTGCTAGAGGTCAAAGCATTAGCGCACTAAAAGAACTGATTTGACAAGAAGTGTCACAACAACAGTTCACCAATAGATATAGTGTGTATCTGATCTCAGAAGGTGGCAGCCTTCATCATTTGAGCAGTGAGCTCTAGGACAGTGAGTCCACTCCCCTAATAGGGATCATTGTAAAAGACTCCTAACAGGGTCCGACCCTTAACAAGGTCTACTATACTTAAAGCATTGTAAAGCTACTCCTAACAGGGTGAATGATCTTCTAACAAGGATCACAAAACACTAGTGCAAAATATTACTAGGTATCAAGTCCCACCGGGGTTTTTACCTATTTGGGTTTCCCCGTAACCATATTGGTGTCATGTGTTGATTTCATGTTTCATGTTTATGTGAATGTTTAATTTAGTACTTAAGCGTTTATAATTCAGTATTCAGATTAAAGTGAAAAGTTAAATTACAGTGAACACTGATTCACCCCCTCCTTCTCAGTGTTCCCATTCCTAACAATTAGTATCAGAGCTCTGGTCCTCAGTAAAGAAGTTTAACCACTTGAGGAGATCATGGACAAATAAGATTTGAAGAAGAATCTTGAAGCATCTCTTGAAGACCTGGACAACTCAGAAAGAGAAATTGAAAAAATAAAAGAAAAAGTCAGTGATGCTCAATTAGTTATCAAGAAACTAAGAAAGGATTTGAAGGGACGCTCTAACAGTGATCTCGAAGAAAAAGTCAAGAAGTTGAATGAAGAAAATGCATCCTTAGTGAGTCAGCTTGAAGAACTTGATAACAAAATGATGAACAATCAAGATGTCTACAATGAACAAGTAAAGGAGAACCTTCAACTCAATGAAGAGTTAAGGGAAGCAAATTTGGAAATCTTGGATCTGAAGAATTGCAAAGCAAGATTGGAGTCTGAATTGAAAGATGCAAAGAACCACATTGACAAATTGCACACCAGTTTTGATTTGATAGAATCTCAGTTGTATGCAAGAAGAGTCAAAGGAGACACTAGCTGTATTGGATACAATGAAGCACAAAATCAGATTGAGAAGATGCGAGCAAGAAAGGAGACACAAAAGGAATCTATCGATACTGAGAAGACTGAAGATCAAACCTAAGACAATGGTATTCCTCCTAAAAATGAGCGCAAGCCTGTTGAACGCACGTGTTTTGCATGTAACAAGCATGGACATATTGCAAGAAATTGTACATAAATAAAGCCTTTTAATGGTTATTGTTATACATGTAATAGATTTGGTCATAGAGCAATAAATTGCAAGACTAGTGAGAAGAACACGATTCCTGAAAGTATTGTGGAGAAGTATAAATATTCAATATGCTTCATGGTGGAGATTGATACTACTTGCATGGAAGCTATTGAGCCTAGAACTAAGTGGATTCATCCACTTAGGTATGAGGTTGAGGAACAAGTTCTTGAAGCCTATGCATAGGTACTGCTATCGGCTCCCAAAGATGACAATGAACCTAGGTGGGGAACCTATGAAGAAAAATCTAGAGAAGTTGATGTTAAGCTGAACAGTGCTGCAACTAAAAGAAAGGTTGCAAAAGTTACATCAAAGATCTTAAGGATACATGGTGTATCTCAAGCAGATCTTGACAAGGCTAGGGAAGAGAAGATTGCCCTAGAATTGAAGAGTACAGCAGCAGAGGAAGAACAGGAAGATCCTAAGATAAAAAAGATTAAGATTGAAAAAGATGATGACATTCCTTTAGTGCCCAAAGAATCCAGTGATCCTATTGCTCCTCTGAAGTATGAACCAATGATTAGAAGGAAGAAAGAAGTAAGCACGAGTCATCCATCCTCGCTAGCTACAAGGAGCAGGAGAAACATTCAAGCACCCCCTAAGGTAGGATTCAGACCAAGTCTCAAAACCTTGAGCGTAAGAATTATTGATAAGGGTAGAATTGATCAGGTAGGAAAGTTCTATGAGACTTACAGTGAAATTGATAAGTCAGAAATTCATAATATGATTATCAAACATATGATCAAGTTCAAGAAAACAGCTCTTGAAATGCAGACCTTTGTTCCTGACAAAGTATGGAATATTTTAGAACACCTAAAAAGACAAGCAAATGAAGAGGATATTAGAATAAGGGAAAAAGTGTTACAAGATAATTTGCTTGTATGTTCTAAAGATGAAGAAGCACTAATATTGAAACTGGTAAAGCCACACCTAAGAACAAAAATAAGAACTTTGCATATCATGAACAAAGACTATGACCCGATAACTCAGGAAACAAAGAAAGCTTTTGAGAAGGTACTCTTGGAGTAACAGATTAGACTACCTACTGGGCCCATCACTCATACATCAAATAAGAAAGGTAAAGCAATTGAGACCTCCTATGCACCAGTGACAGGTCCTCAGGACTCATTGCCCATAATAGAAGTTCAAATTGAAGCAGATCAGTTTGCGCCCATATCAAAATCACCCAAAGACAACACAATTATCATAGATAATGTGGAAATAGCCACGGCGGTTACTGATAAGGACTTGGATAAGTTTGAGGAAGCATTTGTTAGTACTGAGGAAGCAGAAATTTTATGTAGCAATACACCTTCCACTCAGCAAGAAGAAGTACTCATGGAAGACATTTTTGATAAGAAAGAAGTAGAAAAAGAAGAAGTAAAGGAGAAAGAAAAAGAAACTTCTATTGAAATGCTCAAAGTGAAACAAGAGGTGATGGATAGCACTCCCATCACTCCCTCCTCATTGTTGTCAAGTTTGACACCAGACACTAACAGTTTGGACTCCTGGAAGGAAGAAGACCTGATTAAGTTCAACATCCTAACTATGGAGAAGGCTAAGGAGAAGCAAGTACTGAGAAATCCCCTACTGGTGGAATTAGTAAATATTCTGAACAGTTTACTGCTAGAGGATAAAAAGATGGTAAGTGTACATTCGGTTGATAATGTGAGCACAGTCTTATCATAGTTCAAAGTCAATTTCTTAAGCCTAGAAGAATCTACGGCCATAGTGGCAGAAGAGAAGTACTTGAAGAAGAGACTCAATGAACTCATGAGTAATTTTGCACTAGACTTGAACTCTCTTAAGTCTGGTCAGGCATCATTGAAGGAATTTGCAGATCAAGGAAGGAAAGTCATTGCAGAATCCATGGATTAGGATAAGTTCACTGATACACATCTGAAGAAGATCAAAGATGCAGAGGCAATGATTGAGAAGGTGAAGAGTTTAGTGTTAGATACTTCCACTAATGTAAATATGTGTAACAATGTCTATCAAGGTCAGTTAGACATAATTGAGAAGGCAGAGAAAGAAATGGAGAAGATAAGGTCTAGATAGACTCAGTTGAGGAATGCTCTTGTGCCCTCACTAAACATTCTCAGTCAAAACATAAAGGAGATTGATGCGACCATGATAACCTATGATCAAGGTCCGAGCACAAAATTGGAGAAGATGGATAAGCTTCAATATGCATTATGTGCCCATCTACAGATAGTCAATTCTCTGATAACCTTTTGGAAGAAGGAGATCCAGAAACTCAAGATTACATATTCGGATGTTTTCCCTCAGGAAGTGTATATAGATAAAAATTTTGATGTACCTTTGTCATTAATGTCAAAGGGGGAGTTGTATAGAATATGGAATATATAAGATGTATAGGGAGATATAAGTTTGTGTATAAAGATGTATAGAAGACAAAATGTTTTGTGTAAAGGGACAGTTAGAAACTTGGCCATATTCCTTTGTTGCCATCAATGACAAAGGGGGAGATTGTTGGCAAGTTGTCTATACTGAAGTATATGACTATAGATAGTGTTGTCATTATGGTAACAAATTCATATAGCAGTTTGGAGTTAGCGCACTATGTGTAAAGATCAAAATTCAGTTAAGTGTTGAAGACTAGACAGTTAACAGAGTACTAGAGACTTAGAGCATCAGCGCATGTGTGTACGGATGAACTAAGGTATGCGCCCTGGAAGTTAAGGTTGTTAGACTATTCTTATGCTTAGTCTATGAGTGCATAAGTAGATATGCACAAATGTGAAAGTTATAGTCAGTTGAAGTTGCACAGCCAGTGTCTGCTAGCAGAGAACAAAGCATGGAGCCAACAGTGACTATTTTGGTTTGCGATTATAATTTAATGTTGTAAGGGCTATGCGCCCATTGTATTTAGGTTGCCGACATATGTATATGTATAATTGTAAGCACGCTTAAGCCAATTCATTTGGAAGCGTCGTTTGTAATTAGTTATAGGCCGATCTAATTGTTTTATTTATATGAGCGTATAAATATGAGATGCGCCCATTATATTCGACATGGAAGTTGTATAAAAGTTATGTGAAGTAGAGCAAAGATATGCGAAGAGAGCATATGATGTATTAGAGCTTTGTTAGAGGTCAAAGCGTCAGCGCACCAAAGGAACTGATTTGACAAGCAGTGTCATAGCAACAGTTCACCAACATATATAATGTGTATCTGATCTTAGAAGGTGACAGCCTTCATCATTTGAGCAGTGAAATCTAGGACAGTGAGTCCACTCCCCTAACATGGATCATTGTAAAAGACTTCTAACAGGGTCCGACCCTTAACAAGGTCTACTATACTTAAAGCATTGCAAAGCTACTCCTAACAAGGTAAAAGATCTTCTAACAAGGATCACAAAACACTAGTGTAGAATATTAGTGGGTATCAAGTTCCATCGGAGTTTTTACCTATTTGGGTTTCTCCGTAACCATATTGGTGTCATGTGTTGATTTCATATTTCATGTTTATGTGAATGTTTAATTCAGTACTTAAGCATTTATAATTCAGTATTCAGATTAAAGTGAAAAATACAGTGAACACTGATTCACCCCCCTCTCAATGTTCCCATTCCTAACAGTTTCCTCATTTTATTTTACCTATTTTTCTTATAAAAAATGATTCTCAATTTTTAAATAATAAGCAAACTAATAATGAAAGTACTCTTATAGTTTGAGAGCTTATTCTAGATAAAGACAATCCTAATAATTGAAATAAACTTGATGACTATAATTCATCAACTCCTTTCATTACTATATCCTTCATCACGAACTTTAACTACTTCTTTTTGGTTCTACCTTGAATATATATTTTTAAAATATGACACAAACTTTGATATATGACTTGTGCCACATACCTTTTAACAAATATAATAATATAAAACTTTAAATTATATATGTATTCACCATTACAACTGCCTGAACTTGTATTGTATGTGGAGTAATTGCTCGAGTATTAGTATAATTCATATTTTGAAGTTGTATGCCGTGAGGAGTGATGGCGAGACAATTGGGAGGTCCTCTGCTGTGTGTGGGAGATCTATTGTCCGATCTCTCCCTCCAAGACGATGATAACAACTACGACGATTCCCAACAAAGCTCTTCTTCAACCTTTTCACAATCACAACAAACTTTACATGAAATTTTTGAGGTAATAGCTCTGTTTTCCCTCGAAGCCTTTTTTCTTGATTCACTGAATTAGAGACACAGATCAACTGATCAGGAGGATTCTATGTAATTAAAATGGCTATTGCCCGACGTTTAAAGTTCTTCTTCGGGTTGCCTGCCTATCGAATTGGAACATTTGATTGCATTTGATTATTACAGTGGCATCTTTAAAATTGAACTCAAGATTTTAGAGATGAGAGTAGGATAAAGATTTAGGGAAGGAAATTCTGTTTAATGTTGGTGGAGAGTAGCTCTCCATCTGATCTTGCTGTGCTGCTACAAATTGAATTTCCTAAAAAGAGGATTTTTTTCCCCTTTCCCAGTGGCAAGCATGATATTAACGTGCTTCGTTTTCAATTCTGTACCACATGATCGCTTACTCTCACGGTCGCCAAGTCTCTGTATTTTTCTGATGCATTTTATTATAGATTTTGATATACTGTTGAATTAAAAAAAGGCACAACTACAACAAATATGCTGAGCATGAAAATTAGTTTACTTACAACCTAAGATAGCCCGACCACTCAGAAGAATCTTTCGAGTATCGTTTGCTTAAGCATAGACTTGTTACCTTTTTTAATGAAGAAATAGATATAAGAGCTTCATTTAGCACAAGGAAAGTCTTATTAACAAACCAATCTAGTTAATTTTTGAAAGCTTAGAGAGAAAAAACTCGCAATTTTTCACCTATCCCCTTATTGTTGAAAGCAGCGAGCGGATGTGGGGAACGGGAAATCTGGGAGCATGAAAAGATAAAACATACGAGTACCTCCTGAATCCTAAAAAAATAGCACCGGGAGACGTAGAGGAATGTTCTCCTGTAGATTGCGGGTTCTAAAAGAGTCATGTTCGCTTGAGAAGAAGCCTGCCTTGACTACCCAACCATTTCATCAACTACAAATGAATAACCGTCCATAAAGAAGTCATAGTAATGTTGCCCTGGCAATGTCAGTAAGGCACCCTTCCTCATTGGAGTTGGAGGCATCTCCGGCAACACCCATACAAAATGAAACATATACATCTCTCTCTCTCTCTCTCTCTCATCTTCAAAAATTGGTGCAAGTTTTCTTGATGAGAGTTGTGTCTATATGAAATCAATCTCTTTTTGTAAAAGAGGATGTTCACAATGTTGTCAAGGGGATGACGAGGCAGCTGCCCGTTTAATGATTGTAAGGGCAGTGACTCACTTCTGAGCATTATCATAAAATTTCTGCTTCAAAAACTGACCCTGCTGTTGCATTTTCTTTGCCCCACCATTGTTCAGCGGAAGATCGGATTCCCTGTTTCTCTCATTTGTCAGTAACAATATCTTAATAGAATCAATCTATCATGGCTATTAATGTCTTGTTCAGCCAAGGTTTTCCAGACACAAGGAAGGTTAATCTTCAGTGGTGGCATCAGAACGGAGGATAAAAGAAAGCTTTCTGTTTGGAGGATGGGGCCCTGGCAGGTGGTTTCAAATAGGAGTACGAGTCCTCTGGAGCAGTCGAATTTCTCAAATGAGTAATGATCAATAAGCTGGTTAAGGGACCAAAACCATCAATGACAAAACCATCAAAGGTGCTCTTTTTTAGGGAGTGAATTCGATTGCGAACAATTGTTATTCATTAGATGCAAATTAGGTGGAGCAGAATCCAACATTAGATTTAGAATACCAGTGGTGTTCAATCCATGGTAAGAATACATAATCTGCAGATCAAATGATGATAGCACCTGGTGAGTGATCATAAGAAAACAATGTAGAATGAAATACTTGTTTGATTAAAAGTGTTTGAAATGTACAATCTAATGGAATTATATTCATATAAGAAATGGATATACCAGGACAATATTGGAACTATTGGAAAGTGCTATAACAATAAAGAAGAAAGAGTGCCATTTTATTTTCCTTTATGCTTATTTATAGAAATATGTAATTCATAACAACTACCTGTTAAGTATCCTCCTATCTAGCTTCCATCGTTAAGTGTTTTGTCATGTTTTGTCACTAAAACTTAATCCATGGGCACACAATAATCTTGTCAATGCTAAATTCCAAGGCCTAGAGCGAAAAGTACAAGCCTCATTTGCGAAAGAGGTTACGAGTCAAAAACTTCTGATTAGGGAGTAACATTCACCAGTGGGATTTAGAAGAAATTCAGGTTTCTGGTAAGGATATCTTTTGAGTCAATCAAATTCTATAAATTTGTGCTTCTTGTGTCGCTGTTCCTTTATTTGACTGAATAAAAAACAATCACCATTTCCCAAAGCCAAACAATTGCATAATATGCTAGGCATAAAATCTTTTCCATCTTGTGGACCATGATATGTTATCCTAGCAAAATCCATTGTTTGTCATCAAGAAATAGCTACAACAAGAATTTCATCCAGGTTAGGACTGGTTGGTGAAATCTTCAATATGATAAATCTTTATTCTCTGATAGCTTGTTTACTTGACACTTAAAAACATAGCAAATAAGAGCTTCTGGAAGAAAACTATGATTTATATTTTCATCTTGATGATGGATCATGGAGTGCGATTCAAAATTTTGATGTAAATAAAGATCACACTGTTCTCTCCAGAAGTTCTTGTTGATGTAAACAAAAATCACTTTTTTCTCCAGAAGTTATTACTTCCAATCTAATGGACTGTGAAAATATCATGTATACATTATCCTGGAAGTAGACATCTGCCTTCATTTGTTTCGTTTTGTTTCTTTCTATTAAATGTTTCTAACCCAAGATTCTGAGGCATGCCTGCCAGGGTTTGAAGCTGGGGTACTGATTCTTCCATTTTTCTGTTTGTCATTTGTTTACTTCACATCTTCTCCATTGAATGCCACGTCAAAGAGTAGATTGGATATCTACTCATAGAAAATTCCCGTCTTTGTAAAGAATGGTATATGTATTTGAATTTACCATGTGAGTAAAGGAAAATGCATTAGGTTACTTATTGATGTCATTCCTTGTGCTCTAAATAATAGAGAATTTTCAGACATAAAATGATGAGTAGCAAGTTTATCATTCCTTGCAGGGCATAAGTTTAGAATTCCATTGTTATTCAGCATTGAGAGCTTATGTTTTAAATAATTGGTTTTTGTCTAACTACCCTTATAGTAAGAACAGTGTCGTTATGTTTTCTGCAGCCTGTGTTACACAAGTTTTCTACAGCCTAAGTTACCTGAGTTTTCTGTAACATGTGTATCAGTTTTAACTTTTAAATATTGATTTTTGTTTCACTACACACATAGTAAGAACCGTTTTGTATGTGGTTCTGCAGTCTATGCTATGAGTATCAAATGTTCATCCCAAAATATCTAAATGATTAGGTTGTGTATTTTTCAAATATCAATCCATCTTATTATTTTTCTTATAACTATCCATTTTGTCAAAAAAAAATATCATGGGCCCAATTGCAAATTTATCTTTGCTGGTTGCATTGTTATTTAGCAGGTACATTGCTAACTAGAGCTTAATTTTTGGTTTTTGATATTTACTACATCCTTTGCTTGGTTTCTTGAAGCTTTTAATTGGGGTTTTGGTCTTCAGAGAGTTTCAAAATTCTAGACTTTAGAAACATATTCCTCCAGCTGCTCGATGATTATTTGAATTTCAGCAATTGGCTTCTGGCAATCATTGAGATTTTCTCAAAACTGGTTCACTGACTGGTTTTGTTCGACCAATGACTATGAGTCTTCTGCTAGATTTCTTCTGTTTGAACTTTGGCAGGCTACTGTTGGTGGTGGTTAACATTAGAGAGACATTACCAGTCTCCCATGGGCTCAGTTTAACAGGAGGTAATGCCTGCATGAGGTGCTAAAACCTGCAGCTGTGCCAGTCATATGTGATCCACAAGAAATACAAACCACTTTGAACCTTCCATATGACACTATAGGCCTGTATTGTATCACATATCAGTTGCGATGTGGTGTTTCCTTCTGAATTTAGTCTACCACATGTTAATAGGACATATTACTGATATGACACTTAGGAGCAACTGAAGACTTTGCAGGGTTTGCTGTGCTGACATCATTATCCATATTGCTGATGCTAGCTACTAAGTTTCCTTTAGTGGCATAACACTTCTTTGTGCAGCATGTGACTTCATGAAATCTTTCTTGCTCAGATATAGGGCCCAATGCACATGCCACATCTTGCCTCCTTATGCTGGCATGTAATGCCCCCAAGTTGACCGTTCCTTAGCCCCACCCTTTGGTTGTGTGGATGTTTATAAGAGGTAAGCCCTATTTTGGTAACTGGAATTTCAAATGACCATACTTCTTGCACACAGGTGCCTCTCCAGGCACTGTTTTTTCTGTACTCTCCAAGTTCGATAGTTGAGAAGAGTTATGACATGACATATTGCATACATTTATATCATCTTGATCAAAATGGGAAAATGTTCTGTGGTTATAGATAGACTCAAGAACTCTGACAAATCTTCAAATTGCTCCACATCGAGCATCCAAATCAGCAATTTGTTCATTTGAACCAGCACAATAAGAGTAGTGACAGTTTGATTAGTTGTGTGTGTGTTTAATTTATGTCTATAATGCTTTTCTGTCTTTGTTTGTTTTTAATCTTTTTATTATGACTATTGTGATAGTAAGTACTCTGGGTTCTGCCCTGGTACAGAAGAGTTGTGGGTGAGATCAACCTGAGCAGTCCAGGATAATAGAAGCAGCTGGTTTATGTTGTTATAATACCAATTCCAAAAAATGTATCATTGCTGGTAGAGGGCCTCTGATGCAGTATTTGGTAACATAGCTTTTGGACATTCTATAGGAATTCTTGTGTAATGACCTAGCCAAATTATTTGAGGGTTTATAAATCTCTGGTTTAAATATTTTACCCAAAATCAGTAAAAAACCCAGAATTAGTGAATTACCCTTTTGCCTTTACACAATAATAGGAAAACCCTAATCTAATAAATCAGATTTTCCTATCATTACTTTTGCTTTCAGTAATACCATGATTCAAATCAAGTTTACAAGAATGTGAGATAAATTGCAAGCTTCTTTTAAATAAATAGGGTCTGTAATACTTTCACCCAGCTTTGGTAAAACCAAGGTTTCAAATGAAGCCAGCAGAGGTGAACACATTTCTGAGCCTCCTTAATACTATTGATATCTGAAAAACATTACAAAGTGTTATAACAGATATAATAGCATATCTGATATCTTCTATACTCGGACCAAAAAACAACTGTAGCTTATACAAACATGGTGCAACAACTTTCTTTATCCTAATCTGGAAAAGCTCAGAATTCTCCTTCACGATTTACACAAAACAATTGCAAATTGGGCTCATAAAAATAACTACAAAATTTCTACTTCTATTAAATAAGACTGAGTGATAATGGCCAAATGTTGCTACAACAACAACTATAACTTGTAAATATAGTGCAGAACCCTTATATTAACTGAAACGGTAATACATTAGTATATATTGTGATAACAGCAGAAATAACAGTCCAATGACACTGCAACTATGCCAAGAACAACAACAGAAATTATCAGGCTCAATCCCCACATTAAATATCACATCATGTAATGTCTTGCAATTGAAGATTACAACCTTGAAACTCATGCACAAGCTCCAGGCAAGATCATCTACTAGGTAAAAGGGTTGCATGGGAAACCAAAGGGATTCCATCCTTTGATTTTTGGCAAAGCTAAGGGCTTTTGTTCTCAAATTTGACTGTTCGAACACAAATGTTTAGAGCAATGTTTGCTAGGGTTTCTGTGTGTAGAATAGTCAATCATTTTGTTTGAAGGCTTCTCTCTTTTGATATACTTTGAACGATTGAAGATAAAATATCAAGGACTAAGGTCTATGCCAAGACCATGTGTAGCTGAGGATGCAACCATCACATTAATGATGTCTAAGGAGTAGGTCATTTGTTGCGGTGCTCACACAAAATGGCTCCGTTTTTCCAGCACCTCAAGCACATGTGAATCTGCATGCAAATAATAAACAATGCTTTTTCTTGGGCAAGAAAATCCCTTATGTAGTGGATGCTAAGTCAAAATTGGCCATTAATGTTACCTTGTGTTGTGTAGGGACGAAGGTGAGGAGAAATAGGGAAGAAAGAAAGAATGTCAAAGTTTGAAGGTTGGGGATATTGCAAGTTGAGAGTTAGGGAGTCAGGAAAGGCATATGTTAGTAGGGAAAAGTTTGAAGCTTTGATAAGGGAAAAGGAGAGACTGGGGCTTAGTGGGAAGGTACTCTGGGATGGCAAAGTCCAAAACCCCAACAAAATACCCACACCCAGGAGTTTGGACAGAAACCCTCTATATTTAGAGAAATTGGGACCAAGGAAGCTAGGGTCAATTAGGCTTAGCTCACTAAAATTAAGGGAAAAAGTTATTTTGGCCCACAACATGAATTTTGTCAAAAAAGGGACATTACAAGTCCGTCCTTCCCAAAGTTGCTTGCCCTCAAGAAATGCGAATTTTAGAGCTCAATTCATCCTTGCACTTACAAATCCATGGTTTTAAATCCTTTTTTAGCCGTTTGGTTCTAGTGGAGGTTAGTTCATGTGGTTCCCTAGGAACCTTTTTCATCTCTTTGTGGGATGCATCTACATTTGCATTTTAAAATGGTTTTGCTAGCTGATCTGTAGTCCTATCCGGAGCCCTTGTAGATATACTCAACTTGGTTGCTTCCTTTTCCCTTGCAACTCTTAATCTTTCCTTGCGCTGCTTTATGTGCCGAATGTTCTCACTACCTCGCCTTTTCTGTATTTTTTTGATACAATGGAAGCTGAACATTTTGCACTTGAAAAAACTTCTACCACCATGAATTTTTTTGTTTAATTCTTTCTTTCATAATATGTAGTGTCACCAACAAGTGGTGGCTTTTGTTAGTGTAGGTTTTTATTTTCCTTATGTTAGGGGGTATTTATTTTTCCTACACATATTTTATTTAAGCTTGCTTAGGTTATTAGAAGTGGTTAATATGAAGACATGTGGTGAAATACTTAAGTTAGATGTGTCACTTACTCCCAAACATGGATAGTGTTGATGTGAGTTTTGTGATCACTCCAACATGCAAGATAAAACACATAGTATTCCAAGATGAAATGCCAAATATCTAATCTTCTCTTGAACAATGACACCACCTATGCTAAGATTACAAAAAGATCACAGAGGCAACTCCAAGGTTCATATTGTGAACTTGCAACTTCTTGTTGGACACAACTCAGTTTTATGATGTGGTTTTTTGGCAACCATGTGGGGACTTACGATATTCGTTCGATGGACAATTAATCAACCATGTGCCTCATTGTTTTGACAATTTGAGCTCTTCAACTACTTCTAATCAAAGTGCAAAAGAAGCTAGGTTTAGAAATCTAAGCTAACTCTAACAATGCAAGAAACTATTGATGGTGAGGTGAAACTAAACTAGTCCTTGCTTCGCCAAATCAACTATGCAAAGGAGGGTGCAATCTTCTAAGGATGTGTAGATGATTTTCATATTGTTAACATTCATTCAAATACCCAATTCTAGCACAATCCAAATGAACATTCTTGATTGAAGTTAAGTGCTTGCAATAAGTTTAGACCAACCCTACACTGCTACTTGCAATCAACAAGTACCAAAAGTATGAACATAAGTTTCACCATGATTCACCAATCAACAAAATCTTTCATTCATCTACACAACTACTTCTATTCAACATAAATAAATCCTATTTTAAGTGAGGAAATGTAGAAACCATGCAATACTCCAAAATAACACAAGTAATCCACCATGATAACAACAATGAATTTGAAATCACTCTGGCAACATCATAGCAACAATTTCTCCAAGTCTCTCCTACTCTACTCTCACTAATAATATACAAATGAGAATCCCTTGCCGTTTATAGGGAGCTCAAGCACAATGAATGACCCGTATTGATTTGAGATCAATGGCCGAGATTATGCCAACACAATACCAGCTACAAACATTAAATGCTAACCAATTACAATGAGGCACCAATTTATGGGCCAATGAGAAAATTACATTGTTTCTGAATATTTATCCCTTTTGAGGATTGAACCAATAAGAAAATTAATTATGGTAAAGCATTAAATGCAATCCACATGAACACTTGGAATGACTTGATTGGATGATCTTGGATATGTGGGATTGAAATCGTTTGATTGGCTAGAGATGAGCGGGCACCACCTCAACATGCTTATCTTGCAATCTTTGTTTCAATTCCACTTCTCCGTCCTCCTTGTCTTGGAAATCTTCTCATTGACATGTTCTTCAGCTTGTACTTGAAATGGTTTTTGACTTGATGTATTGGCCTTGATCTTTCTTTATGACTTGAACTTGTAAATTTTATCCTTCCTTGCAATCACTTTATCTATGAATTTTGCCTTGCTATTACACTTGCATCTCCATTTGTCATCTTGATTTCCAACTTCGAATTGATCTTGGGCTCAACCTTGATGATGCCTCCTTGTTAACTTTGAAGTTGTACTCATGTTTGCACTTGAAGAAACTCCACCTTGAATTTGTCTTCTTCAGTCAATTGGTTTGTTCTTTGATTTCATTTCCTCATAGACAGATTTGATTGAGTTTCACCTTGGACTCCTTTAATTGTGTTTGCAGGCCTTGACTTGGATTAAACTCCTCTCAAGTAGACTGAGTTTCCATTGAAGAGCTAAGGAATCGCCATTTGATTTTGAAGTTTTTCTATGCACTTCGGGTGGAAATGACAAGTGTGAAATGAAATTTCCAAGATTAGGTCGGAGTCCAACCAGGTCTTGGAAATTCATTCCAAGACAAGGTTGGATTCCGACCTAGTCTTGGAAATTCCTTTCCAAGGTATGCCATAGCATAATACTAACTCTTGCTTGCATAAAAGGATATCAATTTCCTCTTATACTTGTTCAACATTCACACTTTGCCAATCAATTTTGTTCCTTTGAATGTATTGTTTCTTGCATTTAGTCCGATCAGATCTGATTACAAACATTCAAATCTCCATGTTATCCCACCCAAATTTGTTCATTACAATATTAGAATTTAGACTTCAAAGGCACCCATATTGATTTTGTCTTGAAAAACACTTTACTATCCCTTGGGTGGAAATCCTAAGCATCGAGGAATTTAATTCCAAGGCTAGGTCGGAATCTGACCTGTCTCCTTGGGAATCCACATTATGGCACTCGACATTTTTACAAAGTTTTGGCTAACACTTTCAAATCAGGTCAAATCCCTTTTGAAATGGATTGGATGCCAAATTAGAAATTACAAATTCATCTTATGTTTTGGGCAAAGATCACAAGTGTCAAGGAGATTTCCAAGTCAAGGGTGGATCCCGACCTAAGTTTGGAATTCTCCATTTTGGCCTTTTAACATATATTCTAAGTTTTTTGCACTTCAATCATGTAGATTCAACTTCCTCCCCTTTGTTTGTTTAGAATTCCCTTAATTGTTTCAAATTAGAATTTTGGCCATCTCAATCAGAATTTAATCATCCAAACATAAATCTTCTCCCTTGATTGAAATAATGCACGTGTTGTGTAAAAGCTGTCATGTTGTCAATGTGGAGTAGCAACAACACTAGGCAATTCATGAGGCATTCTCATCAATTTGCCAGTTGTGGTTTAGTCAAGGCTATGGATTTCACATGTGCAAGGAAATATCCTTCAAAAGCAATCTAAGATTTTCACCAAGTTTTAGACCTCAACTTCACTCACCTCATGGTTTGAACTTGCAACTAATACATCCACTCAACTCTCAAACTTGCTCAACTTGAACCATTCATCAACCTTGAGACTTCGTAACCACTAACAAATGTAAACTAAACCAACTAACTACCCTACTGCCAAGCAAAAGAGGGGGTCCCCATTTGCAATGGGGTGTGTGTTTTACAACAGAACAGGTAGTTGAGTTACATGTTTTGTCTTATTATGCTACCTCTCATAACCACTATTTTGTCATTTTCTAAGTGGGTTATGGGTTAGTTGGGTTTCTCACCCTCATTTGGCTTTATTTACCACTTTTCATAATTCCTTTTCCATCTTCAAGTACGAAGGTTATGCCACATGTTTTGGCATTTACCAAGTAGGTAAACCCTCCCACCTTTTATGGGGAATGGGAGTTAATGCACCTCTTGGTTGTATATGGGTTTATTTTTCTATATATTAAGCATTCTACTCTCACCTTCACTAGTTAAGTGATAGCTTGGTGAGAGTATTGAGAGTCTTCTCAAAATTCTTTCTTTGTCTCTATTTTTCTCTCATTTCAGATTTCTCTTCATTCAGCTATTTTGATTTTCGATCATTTATTGCTTGGAGTTGCATGTGATCTATGACCGACATTAGATCTTTGCTCGGTTCTTGTTCTCGCAAAATCTAACATGGTATCAGAGCTGTTTGTTTGGTATAGCCCATTGTTTTTTCTCTAATTTATTGAGAGATTTGAGACTAGTAGATAGCTAATGTTTTCCTTAAAAACCAAGTATGCTCTTCTCCTACATTCTTGTGTGACCTGGAGAATTAGAACAATTAACAGGAAAATAGGCATCTAGCTAATGTTGTTTGTATGTATATGTATTCCTGTGAGATCTTGGTGATTGCATCATTTTTGGTAATATTGGAGGAATTTCCAGTAGTTCCAAAGAGTCCAGAAGGCTTGAAAAAGTAAAGATTAACTTTTATTTCACAAAAGTCAGAGATTGGAGGACAAGGTAACAAATTAGAGTAAAAATTTTCAGAATTTTTTATTGGAGCTGTTTTAAGTTTTGCTTCACAAATCCAGCTTCCACTCATTTGCAAGAAAAATGATTTCTGGTTATTTTTCCCAAGGTCAAAAAACCATCTAGGCATCTCTAATTTTTGCATAAATATAATAATTTTTGCAGAAATTGAGCTTGAATCGGGCTTGAGCTGTTTTTTGGCTGGCAGATTTAGCAACTTTTTAAAAAATTGCATAACTTTTGCCTTAGGTGTTGAATTTTTGCAAACGAGTACTTGACAGAAAGTTGGAAACAATCATTTTTCATCCACATGGGTCTCATTAAAAAATTCTGTCATTTTCGATCAGATATTGCAGGTTGAATCGGTTGCATTTTTTTCACTTCAATAGGCCATATCTTTTGCCTCAGAACTCTGCTTTTAAAAAACGATTAGGTGTTGCAAAGGTATTTAAAAGCATAACACAGCTATAAGGCAATTTTTTCAGATTTTGCATCAGATTTATTTGTATCAAATCTTTTAATTTTGGATATTCGATGCCTAAAAAGCATTTTTGATAAAAAGCCTTGTAAACGCACTAATTATGAAGTGCTGACCTTGTAATATTTTGGAGGGGTAATTTTTGAGACTAGTGGAAAGGGGGAGTATATCGTGTGTCTTCTTTGTTGCTCTTTTCTTAATTTTTTGCAATCTTCTTTTCTTCTCTCATGGATGCATCTACAATTTCTATTTTAACACCATATAATTATTTTGAATGGAAATCTAAGATGATAACATATCTGAAAAGACATGGATATCATTGTGTTATAATGAGACTTGGAAATGAACCTAAGGATGACACAAAAAAGATAAAATGGTTTAATAAATGTGATAAAGCCTTTGGTACTTTGTGTATGTCAGTCTCTCGTGACCCTTTTTTTTCACATTGGATCTGTCACTACATCAAACGGATTGTGGACCACCTTGGAAAACCTCTTTGGTAAGCGGGATGAGTTAAGATGTCATCAGTTGGAGAATGAACTCATAGGGTTGAGTCCAACCAATTTTGACACAATACAAGGCTTCTTCACAAATCTTCAACCTGTAAGATTGCAATTGAAATAATGTGGAATCAAGAAGGATGATAAGCAATTGATCTTGAGCATTCTTTCTAAGCTTGGTCCTAACTATTCAGTGTTTGTTTCTCTCTATGCTACAAAATGTGCCCTAGGTACCACATACAAAATGCCTTCTCTAGATGAATTTGCTGTAGAACTCACTAGGGAGCATAACAAATTGTTTCTAATGGATACAATCAAACCCTCTAAGTAACATGCCTTGGTTGTCAATCAAGACACAAAAGAACAGAAAGAGTCCAACGAGCAAGATAAGAAACAAAAGAACCAAGGAGAGAAGAAGAAAAATCAGAAATCTGCTACTTCAAAAGCAGATAATCAGACCTATTCATTAAAAGGTGAACAACCTAAGAAGAAGGTCAAGTGTTCTTACTATAACCTGGTCATGATGAACATAAGTGTTTGAAGAAACAAATAGATCACCTTTAATATCTTCTAGAAAATAGCAATATCAAAGTGCTTGATTTAGTCAAACAGAGTTCATCAAAAGGGTCTTCTAAAGACACAAACAAAAAAGTAAGGGGAAAGGAAGGGTAAGGCCCTAGTCACTGTTGCTTCACAACCAAATTCTTGGATAATTGACTTGGGTGCTTCATACCACATGGCTTTTTCAAAAGATGATTTCACATCTTTAGAGTCATGTACTATGCCTACCATACTAATGGGTGATGACACTCCCGTCGAGTTGAGTTCACACCAGATATAGTGGTACTTAGTTTATATCAGTTTTTTCACTTTGTTTTTAACTCTCCTTCAACAGTCTTACTCATGTAGATGAGGTGAGTTGTTTGTGGCATCAGCAATTTGGCCACTTGAACTAATGCTACTTGCAACGACTCAATCAACAGGACATGGTTTCAGGGTTTCCTTCAATTCATTTTTCTGATGGAGTTTGCTAGGGATGTAATCCTAGTAAGCATCCTGAGGAGAAATATGATTAAGGTAAAGCATGGAGAGCTATACAGCTATTGGAGTTGGTATATGGTGACCTGGCAGGACCATTTCCATAAACTCTCTCAGTAGGGCTAGATATGTCTTGACATTCATTGATGATTTTTCTAGATACACATGGGTTTACTTTCTTAAACAAAAGTCCGAGGCTTTGAGAATTTTCAATATTTCAAAGCTTTTGCAAAGAAACAATTTGGGAAGTTCATCAAGATTTTGTGTATAGATAATGGGGGAGACTATATAAACAATCAGTTTGAACAATTTTGTGCTTCTAAAGGTATCAATATGCAACATAGTTCCATACAGTCCTTAACAAGATGGTGTCGTTGAACATAAGAACAAGTCCTTAAAGGAGATGGCTAATTGTATTATTCGCTCCACATCTTTGGCACCTCAATACTGGGTGAAGGCCATCAATTGTGCATGTTACATCCAATTTCAAGTTCTTCATAAAGGCGAAGGGGGTAACTCCCTTTCTAGCTTGGATTGGTTGGAAACCCACAGTTAAGCACTTTAGAGTGTTTGGTTCTCTTGTATGGGTGCACATTTCAATTGAGGAACGCAAGGCTATGGATCCGCAAAGAAAGCCTTGCATATTTTTTGGGTATCTAGATGATGTCAAAGGCTATAGACTTCTCCATCCCACTACTCATGAGTTGTTCTTTGAGAGGAGTGTTCGATTTGAGGAGAGTTCTTCCAATTCTTCTCATATCACTTCTCCATCCACCATCACATTAGAGACATTGCATCATGATGACAGTTCTTTAGAGGATATTAATTAGTGCTCCATGGGGATGCATCCTCCCCCAAAAATCATGGAGTTTTTGAGATAGGGACGTTTTGGGGATGAGTTGACACCTCTAAAATGTCTATTCATTGCATCCCCATCTCTGCCACATTTCTCCATTGACTCGGGGATGTTTCCCATTATTTCGAGCCAAGAAGAGGCATTTCTTTCAGAAGGGATGCTGTTGGGGAATATTGGGAAGTCTTCAAAATGCCCAGAGGTCCCTCAACACGAAAAAAACTTTTAGGTGTTTCCCTCTGAAAAGGTCCAAAAAAAACAATAATAACTTAAGTAAACTAACCCTAAGTTTTTTTTAAAGGTGATAAAATATTATAAGAGACATTTTGTCTCACATCACATGCCCAAAGACTAAAGTCGACATTGAGGAGCTAAGCGAGGAGCTTGGGGATGATTAGAGTTGTACTCGAATTCTCGTATTTACTATTTAGTACTTTGTTTTTGAAGTATGAACATTGTTGAATCTTGATAACTTGATTAGTTGATTGTAATTTTGATGAACATTGGATCGTGATTAATATGATTGTGAAATGAAAAATTTAAAATTTTGAAAATTGTCATTGCAATGTCTATATTTGATATTTTCAATTTTGACATTTGTCATTTGAATATTACTACTAGACTCTTGTTTTTCTTTTTTGATTAGTTATAATCACTTTTGACTGGAGCTTTGAACCAGTGACATCACAATAGGGGATCCCATCCTTAGGAGCACACCGAGGCATTGGCACCTCCTTAATTACAAAGGGGAAACCCTCCTCCCGCCACTTGTCTCCTTATCACTTGTCTCCTTCACATCCACCAGCGACACGTCGACCAAGAGAGCCTAGTCACAACATGAACATCAGCCCTGCATATAACTGCACCATGCTAGAATTATATCATAATCACATTGTCTCATATTATCATGATCACCTTGCCTCATAATATCATAATTGCATTGCCTCATAATCACATTGCAACATATCACCATAATCGCATTGCATCTGCACTTAGCATATTCTCATACAGATCACACTATGCTTGCAATCGTCTTACATTGCATAACTAAAGCATGATTATTAAAGTAATCTGTGATAAGTGATTACTGTAATAATCATTATGATTATTATGGTGATAAGAGGCAACTCTTCATTATTATAGTTATGATGATAAGAGGCAACTATTCACTCGTGCCTCTTCCATGCATCTGCACATATTTATTGGAGATTGTATCATTTGCAAAAGACATCATTATTGAATTCAGAATATTATATAAATATATCCCTGTGTTGATCGCTCTATTTAGAGCATTGTATTGCCCTTGGCAATCATCAGTGCAAGTGTCTATTGCCCATATCAGAAACAAAATCATATCTGAAGCATATTTATATAAAGATATATCAGAGATGGCTTCCATTGTTCAGAGCATATTGATATTGACATAACAGATGCAGCCTGTCCAATAAACAACATTGTTATTGTACCAAGACAGCCTGCATATTCGTATGTGATTCATTGTATATCTGAGAGAGCATTACCAGGTTATTGAGCATATATTTATCTGCATATCAGACACAACCGTCATATATTGTGATATATTGTTATGCAATTATCATCATTATAGAGCAGCGTATGCATTTGGAATTGAGCTTCATTCCATTATCAGTCATTATCAATTGTAAATAGCATATGTATTTGGAATTAAACATTATATAATAAAAATTTTCTATCAGCAACTTGTTATTTATTTCTGGAATTGTGAAATTACAAGTAGTGTCTAAAATTAAATTATATAAAAAGGGACATTACAAATTGGTATCAGAGCCAACTTTCCTGCCAAATGGTGAATGAACAACAAACCACTAATAACATATAGTAGACGAAGAATAGGACAAAAAAACACAAATGGGTGAGGAAGGAAATTTGGGTAGCAAGGTAGACCAGGTGTTGAATGAACAGAGAGAACTTCAGAACAGGCTAACACAATTAATAGCGGTTTTGACCCACACTGCACTCAACCATGCAAATGAAAACCATAAAACCTCAACTGAACGAGAGGAAATTGTAGAATGGTAGCCCAAAAAGACAAAGTTCAAGGGTGGGAATTCCAAATTTTGTACCACTAGAAAATCAAATAGGAGAAGAATCTTCTTTTATCCAGATACAAGAACAAATCAAACGAGATTGGGAAGTAGGTGACGGAGATGTCTTTTAAGAAATATCTTGACTTGAGAATGAAATACTTACCCCGAAGAGAATTAAAAAGGAAGGTAGGGAAGCTAAATATCCCTTATTTTGATGGGACAACAAAAATGACAGCTCGAGCATGGGTTCAGAATCTTGGCACATACTTCCAACTGAACCCCACGACAGAAGAAGTCATAACTATGCGGCCCTTCACCTTGATGGGGAAGCACCCAAATGGTGGTATCATGGAATGATAACCATGGGGCACTCCAGAATCACCTCCTATATAGAATTAACTGAAAGGTTGATAGAAAGGTTCGACACCAAGGATCTTGAGCTACACTTCAAGGAATTGACCCAAGTCAAACACAAGGGTTCAATAGAATAATATGTCACCAAATTCCAATGAATCTCTGTATTGGTTACAAATATATCTGAACGATGCCGAGTCGTACTCTTCATGGACAGTCTATAAGACCCCCTAAAAGGTTGGGTAAAGGCACTAAACCCTCTTTCATTGCAAGAAGCCATAAAAAAGCCAATGGACATGGACTTTGGTTCCACCAAGAGCAAGCCCTATAATAAAGAAACATCTACCGCGAAGGAACCTTATGGACCACTTAACAAGGAACCCCCTTCAAGATCTAAACTTGATTTTGAGACAAGACAAGAACTTAGGAGGCAAAAGTTGTGCTTCACTTGCAAGGAACCCTGGGTTTGTAATGTCCCCTGTTAGGCTTAGACCTAGTCATTACCAGTTTAACCTAAATGTAATATTTATGTCCTAAGCTAAATGGCTAAAGATATAATGATTCATTCTAAGACATTCAAAGTAAAGAGAATTATTCATTCATCTCATTAGATTAAGTTATCTATACATATTATTAACATCTATACTGACCTTATTACTACTTCAATTTGATGGAGGAAGGATTAGGCATGTAACCAAGGTGCCTAGAGACCAATTACGATAGGTTCCCTCAAAGTTTACAGATCCAAGCCCTCCTTTGGGACTTTTGTCCTCAAGGATTAGAGGGTTGCTGTTCCCCACCCTATCTTGGGAATAATACCATTGATTGGATTTAGACAAGCTCCTCCTTGGAAACATTATAGCCCCTTTCTTCTCAGGCAGAAATAGTAATAAGACCGAATATGGTTTTATACATATTTGAGTACTCATTTATACTAATTATTCATTAGAAATCACAGCATCCTGATACCAATGTTTGTTTATTGCTTTGCTGCTGCGGTACTAAGGTCTGAATTGACTGGTTCTGTTCTTTATTTCTTTCAAGGCATTAACATTTATTCCTTATTTCCTTTCTTCCCTCGTCCTTGGAAACGATGAATGCTTACTTATATCCCTTTGGTGGAATGATAAGATACGACGCCCAAGGACATGTCTCCTCTGTATTTCCCTTAGTTTGGTGCTTAACACGCCTCTTCATTACTAAATCATTGTTTTTCCATGTTTGTATTAAATGCCTCCCAAGATTAATCATTTAGTGATTTGCATAACTTAACCGTACTCCTTTTGGGCTTATTATAATCATCGTTCTTGATCATTGTCAGTATTAATGATATAATCCTCGGTTTAGTCTTCCATAATGAACTGAGCTGCATACTTCATTATTATTGATAATATTAACTATTATATCTTCTATATTTATCATGCTTCCTCATACGGTTAAGGCGTCCCTTATATATATTTGAAGGTTTAATGATAGTTTGTGGTTACAATTCTTTATATTATATTACTGTTTTTATGTATCAATTATATGCCATCATGTTTTTTCAGCCTTTGCGTGGCTATTGAGGCTCGTTAATAATATTTTCCTGGCTTGCCAAACATTGAATCAACTCTTCGATAATGTTTTCAGTGAACTATAGTTAGACAATAATCATCAATGAAATATTTATTATCGTGATGCTATATTTCAGATTTATAACTACTGTTACAAAGGAGTCTTCCTAATTCTGATGTAGCATAATATTGTTTGACACAAGTATAAGAAAACCAAATCTGACACTGTTCTGACATCTTCTATGGGTTGTCTACTTAAGGCATTGACTTCCTTTAGGAGAAATGATATTAGTTTTTAATATTTTCATTAAATATTTGATTGGTGAACAGCTACTGACAATCTGAAGCATTTGTTTCTCAGGAAAAATACACAGAGCTTATAAAAATAAAACTTTTAATCTGTCTGAAAATTACTTTATTTGATATCTGTTCAAATATTGTTTTATCCACTATGTGATTGTCTTAACCTTTTGTTATGATTTTTAATATCTTATCAGTTATGTTTATCAGTTATGTATGTATGCCTCTTTAGATACTTTAATATAATTACAACTTTGTCTCTTTAGAGTTTTTACAAAATAATATTTATTTATTTACTTTGTATTTTAATTCTTTTATTATTATTATTTATTATTAAATCTTATTTTGGAAAAGGGGATATCACAGGATTCCTAGGCATCACTGCGAGGGGAAGGGACAAATTCACTATATAGAGCTAAGACCAAACAGTGAAGATAAATAAGGCTTGGATAGTGACATTGATTCAGAAGGAAGACCCCCAAAAGAAGATAAGAAAGAAGGATTCTTGGCCACTTTAGAAGGATCTTCTCATAACACATTTAAAATTAGAGGACAAATTGATGGGGAGGACATAAAAGTACTTCTAGACAGTGGATCTACACACAATTTCATCAGCCAAAAATGGATTGATAACCATTACATACCTGGTTACAAACACAAGGGCACTGACATAAAAATGGCAAATGGGGCATCCATAAGAAGCAACACCATAACCCCCACACTTACTCTGAAGAGGGGAGACTATTCTTATAGAAACAAATTCTACATCCTCAATCTTGGATGCATAGAAATGATCCTTGGCCTCCCATGGATGAAGTACATAGGGCCTTTCGAACAAGATGTCAACTGGCAGACCTTCAAATTCAAGATATAGGACAAGGAACAAGTCTTATATGGGTTACAAGCAGACAAAACATCAAGCCCCCAAGTTAAAGACCCCATTAATGAAATCTCACAATCCTCCTACTCACTAAAAGACATCCTCTACAAAATAGGCCAATGCAGCACCTTCTCCAAACTTAAGGAGATCCTCTTCATACAAAGCAGAGAAACATCACATCAACCAAAGATTGAAATGACCAAGAAGAAAAATGGAACCTTCCAATTATGCCTCAATTACAAGAAGTTGCCTGTCATATCAGAGAAGTCAAATGCTTGTGGGCAAGCATCTTTGAAGGAGGGGAGACTGTGATATCCCAACATTATGAAATAATGAGTTTGGCAAGGAATGAACATACCTTGTCTTTTGTACATAATCTGCATTTTTAACATACTAAAGAAATAAACTTGTAATGATAGATGGAGCTTAGCAATCACCAAGACAACCATCCACCATGTAGACAACATATGGCTATGATGTTATCTACAAGTGACCATGGATGATCGCTTGTAAACACCACCATAGCTCACAGGCTATATGATGGACCGATGACTTGATGATCGGTTGTAGCAACCATCATCTTGTGATCACCATCATGATATGCATTGCATTTAGTAAGCTGCACATGCAATTGCCATCACTCTGCATGCATCCATCCGTGAAACCATCATACATACCACCATATACATATGCATCACAGCCATCACTGTCATACATACAAATACATCAGTAGTATAATCATGCCATACACAGATGCATCTGGATTGATGTGATTGCACCCATAATATAATCAGGCCATCTCATTCATAGCATCGACCTTGCATATAACTGCACCATTATAGGATTGCATCATAATCACGTTGTCTCATATTATCATAATCACCTTGCCTCATAATATCATAATTGCATTGCCTCATAATCACATTGCATCATATTACCATAATCGCATTGCATTTGCACTTAGCGTATTCTCATACAGATCGCACTATGCTTGCAATCATCTTACATTGCATAACTAAAGCATGATTATTAAAGTAATCTGTGATAAGTGATTACCATTATAATCATTATGATTATTATGGTGATAAGAGGTGACTCTTCATTATTATTTTTATGATGATAAGAAGCGACTATTCCCTCATGCCTCTTCCATGCATTATGCACATATTTATTGGAGATTGTATCATTTGCAAAAGATATCATTATTGAATTCAGAATATAATATAAATATATCTTTGCATGGATCGCTCTATTTAGAGCATTGTATTGCCCTTGGCAATCATTGGTGCAAGTGTCTATTGGCCATATTAGAGACGACATCATATCTGAAGCATATTTTTATAAAGATATATCAGAGATGGCTTCCATTGTTCAGAGCATATTGATATCGACATACCAGATACAGCTTGTGCAATAAACATCATTGTTATTGTACTAGGACAGCCTGCATATTCACATGTGATCCATTGTATATTAGAGACAACATTACCACATTATCGAGCATATATTTATTTGCATATCAGACACAACTAGCATATATTGTAATATATTGTGATATATTGTTATGCAATTATCATCATTATAGAGCAGCATATACATTTGGAATTAAGCTTCATTCCATTATTAATCATTATCAATTGTAAATAGCATATGCTTTTGGAATTAAACATTATATAATAAATTTTTTCTATCAACAACTTGTTTATTCCTGGAATTGTGAAATTACAAGTAGTGTCTATATTATATAAAAAGGGACATTACAATTGACTTCAAAAGTCTCTCTATGGCCTCAAATAGGCACCTCGAGCTTGGTATGCCAAGATGGATGCATTCTTTCAAACAGTTGGTTTCACTCGATGCTAGTTTGATCCGAATGTATATATTCTTCAACAAGATGACACTCTCACACTTTTGGTTCTCTATGTTGATGACTTGTTGATCACATGGAGTCACTCATCCACCATCAAGGCAGTGAAAACTGCTATACATGATAGATTTTTGATGTCAAACTTGGGTTTTCTACATTACTTTTTGGAGATTGAGATCACTCAGTCATCTTCAGGTATCTTCCTTGGACAACCCAAGTATGCACTTGATATGCTCTCTAGATTTTGCATGGCTGATTGTAAGTTTGCACCAACTCAATTTTTGTCAAGGGTCAAACTTGAGGCTATGTGTTCTTGTTGATTGCACTTTGTACCGACAACTTGTTGGAAGTCTCATATGCTTGACTTGTACGAGACTTGACATTTCATATGTTATGGGCATGTTTTCTCGATTCATGCAGGAAACATGAGTTGCATTGGAAAGAAGCTAAGTGGATCCTTCACTACATTTAGGGTACTCCCAATTATGGAATTAAGTGTGTAGCAGGCATGGATATTGACTTGGGCTATATAGAGATTCAAATTGGGCAGATGATTCTTAGGATCACAAGTCTACTTCAGGGTATTGCTTCTCACTTGGTTCCAATCCAGTTTATTTGTCAAGTAAGAAGCAGTTTGCAATTTCTCTTTCATCGACAAATGCTGAGTATTGATGGGAAGTTAATGCCACCATTGAGGCTATTTGGCTTCAGAATATTCAAACTGAGTTTGGTATTTCAATAAAAAAATGTACAATCATCTTTTGTGATAATCAAAGTGCTATACAAATCTCAAGAAATCCAGTTCATCACCAAAGGATGAAACACATTGAGATACATATGCACTACATTTGGAAGCTGATTCAGGAAGCTATAATTGATCTTAAGCATTGTTCTACATCAATGTAAATTGCACACATCTTCACACTAAAAGCAAGTTCCTTCATCTATGAGCTTTGCTTGGGATGTGATAGGTGTCTACTTCTGGAGGGGCTTCTTAGTCTTTTATTTTCTCTCTATTTAGGAGGCTTCTCCTTTTTGAGGGGAGGGGGGGTCTCTATGTACATGGGTACTTGAAATGGCCTCATTAGCTGGGACCCATTGTTTCACCCCACCTAAGCTACGTTTAAGGGGCGGTGTTAGTGTAGATTTTTATTTTCCTTATGTTAGGGGGTATTTATTTTTCCTACACATTTTATTTAAGCTTGATTAGGTTATTAGGAGTGTTTAATATGAGGACATGTGATGAAATACTTAAGCTTCATGTGTCACTCGCTCCCAAACATGGGTAGTTGACATACCTTCTTTTGACTTATTATGCCTCCTCTCGTAACCACTATTTTGTCATTTCCTAAGTGGGTTATGGGGTAGTTGAGTTTCTCATCCTCATTTGGCTTTATTTGCCATCTTTCATTACTCCTTTTCTATCTTCATGCAAGGATGTCATGTCACATGTTTTGGCATTTATTGAGTAGGTAAAACCTCCCACCTTTTATGGGGAATGGGAGTTTATGCACCTCTTGGTTGTGTATGGCTTTATTTCTCTATATAATAAGCACTCTACTGTGACCTTCACTAGTTAAGTGATAGCTTGGTGAGAGTATTGAGAGTGTTCTCAAAATTCTCTTTCTTTGTCTCTATTTTTCTCTCATTTCAGATTTCTCTTCATTCAGCTATTTTGATCTTCAATCATTTGTTTCTTGGAGTTGCATGTGATCTATGACTAACATCAAATCCTGGCTCGGTTCTTGTTTCTTGCAGAATCTAACAGCTTTGAAAGGAGAGAAGTGAGGAAGATTTCTAATTCATCTTTCAGCTCCTTATGAATCATTTCCATAATCATGCTTGATGTATGACTCAACATAAGCTGCAAATTTGCATACCTTTTGTTGTCATTGTGAGTGAAAATGTTTTACTTGAAATGTTTGATGAGTAATGGGGAAAGAATTACCATAACTTCCTTTCATCTGCTATACATCAATAATTGGTTTACTAATGGGTATTGGGCATTTTCACATTAGGTTCTTCTCTTATCAATAATTTTGCAATGTGGATATGTAGCTACTGTTGGTTATGGATTGTCTTGATACTAACCTCCATTCTTTCAAGAAGAGGAATTTCTTTCATCTTTGCAACATCTCACATTACCCTTTGCTGAATCTAATTGATCATAGCAAGTAGCAACACTCTTGTTACTAGGCCCATTACTAATGAGAATGTAGAGCATCTAGTGTATTCTTTTAGAGGTTTACAAGTCATGTGATTTTCATTTTGCTCAATAACATCCACTCCTTATGCAATTCTCTAATATGTACTTGAAACAAAATCGGCTTGATCTATTGCAAATATTTTAATTATGACTTGATATGGAAAGCGATACCATTTGTGAAACCTTGCCTAGTATGTGTTCATATTTGCAAATTTGACCTTCCCCCAAGTGTGCATATTGCTACAAAGAATAACTTCTAATTATGAAACCGAAGGAGTTATAAGGGTTTTCTATAGTTTTCTCTCTCCTAACATTTTAATTTCAAACTTAGGGCTTGTTGAGCTCCATTATCTAATTGCGAGCTTGGGAACAAGTGGCTAGACATCACACTACAAATTTTCAGGAAATCAGTAAAATAGAACTGTTCTTTACCTTATTGATCACTTTCTAGTATTAAGGTTTTCATTGTCTCATCTCCCTGCTTCATTTTATGCCTTTTGGCTTTTTGTAACTATGTTTATTCCCATTAAATCAAAGATTATTTCAAATAGTATCACTTTGCTTTTTATTATAGAGTGTAGCTCCATGAATCGTGGACACTAAATGTCCATTACCTTGTCCATATGCACAATAGGTATTTCATATTCCTCCTTGATAAGATTTAATTTCCCATGATGGCAATAGTTTGAGTATTAATGTGTAACATTTGAATTGACAAAATGAGCATCTAATATATTCTCTCTGACCTTTGACCACACACAACAGATTGCTAAGATGCAAATCCACTAAGTTCTCATTACCTTCTCTTTATTAATCTTGTCATTTCCACATAAAATCATCATATTGCATGCAGATGATGTTATGCTAACATTACCAATATGAGCAATTGAATCAAAATCAATGCAAGAAGAGAAAACTGCTATTGTTCTATTTAGCATACCATTGGCTTTGTGTAGAAGATAGTTGTTTGTCAACTTATCGGCAACCCTCAGGTCACATGCATTTGCTATAGTTTGGTTATCAGATCTAGAGCAAGCTCGAATGAAATGAATCTGCTTACTTGAATTTTGAGCTGTTTGATAACCACTGTCAAATAGGAGGTGACATCCTATTGCTCCTTGCAACTAGTGAATCTTGTTATCATTTAGAATGCTTTAATGATCATCTATAATATATGTGGACCTTCCTTTTTGTAAGGAAGCTAAGGTAGTGGAACAACTTCCTACATTAACCTTGAGAGGAGGGTTATGCAACAACTTTTTCAGATCTTTGCAATTGTTATAGTAACTTAATAGAAGTAAACATAAATAGCATGCATACCACAAACAATGATTTACAATGGGAAAACCCTTTTGGGAGAAAAACTCCACACTCCAAAAGATGCCGAATATATTATTAAAAAATCAACAACAGATTACAGTATACTTGTAGAGCAAGCTTCTCATAGGAGTATTACCAACCAGAGATCCAAAGGTAACTTAAGAGCTATAAGGCTCTTACACGCAACCTCCATCTTAGGCATCTGTGATGACCCCTTCCAAATTTTCCCTAGAATCTACCCTAGAATCACAATTGCAACAAATTAGGGTTAGGGTTAGATCTTATGAAGTAAAATATCTCTTTAAACAATGTGTTCCTAGATTTGAATCTTGCAAATGTAACCCAAGAAACATATACATACATACATACAAACATATATATACATACTTGCAATTATTAGGGTTAGGCAATAACACATTATATTCATATAATATCTATAATATTATACAAACTAGGGTTTGGAGGAAGAAACATGATAGGTCTCCCCAAAGCCATTTGTACACTAAGCCCAAGGGTAGAGTGTTTGCTAGAGCCCTCTTGGCCTCAATGGGTAGTCAATATGGACATCCACCAAGGTGACCTACTTAGTGGGTTGCTTGTACCTGCTTTCCCTATCAATGTCTCATCCTCCTAAAGACAAGTGCCATCATTGTGGAGTTTGGCGGAGGTTGTGTGGGGTTTTTTTGGTTCTTCCATGTAAGAGCTTTCTCATCTCTCTCATTGTACATCTTTAGGCTTTTCCTATCTATATATTATTAGGGGTTTTTCTTTATGTTTCCCCCTTTCAAATTTTGTGTCTCGTTCTTGGAACTTGATGTGCATGCTCTTCATCTGGCCTCTCAAATTGTAACATTTACTTTCAAACAATTTCTCTTGATTAATTAATTTTTGATTCTCCATACTTACCTTGATGATCTCCTCCACGCTCTTGGTAGATTTATCATGAAAAATGGTTTTCATGACCCGCTTTGCTTATCTTTCTCGTAATAAGTACTCTCCAACCACCTTTTGTTCAAAAGCATGCACTTAGGGCTGGACAATGTAGTTGCTATACTTTGCACAGTTAGGAAATGCGACTTTTGTATTCACGAACTCCTTGCCATTAGTGTGCTTTTTGATTTGAATCAAGATTTATGTGTGATTGTATGCGTATATGGTAACATTCCTAGATAACAATTTCCACTCCCGCCTTCATCACCACTTCATCTAACAAGCTACACAAGGTCTCAACATTTTTCGTGTCATTGAAGGCATCACCACTTGTCCTCTTGCCACCGAAAAGTTAATGTGCCCTATTCTTGGCATTTGTCCACCCATAAAATAAAATGCTATAGCCTTTGCTTTTCCAAATCTGGCTTTTTCCTCTACTGTCTTATGTGTTTTGAGCTCCATCCTCCAATAATGAGCTACTCAAGTCACAATTTCTTAGGGCCTTGACTCTTTACCTACCATGGTCAATGCGGTAACCAACTTCTTTCAAAAAGGACTCGAAGCAACATTAAATATAATGTTATTATTGTACCAAAATTTGATACATGCCAACTTTGCTTCATGATAATTGATACAGTTCTCCATTTCATGTAATGCCTTTAATTTTTTAAATGAAGGTTGTGCACCAGAAGTGTTGTGAGTAACAAAGGAATTGGATTGTGGCTGCCGACATTGCTGAATCCTTGTACTTGTGTCCCAATCTAAGTTGCCAATTTGGGTGCGGATGTGCAAAATTTTTTTGGGGGGGTTTTGGATGTGTTTGGATGCGTTTATATATATATATGCAAAGGTAACCATCACAATTTCAAGCATTATGGATATCATCCAATCAGCAAACAGTATTGACCAAGAAAGAAAAATTGATTCAATGAACAGGAAAGACTAAATAGAAGTAACCAACCAGACAGCGTCGTGCACAGTAGTCAGCAAATTATGACCTCAGTCATTTCCAGCAGTCAATACAGTCAGCGAAGAGTATAATTAATCAATATTAACGACAAGTACAGAGGACGGTGACCACACCAGCACCTTATACAGTCAGCAAGAAATAGGAACTTATCAGCAGTGAATAGGATTGAAGGGATACATGTTGACTGAGTACACATTAGCAGAATAACACCTGGACAGCGAATGATTAGTAAGAGATAGTAGTATTTGGTAGTTCTCACCAAATATTTTATGCGTGCGGAGGCATGGTGGATGCTAGCAGGAAGCGCATCCACAGGCCCAGGATGCACTTCTTGCCAGCATCCACCATGCGTCCGCCTCTGCATCCGCCTCCCAGCGCATCCCCCTCTGCATCCAGACCTCCAGGGAGCGCATTGGTAACTTAGGTCCCAATGGAAGAAGAGATCTCTACTCAGTGTCTGACCCTATCGAACTGTAGAAACCCCGACAAGAAAACTTTTTTAGAACTTGCAATATTTGAAACTTTTTCTTTGCAATCATTCCATCAAATATGTGTGCATGCAATGATTTAGGACAGACACTAATATAGTTTAAATCATGAAATTGCCTCATTAAATCAACAAACCACTCATTGATAACAAAGGGGCATTTGTTCAAGCAATTTGTAACCAATGACTTTTCAATAGATTATCACAAAAGGTCACCACTGAATTAAACTTCCCCAATATCAGAAGCTAGATTCAACTTTCCTCTACAAAATTTCCCATTTAATGTGCATATCAATTTCCAACTGACAAATATATAAACTGCTGTTGTGAACAGCTAGACCAGAAGTTTACTACAGGACTGAAATTTTAAGCAAATTAAAATGATATTAAATCCCAAATGATAACCTCTGCTGCAGAAACAACGGCCTCAAATACTCAATTTCTCCTCCAAAAGCCTGTACAGCTTCAACAAGAATGGTATGGCAGAGATATTAGATGGTGCGGCGGCCTAGGGAATTGTGTGGTGGCCTTATTAAAGCTGATCTCTCCCTTGAAGAGCTGCACCCAACTTGAAAATTCATTTGGGTCCATGTTAGCACAAGAGAAAGGCTTTCAAGCCTTACAAATTGATTCCTCCATGCTGGTTCTACATTTAAAATGGTACGACAAACTTGGGTAGAAGGGATAGCAGGTTCAAATTTTTACAACAACTTAAAAGAAATTTTGATTTCTTTTATTGGGGAATTTGGGTTGTCTTAAGCCTTTAAAGATTGCACCGATCCATCCTTGGTTGGTCACAATATTGTGTGGCTCTTTTAAGGGTTCCAACCTTGAATTTCGACTCTTTCTACGGAGCTTCATGGCAATAAGATAAGGCTTTAAGCCTTTCAATAAATATTGGTGCCTTCTTGGGAATAGATTAGAGTATAGGGTCTGCCAGGAAAATAATGTTGGTACGGTTGGGCTGGAAACTCAGCCAAAAATCTATTAATTTAGCACCACCACTATCACACACACATTCATTGAATATCTTCTGATTGTCCACATAAACCTTGATAAATTTATTATTTGTTTACAAATCTTCAATCAATTTTACGTTATAGCTCAATATCCCAAACTTCGGAGAATAAATCTTCTGTTCCACACCAAAACTCAAAATGAATTGTTTAACACAAAGACAATTTTTGTATGAAATTGCACTAGCAGAATCTGAGGGTTTTCATCCCCAAATCTTAAATCTTCAGTGCATCGTTGATCCCTGATTGGAACCACATTGCCTTCTGTGCTTTTGTTCGTTAGGAAACCATTGGGGTTTTCTTCCCTGTGGTAGGAATTTGGCCACATGCACAAACTACAAAAGATAAATAATCTTTCGTAGAATGAATGTCTTTTGTCTCCTCAAGCTCCTTTTATAACCTCCTGCAGAACTTTCCAGATAATATCTTTTTAAAATCACTTTTGATAAAATAATATTCCTTTTGCGCTTAGCTGCCATAAAATAAAAACATTATTCTTAAAAACCCATGATAAAGTCAGTTTGAGCAACTAAATATTAAATTATTAAATTAATTTGATTGCATGAAAGGGGACAGGACAGTGTGGAATGGGAGGAGGTTCAGTGTGAAATGGTATGAGGTTCCTATTACCTTTGTGTTCCTCTTTTTCTTTGCTTTTTTCTATTCAAATGCAAAAGGTGAGCTATCACTTCATTTTGAACCTCCAAACTTGCTTCATTACATGTCTGTACATCTTGGCAATGGATCTGTGCACAGTGATATTTTAGATGATTTATACCTCCTTCCATGTCCTTAGTACAATAGTTGCAAATAACCATTCCTTTCTCTAGACCTTCTGCCCCTTGTTTCTAGTAGGGTCTGTAGGTACATTTGTTGCAAATAACCATTCCTTTCTTTGGAACTTCTATCCCATGTTTCTAGCAGGGTCCTTAGGCTTGCTAGTTTTCTTACTTGTAGTCGTGGTTGCAATATTCTTTTCAAGAAAATGGAAATAATGCCTAGCAAAGGGGAAATAGTAGAAAAAAAATATTAATATTGTAGCTAAAAAAATTGTCATTAGTAGGGTATACAATCCATGGCAGTCATTACAATTTTAAGCAACGATAGTTAAGAAAATAAAATAAAAATTATGACCTTGAAATTGCAGTGCTTTTTTTTCCCAATTTTAAAGTGCGGGTACCAAAAAGCCTGTGCAGATCCAGAGAGCTTCAAATTTTGAGTGGAAGCTTGAAAGTTTGAAATAGTGCTTATTGTAGAACCATGAAAATCCAAACACAGCTCTGCAGTCCCTTTGTTGGGAGCAGTCTAAAATTGTGCTTTAGCCATCACCCTAGTGTTTTTTAAAGGGTTCATTCACTAAAGGAGTAGGAAAATCAAATTTTGCATCCCAAATTTGCACTTTATCCCTAGCTGAGAGTTTCGCAAAATGTAATTTTCATAAGGCTATTTTTATGGAAGTTCTGTGAGAATTTATATTGAAAACTCGGTGTTGAGTTTTACGTATGATTACTTAATTCAGATTTTTCTAGATGAGTATTTGCAGATTTTTTAAACTATGATGAGATGATGTGCGTTACTGAGGGACATGGTATGAAGGGTCAATAACTTGCATTCAATCCCCCAACTTTTCATGGTATGGTACTTTTGTTGATCTTCAATTGGGCCTTTGAATTTTCTTTCCAGTTGCCATACTTCATTTTCTCAACTCATAATGACAAAATATCAAAATGTTTCTTCAACGATATAATCTATGCTATGCGCCCCTAGCCTTTATCAATCATTATTCCACATATGCCAAAATACTTTGATCTAGTAAAAGTTGAAACTTAAAAAACATATATTGTAATAGACATATATCTTGCTGTAAAATTATCCCACACTTTTTTAGCCAACACAATTGAATTTCTTACAAAGTTTAGGGCCTCTGGTTTTAAGAATATTAGACTTAATTAAGGGCAAGTATGTATCTGGTTTTAATTTAAGTCTTGCTTTGGGTGATGATTGACTTTTCTTTGTAGTGACCTTCCGTATTAGGTTTTAATGCTTTTTGCTTCTTGTTTCACAACTTCATTGTATTTTTCTGTGTAAACCTTTCCCCTTTTACAGAATTCCATTTTAAATCTTTTATTTATTCTATTTATTAAATTATTTCTTTCTCCTGTGTGTTCTAGTTGATCGATTTGTTTTCTCCTGGTGTCAAATCGTTATTTGATTATTTAGTACATTCTCAGACTCCAAAAGATGGCAACATGTGTCATCATCTTGCTTAATGCAGTCTCAAACTTGTTTTTATTTAAGTCTACAAGCTTGCATTCCACAAACTGGTTTTGGAGTGAATGAGGATGTCTCAAGTGGTATACCCTTGTTTCACCTTTCCTTGGGCAGTTTTGGATTTTCTTATCACCATCATGTCCAATGATTCTTTTAGTTTTGAGGACAGGGGGACGGTTTTGGGGATTGCAATTTGTTTTTGGTTCTGGGGAAAGTAAATAGAATAAAATATTAAACTAATATACAAATTTCTAAGATACAAATAAATTAAAAATAGCTGAAAATAACTCAAGCAAACCAAAAGAAGACAAATTTTAAAAATATTGAAGCTTTAAATGTATCTACTAAGATACTGAACATGTGCCCATGCAAAGTATATACGTCTTGAAAACTTCTCTACAATTGAAAGGGAGTAACCACATAGGCTTTTAAGTCAATGCAAGTCTGAAATGGATTCTTTAATGGTTTCTTCTTGTGGGTGGTCTTGCATGCTTTAATAGTGGTCTCTCTTGTATTACAAAGCTCTTTGCTTACATCTGAATAAATCTTTAACCACCATCAATAAGATGAGATCATGAATTTGCTTTCCATTCAACAAGTCCCTATTTGATATTAACAACTGTGTTTTATTCCTTGCTCCTAACAAGCAATGTCTCCTGTCTATGTTCTTTAGTAAAGCAAAATGGATGCCAAGGTGTTGATATTTAATCATTTTGTTTGTGAATGCATTTTGGTTCAACTGGAATTTTTTAGGAAGGAAAAGTGTCAATGTTGATCAAGAATAACCTTGGCAAAGAATTGCAAAATTTGCAAGCTTGTGGAATGAGTCTCCTCAAACTTTTGTGCAAATGAACTAGAAGTACATGGGGAAAATTCTAGTGGGTGAGCACTATCAAATTATCTCCGTGGAATGAGTCTCCTCAATTCTTGTGCCAATGAACTAGAGTCATACGGGGAAAATTCCTATTGTTGAATGCTATCAATTTAACTTTGTGGAACGAGTTTCCATAGTCCTTGTGCCAACGAATTAGGATTAGATGGGACAAATTCTACTAGCTGAGCACCATCACTTTAACTTTGCTAAATTTCGAAGGCTACCTAGATTTATCTCATTTTTACTCCACTTGAGAAGGCTTGATATATTTCTTTTGGTTGGTAATCATGAGATTTTTAGCTTAGCCCAAGTCCAACTGAGGCCACAAATGGGGGACATCATCCCCTGCATGAGTGCACAACTACAACCCAAATAGTCTAGACTCTAGGCCCATGTGAACAGTAGTAGCTTAGTGGGGGCACCAAGTCGGCGAGCACACTAGCCCAACGAGGGTCTAGAGCACAATCTTGAGCACTAAGGTACTTCGCATGAGCACCAATAGCATCAATGCAAAGGTTCAAACCTGCGAGCACACTAGATCAATGAGGGTACAAAGCCTATGATCACAATAACCCAATAGAAATATGAACCTTGGTGGCAACAACAACAATGCCACAACTTAGCTGTCACACTATGGGATGAACTTGTTGATGTGAGTTTTGTGACCACTCCAACATGCAAAACAAAATACTAAGTATCCTATACTCTCTTGATCAAGGAAACTGCAAATGCTACACAATGTAACAAATGTGTGATCAAATGAAGCAACCCCAAGGTTTACAATGCAAATGAGCGACTTTATGGTTTATCATGAAGCTTTGATTTCATGAAGGGTGGAGGCTCATGGTTGACCATGAATTTCCACTCTTGATTCCCATTTTTCTTTATAAATTTTGTCTTAGAGTGGAAAATCAACTCCTACCACGAAGGCTTGATTTCATGAAGGGTGGAGATTCGTGGTTGACCATGAATTTCCGCTCTTGATTCTCATTTTGCCTTGTAATTTTTTCCTTGGAGTGGAAAATCGAACTTTACCATGAAGGTTTGATGTTTCATAGGGTTTATCACTTGAAAATGCCAAAGGGTGGGAATTCGATACTAGAAGGAAGACTTTAATTGTCATTTTTCTTCCTTCTACATTCTCACTTACTTGCATCGTTCATCATCTCACTTGGAGGGTGAAAAATTGAACCACACCATGGAGTTTTGGCTTTTCGTAGGGTGGAAATTCAACCATGACCATGAAGGTTCAACGTTCCGTAGGGTGAGAGGTCATGGCTCACCATAAATTTCCACTCTTTCCTTGAATTTTCACTTACAAATTATCCTTAAGAGTGGAAAATTGACCAAGACCATGAAGATCTATTTTAACCTTTGAAATTGCCGAAGGGTGGAAAATCAACCATGACCACGAAGTTTCCATTTTATGAAGGGTGGAGATTTGTGGGTGACCATTAAATTCCACTCTTCCCTTGAAACAAACTTTTTCCATTCAACTTCCTCATTGTGACAACATTTTGACACCCTTTAGCAATTTTCACAACTTCACCTTTAATTTCCAACTTTCGCATTCTCAACAGCTCGACTCCATACTTTATTTATAAAATGATCAGAACTCCACCCAGACTCGACAAGATTTCTCAATTGCCTAGGAGACCAAAGGACTCAAAGTATTGTCAAGCTAAACCAAAGCTAACAAACACCTACGACAACTACACTAAAACTAAGCCACTAAGCAAAAATAAGGGGGTCCCCATTTGCAATGGGGTGTATGTGTTTACAACACAATAGAACCCTTGCGAGGGCTTGATGTTAGTCACAAGAAGTTCATGGGAAACCTGAAACATCTTTTGATTGGATATTTTTTTGGCTGTTAGAGTTGTAGGTATGGGGGGATGCCTTGATGTCTTGCACAACCTAAGTGGACATCAAAGTGATATTCTGCTCCCTACTTGTCCTTGAAATGTCCTAGGTTTGTCCTTGAGGAACACTACTTATGTCTCAGAGTGAAGAAAATCATGTCATTTGTCACTTTGTCTTGGTTGTTTTCTTTTTTCCAAATTTCAGTTACTTTATAGTATCTTAGACCAAATCTTTATTCTCTTTTACCCCCCTTTTGCCCAAACCTTATGTGATAGGTAACATGTACTCTGGTTAACACATGCGCTATGTGCATTTGTTCAGAGGGCCAAAACTGGGTATTGCAAAGGATTTCTTGCCAAGAGCTATTCTGCTTTTTTCAGTCGATTTGAGTGCTCCTCTCAAATGCAATAGGGTATAATGGTTTCCTTCATAATGAAAAACTTATCTGAATGTATACAATTTTTCGATTTAGAGTCTATATCTTAGTTTAGAACCGATTTTCCTGGTTTCCATTCTTTGTAGTTAGAGTGTGCTATCTTCTAAATTCAAATCATGTTAGCAAATTTAAGTTGTCATTAGTGAAGTTAGATGCAAACACCATTCCCACCAGTATAGGTTCACCGGTAGTTCACTCACATTATTTTAAAGGCACCAGTAGACTATAATAGAGTGTATGCACCGGTAGACTAAACTAAGGAGATGCATTGGTAGACCGAACCAAGTACATTGTACCAGTCTTATATTACTTACAGGGCTGGACCGGGTGTAAGTTTGACACTGGTTAAACTACATAAAGATCCACACCGGATTATGCGGAGCAGTTTGAGTTAAAACCGGAATATGCGGAGCATACACCGTTTAGAATTGAAGTTAGCTTTTTAACAGGAATTAGTTTTATGTCTACGCGGATGTTTCAAGGTAAACTCAAGATCAGAACGCAAAGCTTTTTGTTTTGTTGCATGATTTAAGATCGAGTTTACAGCTTGGAGGTTCTATGAGTTAAGGGTTTGATTGAGATGAACTTTTGTATAAATATAGGTCATAGGACGCAAGAAATAGAGTTGTTGATAGTTGTTGAATATACAGAGCAGAAGAGAGATACCTTCCGAGAGAAGTGCTACAGTCACAAAGGTGAAAGGCAGAAAGATCAATAGCCAGGCAGAACTGGGAAAGATCAACAGGTATGATCTAATCAGACAAGAAGTGTCAAGTTAAGATCATTGCTTTTATAAGGTGTGAAAGCATATTGAAATCCCTCAATCAGGGTGAACCCTAATCGGTTCTTTGTAAAAATCCTTTAACCGGGTAACATCTTTGCTGATGTTGAAAGTCCTTTAACCAGGCAACTCCTAACAGAGTTAAGATCTTAACCGATCTTTTATCAAATCCCTTAATCGGGTAGCACCTTCACAAGTGCTTTGTAAGCTTCTAATAGGGCATCTTTATTTCTGCAGAAGTGAAGTTGTGAGCTCTGTCTCACTGTGGTTTTTTCCTTCTAACCAAGGGTTTCCACGTATACATGTGTTGATTTGAGTATTTCTATTTATGCATGTGGATGATTGTTTACATTTTGCTTATCTTGCAAGAATCCTTTTACAAGTTTTAAATTACAATAGAAATAGTATTTACTGATTCACCCTCACTCTCAGTAACTGGTTACGAATAACAATTGATATCAGAGCTAAGTTCTCTAATATATAAAGCTTAACCGCTTGAGAAAAAGATCATGGAGGGTTACAAGTATCATAAACAACTTGAGGAAGCCGACGACATCATTGCCTCTCTTGAGAATAGGCTGAGAAGATCACTTGCTAAAAGGAAGGAGCTGGCTCTGCAGTTGAGTGAGAGCAATGAAACTATTGATGAACTCTCTAGGCAGAGTGGATCTGATGAAGCTGAGGAGGCAGTCTCTAAGCTCATGGAGAGGAACCAGATCCTAACCGATCAGATCTCCAACCTAAAGAGGGAGCAAGAAGATAATGCCCTAAGGATGATTAAACTGATTAAGAAAAAGAGGAAAGCTGAAGTTGAAAGAAACACAGCAGTCAAGTCCTTAACAACCTTTGAGAGAGCGAGAGATCTGGCAGTGGAAGTGGTAAGGGAAAATAATCTTGTCGTTCTACAACTTCAAGAAGACATGCAAAAATTGTCACTCAAGAAAACACCAACATGCAAAAGGGTTGGCATGATAGAGATGAAGCATCCAAAAGGCTGGCATTAGAGTTGTATCAATTGAAGGAACAGATGAAAGAACTTGAAGAAAGAAATGAAGCCCTAAGAAGATACAAGGAGAGCTCGGTCAAGCTTGATGAGCAACTCAAAGCTCAAAGAAAGCACAAAGATCCCACCGGTCTTGGATTCACCGGTAAAGACACCAAAGAGATTGGTGAGTCATTAGGAGCCGACGAAAGCAAGAAGGAAAAGAAGAAACTGGAAGAACAAAAGGGTAAAAAGACCTTCAACAATTCTTGCAAACATTGTGGGAAACCGGGCCATAAAACAAGCAACTGCAGAAATGCACTAGTCAAGCCAACTAATAGTTACTAAAAAAACTGTTGTAAGTATGGCCATAAGACCAATGAATGTTGGTCGAGCCCCACAACTATGTCCAGTGGAAGCAGGGGAAGCTTCAAGGGTTACTGCCACGCATGCAACGAGTTCGGGCACAAAGCTGATGAATGCAGATCCAAGACTATGGCATTCAGATCTCCACCGAGACCGGTATTCCCCAAAGGAAACAAGAACCAAAGCACAACCAATTGTGCTAATTGTAGCATGCATAGTCACAATGACTCTTGGTGCAAATCACTTAACGATAGAAGAGTGAATCCATGGAAGGCAACCAGGATAGTCTGTTACTCTTGCAACAAAGTCAGATACCTAGCTAAAGACTGTAGGAACCAATCAATGAACAGAAGGAAAGGATCAGTCAAAACGGTAGAGAAGACCTCATCCTCAAAAGAGAAGAACAATAAAGAAGAGAAGACCGAGAAAGCATTCAAGTAGATTTGGTTCAAAAAGGAATCAAAGAGCTCTGCTAAGGAGAAGACAGAGGAAAGATCATCATTGGCCGATGGTGATATCTCTTTAGCAAACTGAGCCTACAGGGCTTAGGGGGAACCGGTAGCTCGTCTACTGTTCTCGGTAGGACTAGTGAGCAACCCACCCACTCAGCTAGGAAATTTGACCGGACAAGTAAGCAATGATCAATCGGGATATACACAACCGAAAAAAGCTGGAATACCGGTTGGCAAAAAAGGAAAGAAAGGTTAGGTAAGGCATTTAATGGTGTAGCTGTTAAATAATAGTTACCGTTTGGTAATTACCGTTATGCCCTAACCCTATATAAGGAAAGGAGGATTACTCATTTACTTTTATGTTGTGATTTTGTGATTAACAATTTTTATGCTTGAGTAATATTCTCGTGCTTTGATCATCGAAAGATAGTCTGTTAGACCGATCAAGCTACTTTCTATTAACCGGTTGTTAGCAATGGCATCTTCATCATCTATTGCCAAGCTGATTCCTGCAAATCAAATCGACTGACCTTCCTATGATATCATGGTGACTCAGAATAGGGCGAACGACATGGATGGTGGATTATCAAGTGTGTCCGATGGTGTTTTCATGACGGAAGACATGACCGTGTTCATTCATGCCAAGCAAGAAGAACTAGGAGAGACATACATCCAGAGCGAGTATCTCTCGCTATGTGAGGACGGTAAGCTTCCTAATAGATAAACGAAGTTGGTGTTGTCTGGTCTCATCAACGGAGTCAGCTATCCAACCATCTTCCGACCAGATTGGATTCGATTGGTTCTCAGTCGTGTGCACAATCCAGTGTTTTGACTCCAAAAGGGTGCAGCTACACAAATCACAAAGGAGGATTTGCATCGAGTGACTGGGTACAATCAGGAAGGGGAAGCATTAACTCTAAGAACGATCTCCAATGCGATTGTCACTAAGCTGACAAAATCAAATCCGATGGTCGACTTATAATAGTGATCGACATCGAAGACGAAGGAGTTCGGTTCGCCTTTGTTGCAATAGGTTATAAAATCTATCAGTCCAGCAACTTAAATAGCATATTGGGAGGAGCTATTCATGCTGCTCACTGGATAATGTATGACAATGCCAAGTACGATCTCTGTGGAATGCTTCGAGGGAAGATATTTGAAAATATGAAGAAGCTCGGCATTGTTAATAAGAAATCTATGAAGTACGGGACCCTACTGGTATGTCTCTACTTCTACTATCAAAATTTCTTCCCGGGAATTGGAAGTGTGACATGGCGAACCGATCGACCGGTCATGCATCAAATAAGTGAAATGGCCAACCAACTGGGAAACCAGTTCGGTAAAGTCATGACCGAATATTTTGAGGCATTTCAACTGAGAATGCATGCAAGGGAGCGGGTGCCGTCAACTATTGTTGACTCATATAAGGATGATGTATGTTTTTTGGTTTCCACCGATCACTGCATCATTCAAGTAGTGGAACCGAGAACAGGATATGCTCCTGAACTGGGTTATGAGATCACCACCAAGATTGTGAAGGCATATGCTGATGCTTTGACCTAAGCTAATCTAGATCTCACTACCCACTGGTTTGGTACATTCGAAGAGATTAAAGAGAATTTGAAGAAGAGGGCACCGATCAAAAATGTCTACACTAAAAGGACCCCCACACCAAAGAAGAAACTGGTGACAAAACAACCCAAGGCTCAAAGGAAGAGAACTCAACCAGTTCCCTGCACACAAGAAGCAGAACAAGAAGAAACAGAATTAGAAGATAGTTCCTCTAGTCAGAAAGAGGAAATCTGGTAAACCGATGGAGGATCCACCAAGAAGGAGAAAGCCCACAATTGATGAATGTGTGGCAGCATTGATAGAAACTGGTCGAATGAGTTCAGTCAGCACAAGATATCAGTTTGCAAATGAAGAAGACAAGAGAAAGATAGAGGAAGTAGTAGTTCATTGTATCTATAAATTTAACCTCTCACCCACTGAACTTCATAAGATTGTACCGGATGATCTCCTAGAGATTCTTGAAGCTAGGTGGAAAGCTTCAATGGATAGAGAAAATGAGTTGAGGATTCGAGCTTTGCTTGAGGTCTAGAATCGTCTCTCTGGAAGAGGCCACTCACCAAGCGGAACTGCATCAATAGAATTTCCTGACAAAGAAGAGGATCGGTTGGATGCTTATAGGAGAAGCTGAAAAGGTTCATGAGGAAGGAGAAGCTATTTGGACCAAACTCCTTTAGACCCAGATACAAGCAAAAGAAGCACACCAAAGGGTAACTGAGCCACCGGTCATCTATAGCGGAAAAGGAAAAGGAGTTCTTGGAGCAGAAGTACTGGTCAAAGAGAAGATTCCTACTGGACCGGTCATCGTCGACATCACCAATGATAAAGGCAGTGATCCAGCTCGTCCAACTATTCTTATCTCTCCGGAGAAAGGTAAGACTCGAACTATGACTGTCAATGAAATAGTTGATGAGGTGATGGATTTTGGAGAAATAGATAATGCCGCTAAATGGTATAGCGTGCTAGGAGAAGAGGATAAAAAGTCAATCATAGTAGCTATAGTGGAAACTTTTATGGACTACAATAGAACTCCAAGGGACTATAGGGCCAAGTTTCCCCCATAATTAAATTCTAGGCTAGTGACCAAATGGAGAACCGGTCTAGGCACCAACACTAGAATCAATAAGGAGACATTATCTAAGGTTAGACCCGGCCTCAGTGAAGAGAGAATCAAGCTTCTACTAGAAGAAGCATCAATGAACTTGGATATCAAGTGTAGAGTTGCCAAGATTCTCAATGGATATGAAAACGAAGTCTATAAAGAGACTTTAGATTTTTGGCAGCAGTATGACTTCAATGCTCTTGAGGGAACAGGTCCACATGATCCAACTCAAACAGTACAAGCACTACCGGTTCAATTCACTTCGTGAAGAACCTACAACCGGTAAGGAGAAGAGTCATACAGAACAACTCACATCTGGTGAATAGGTAAATCTGGGAGAGTCATCAATCAAGATGACCATTGACAACACAACAGGTGTTGAGGAAGAAATTGCTGTGGGTGACTTGCATACAGTCGAAGAGCAACACCAGGAAGAAGCCCCACCGAAAGAGCAAATTCCACAAGAAGAAGATGCTCAACCAGAAGTTGAAGTGCAACCGGAAGTGGAAGCACAGAATAAGGAAGAAGTACCAGCAGAAGAAGTCCTACAGGAAGAAGAGGCACAATCGGAAAATGTGGCATTATTGGGAGAGTTAGCTCAACCGGAGAAGGAACAAGAGATTCCTACAAAAGAACAACTGGTACAGCTGCCCAATCAAAAAGAACAGGCCGATATACCAAGCTCCTCCTCATCCAAGAGGAAGTTATCATTTGCTGAAGACAAAGAAGCCAAAAGGAGCAAGGCAATTGAGACTGTGGTTGACATCAACAAAATGTCAACAAGGCAGCTAAAAGAGCTAACCAAGAGGAAACAGGACATGGTCCTAACAAGTATCAAGAATATACTGTGCAATTTTGTACCTGATGTTGACATCGATGAAGATGAACCGGTGATTGATCAGTTGGAAGTATTGGCACAAGCGATCGGTGACAATCTAACTGATCCAAAGAAAGTAGCAATTGACCATTCTGAGAAGAAGAGAATCAAAATTCTCCATAAACAGGTTGAAGATATAAAGGTGACTGTATCCACCAATTTAAGGGTACTTCAACAACAAATTTAAGTAGTAGGAAGTTTGATGACCAAAACTTCCAATTTTGATACATTCATGCAAGATCTGATTGAGAAGTCAACAAAGACTTCGTAAGACATAAGAGCTCAGTCTGCACAGTTTGACATAAACAAGTCTGCAACAGATTTCAGCAGAGAAATAACAAGTCTAGCTCTCATTCTGAGAAAGACTTCTGAAGAAAAGACCAAGAGAATCCAAGACATTATTGGATTTCAATTGTTTCTGGCCCCCACATTTGACGCCATGCAACAAACAACAACTTCGGCAAAAAATCTGATCAATGAACCGGACTGCAAAACTGTAGAAGACATGGAAAATATCATAGTATCACTGAAAGCAACACTCAAGAATCTCGAACATGTCACCGGTCAATGGGCTCCGTTTCTTCGCTCAGCGAAGAATATTTATAGGGATATCTTCACCAAGCTCCAAATGTAACACAAACAGTGGCTTAACCCTTTGTCCTATGGAGGCAAAAAGGGGAAGAAGAAGAAATGGAAAGAAGGAAGGGATCGGATCAAAAAGGAAGGTCAGAATGGTCAGAAGGTAAGAAGGAAGGGATCAGATCAGAAGGGAAGGTCAGAATGGTTAGAAGGTAAGAAGCTCAGAAAAGACACAGGACACTTGGACAGGGGAAGTTTGGAACAGGGGAAGTGTGCCACCAGAGGAAAAGAAAGGAAAGGAAAGTCTATAGGACAAGGTAGTTGTTGATGTCAGTTTTGTACCACTACATAACATATAGCAATTGAATACTTGATATAGCATACCAAACACTCAACCCTCTCTTGAAAAGTAAATACTCATGAAGGACATGAGAAAACTCCAAGGTTCCTTACATCTGTGGATACTAACTCAGTTATATTAATGTGATTTGCTGGTAATCACTTAGGCGGGCTTACGTTGTTCACTTGGGGATGTCAAATTCTTGCTGTGATGATGATAGGATCTAGCTTTGCAATGTATACTCAATTGATTTTTCTTCTTTTATATCACTTCCAACTTTGCTCTTCAAACTTCAACTATGAAACTACTTCTTGCTTTACTACTACTGTGGAATGGAAAGATTGGCAAACGGACGGGGATCAACCTAATGAAAGCTTGCCAGTGGTGCTACCTCCATAGATGCAATGATTCAAGGGGAATGAGACTAGATTACCACACAAGGCTCCTTAACAAGCCGCTAAGATGCTAGTGGCCTAGTATATAGATCCCTATCAAACATTCACCAATATCACCATACAACTAACCATTTACTTCTACTCTTACAACATGAAATGAAATCCTACTTTAATTTGAGAGATAAGGACCATGCAATACACCAAAATGATCATGTATATCCACCATGCAAACCACAATTATGAATAGAGAACAATTTTGATAGTATTTTGGCAACAATTCTCCAACATAACTCCTTTTTACAAATGAGAACAAATGGCCTTATATAGAGGCTCAAAATTACGAGTGGCCAAGATTAAGGGGCAAAATCAAGGGCCAAGATTAAACCTTGCAAACCCTAATTAGGGTTACCATCTTTCAACCAATTACATGAGGGCACCAACTTTGTGGGCCAATTAAAAAATTACAATAATCTGTCAACCAATGAGATCATAGGACACTTGGCATGATTTGATTGCATGCACATGAAATTGCCACCTCATCAACCTTATCTTATAAATTTATTTAGTCCTTGAGATGAGGTGAAGCCTTGGATGCTTGAGCGTGTCCTTAGAAACTTTCTCATCACCACTTGAACTTGCTTGTACCTAATGTCCTGACCTTGAAAGGGTGAGGTCTCTATGCACTTGGGTAATCTTGCCTTGGCCCCGGTGGCTTGCTTGGATGTGAACCTTCTTGCAATTTGGGAGCCTTGCTCTTGGCCACCACCTTGAAATCGAACTTGACCTCTTTTAATCTTTCGTCTCCCTTTCCTCCTTCATTATCCTTGCCTTCCTTAACCTTCCTGGTCTTCTCCAACCTTCCCACTCAAATTTGGTTTGCATGCACCCCCCTCTGCTTCAATACTCTTGGGTTATGGCACCCGCCTTGGCCATACTTCCTCTCAAATCTAACCAAACTAGCTTGCATGAATAGCCAAGCCTTGCCTAACCTCAAATATCTTCAAATCTCTTCCAATTTGCATTGAAACTTGCCTCCTCACTAATATTTTCCTCTTTGGCTAACCCTTGAATGCCTTCAACTATTCGAACTGCCACAACCTCGCCCCCTTGGCATAAGCATCAGCCTCAACCATAGTGGTGCAGTGCATCTCCCCAAATCGGATTTGGTTCGACTAGCAAAGCATCACTAACAACCTTGCAGCCACATAGAAGAGGTAGGACCCCATGTAGAATTGCTTTTAATTTTGCACTATCCTAAGTTGCAACTCTAAGTTCTCGCTAATGATCCTAGCCCAGTCAAACTTTCTTTACCATTTTCAATTCCTTCAATAAAATAATACATCCAAGGATCAAATTGTGTACCTGGAGCGGAGCCCATGACTCGATTGAGAAGCACAATGGGGTCGCCATACTCTGATTTGAAATCTGACCTGGTGAGCTTCGATGACTTGGTGACTTCCTTCTTGCCTTCGTGCAACCAATTCTACTTTAGTAGAGCGAGGTAGGCATTCTGACTGTCTTGAAAGAACCTGGCGCTATCATGCCCTTCTACTAGGGTATATTGAACACTTCCTTGTACAATTCCACACTTACTGATCTTTTTTGCCATAAAGGACTAACCTCCTTTCAACCTATCTCTCAATCGTATCATATCTATGGTGCCAATGTTGGTGTCATCGACTCGCTTCAATTTCGAGAAGAAGGTGGTCTTGGGCGTCATGTTTTCCTTGTCTTTCTTGGTAGTAATTCCCTTTGGGTTCTTGCTTGCACTAGCATCCGCCATCCTAAACACTTATTTATGCCCCTTCTTTCTAGAGTGAGGTGGGACTACACTTATCTCTGCCCCTTCTCTTAGGGATGATCAAACATATTTCTGCCTCGCCAATTCCTATCACACCACTTATCTCTGCCTTGGCGCCTAGTGAGATGGACTACCACTTATTTCTGCCTCTTCATTACCTATGAGATGGACTACACTTATATCTCCCAACTTCTTTCCTAAGGGGTGGGACTACCACTTATATCTCCTTTCTCCAAATTCTAAACGGAAACTACACTTATATTTCCCAACTTCAAGCCCTAATGAAATGATGAGGTGATGGATGGATGATGCAAGAAGAAAAATAGGGAAATGTACCAAGCAAGAACAAGGAGAAAATCTGTCTTTTAGACCAGCCTTCACCCTCAATCATGAAACTTGTCTTTTACACCAAACAATCAACATCAAAGAGAAACGATAACAATTAAGAAATAGGCTAGTTTACTCACCAATTTCGCAAATCCTGCCCTTTGAATGGGCAGGTCTCTATCAAAATCTGTAGCCTCTTTCTCTTTCAAACTATGGCATTTTTCTTCAAAATTCATGGCTCTCATCTATAGCAGGTCCTCTCAAACCATGGCCTCCTCCAATCAAATTGGCAGGCTTTATCAAAATCCGCAAGCTCTTTCTTATCAAAATGGCGTGCTTTCTCAACATTTGTGGCCTCCTCAATAGCAGGTCTTCCTCTAAAAATCTGCAAGTCTCCTTGCTCAAATAGCAGGCCCCTGGGATTAAATAGCAGCCTCTCCTCTAAATTCTGCCCTTTCTTTATACAAGTTCGATGCCTCTATATGCAATTTTCGCCCCTTCTAAGTCAGATCTGCCCTTTGAAATTCGGATCTGTGCCCTCTAATGTTTTCGCGGCTCCTTTGATAATTCGGATCTGCCTTAATATCAGATCTCTGCTCTTCACGAACAATTTTGGATCTGCTCCTCCAATTTAATGTCGCAAGCCTTACACCAAAGTCGCAGGCCCCTTAATGAATTTCGCTGCCCTCCAAACAATTTTCGGTGGCCTCTTACTAATGCTCCAGATGAAGATAAGTGCTTTCTCTCTGCTATTTCGCTGCTTTGGCAATGAGAGGTGAGTGAGGAAATGGAGTGGAGGGAGCCTTCTTTATACAAGGTTTGGGGTCCCATTACAAGGGCCGACTTGCCACAAGGAAACAACAAAAATTAAAACTAAAAGCCATGCAAGGGGGGCCGACCTGGCCAAAAAGCATTGAATTTGTAATAAAATTTTTTGTGCTAAGTCCTCAATTTTTGAAATTAGCATTGGTGATAGGCCACGCCACAAAAAGGGCCCTAGGTTTGATTTCCAATGCCACACGCCTCCATAAAAGGCCCTAAACTTCCGATTTTAACGCTTGCCCTTTTATTTCAATGCAGATTTTACATTTAGCACCCAGATTTTATAGTTTATTACCCAATTTTTTTTTTAAAATCTTAGTGCCCAGATTTTTATAATTTACAGCTCAATCATTAATTTCAATGCCCAGATTTTAAAGTTTAAAGGCCAGATTTTATTTTCAAAGCAGATTTTCGATTTTTATGCTTAGATTTTATAACTTTAAAGCCCAAACTTCGAATTTGATCACAGATTTTATATCTCAAGGCCAGATTTTTGAACTAAAAGCCCAGATTTTCAAAATCAAGCTAGGGTGAAAAGTGCAATTTGTTTCAAATCTTCATTTTGGTGAATCAAAATAATTTAGACCATTTGATCTTATTCATGTAATCCTTGTTTCAATCATCCAAACTTTCGCAATAAAAGATTCAAGAGACCAAAACATGATAAACGAAAATCACAAGCCATACCCTCAGATCTCAATAATTTCAACAACACTTGTTCCTCTAAGTCCCAAAAATGGCTAAGGCATCGAGATATCGAGATCTAGAGAAAACAATGCCAAGGCTAGTTTGAAAATGGGGGGTCCCCAAATACTTTGGGGCGATGGTGTGAAAACCTCACAATAGTATTAATTATGATGAGTAAGTGAGTATGGTTTTGCCACCAATGACAAAGGGGAAGATTGTTAGCAAATTTAAGTTGTCATTAGTGAAGTTAGATGCAAACACCATTCCCACCGGTATAGGTTCACTGGTAGTTCACTCACATTACTTTAAAGGCATCGGTAGACTATAACAGAGTGTATGCACCGGTAGACTAAACTAAGGAGATGCACTGGTAGACCGAACCAAGTACATTGTACCAGTCTTATATTACATACAGGGATGGACCGGGTGTAAGTTTGACTCCAGTCAAACTACATAAAGATCCGCATCGGATTATGCGGAGCAGTTTGAGTTAGAACCGGAATATGCGGAGCATCCACCGTTTAAAACTGAAGTTAGCTTTTTAACAGGAATTAGTTTTATGTCTACACAGATGTTTCAAGGTAATCTCAAGATCAGAACGCAAAGCTTTTTGTTTTGTTGCATGATTTAAGATCGAGTTTACAGCTTGGCGGTTCTATGAGTTAAGGGTTTCATTGAGATAAACTTTTGTATAAATACAGGTCATAGGATGCAAGAAATAGAGTTGTTGATAGTTGTTGAATATACAGAGAAGAAGAGAGATACCTTCTGAGAGAAGTGCTACAGTCACAGAAGTGAAAGGCAGAAAGATCAACAGCCAGGTAGAACTGGGAAAGATCAACAGGTATGATCTAATCAGACAAGAAGTGTCAAGTTAAGATCATTTCTTTTATAAGGTGTGAAAGCATATTGAAATCCCTCAATCAGGGTGAACCTTAATCGGTTCTTTGTAAAAATCCTTTAACCGGGTAACATCTTTGTTGATGTTGAAAGTCCTTTAACTAGGCAACTCCTAACGGACTTAAGATCTTAACTAATCTTTCATCAAATCCCTTAACCGGGTAGCACCTTCACAAGTGCTTTGTAAGCTCCTAATAGGGCATCTTTATTTCTGCAGAAGTGAAGTTGTGAGCTCTGTCTCACCGTGGTTTTTTTCTTCTAACTGAAGGTTTCCATGTATACATGATGTGTTGATCTGAGTATTTCTATTTATGCTTGTGGATGATTGTTTACATTCTGCTTATCTTGCAAGAATCCTTTTACAAGTTTTAAATTGAAATAGAAATAGTATTTACTGATTCACCCCCCCCCTCTCAGTAACTGGTTAGGAATAACAAACCATTCTCTATCTACAAATTTGGTGAGTTCTAATATGAGACAATTCGGCATATTAGGCTAGTGTTTATTGTTGTTTGCATTATGGATAGCTCATTACATAATGGTTGTGTTTGTTATGATACAAGGGTTTTATTTAGGGTGGAATATAAAGTTTTGCCTATCTGTGTAAGTGCGTTCAATTATGCTTGTCTCAGGATGAGGGCATTTGTGTCATGAAAATGTTAAAAGAGGTACAGATATCTTGTTATAGAGAGCATAATAAAAGTGTTAGAATAGTCTTGACTTATGTGGTTGGAAAATCCAAAAAAACAGTGGAGTATTTACAAAGCATCCTTAGATGCCATAGGGAATGACAACGAATTTTGTCACAAGGTTACATAATCTGCTGCCCTAAATGGGGAAAAAGAAAGTTATAAACAAGTTTTGCTCTTTGAATATGGTATTGTTTGTGAGTGCTAGGTTGAATGTGGGAAGGTTGGCTTGGCCAAGTGGAGCATCGTACTGCCCTTGCAAATCTTCCTGCCTCACTTTGTGTACATATTTTCTGAGCAAAATATTGTTTGACAATATTTTTAACTGTAAGGCCTTGTTTCAATGTTTATTATATTTTCCTTCTTGGCTTCAAAATAGTAGGTGACTTTATTTTTTCAGGATTCAAAAGGAAAAGGAACAGATTCATACTTCCATTCCAGAACTTGCATTTTCTGCTAAAATATATCTGTTTATTATCGTTTTAAAAAATTACGAGCATAACAATGTTGGTGAAGGAAGTCTAAATTGTTAATATGATCTCATGTTCATTTATCATGAAGGTAGGGTCTCTCTGCTGAGATCCAATATGGTCTCATGTTCAAACTTCTGTTTGCAATTGACCTCTTAAATCTTATAGTGAACTTCATGCCTTTTGCTATGAAGATTATATAAAACAAGTTTAGTCAATTCCCCTGTAACAGGTTTTCCAATTGCATCCTGATCTCGTATTATACCTGCTTGGACCATCAAGAAATATTGATGAATAAATCAAATTTGTGGCTTGCATGCAGAGTAATTATAAGGAGTTGAATGTGGCATTGACGAATTCGGATCATTCATGGACAAGTTTGACTCAGAAGGTATGGCCTTAGTGTTTTTTCCTGTGCTTGTTTCAAGTTTGCTAATTCTGCCATTGTATCATATGGAATACTTTTTAATGGTACAGATACTTCAAGTGTTAAATGGCTTCATCGATGGGTTTAATTAGGGTAGAGATGGTGAGCACCACGTTAGTCAACTATTTACAAATTAAGCACACTTTGTATTTTTCAGTTGCTTTAACCTTCCATTCAAGTGTCTTGATTGTTGCAGGTATGCACAGCACTGAAAGTAGCAGATAAGCTAGTTCAAACATCTCATGTTGAACTAGAACAACTTTTGGAGAAGGTGCACACCCTTGAAAACATACTAAAAAGGGGGGAAGTAGCTTGTAATAAATTCAAACTCATGGAGGTGAAACAGAATGCTCTATCTTAGAAATTGAATTATGTTTTCTGAAGAAGATCAAGATTATGATGTGTTGCTATTTCCAGAAGTTTGTTAAAAACATGGGTGAAGCAGATCACCACCAGTAGAAATACCACTTATCATGAAGCACAAATTTCTGAAAATAGAAAAGATGAACACATATGTACATGATTTTGTACTAATATCAATTGCAAGTAAAAGATAAGTATTGTTTATTATATGCTTTTCTATATATTTTTCCATGAGCAAGGAGGACCACACATAACTTACTTCCCTAACTAATATCCTACTTTTGGGAATGCATCAACCTAATTTTTTCAGCTTAATAAGTAAGGATGTATAGTAGATTGCTTGTGGGCCAGTCACTGCAAGCTTTATCACGCTTAATTTAAATTGGTTGAGCTCAATTTCATTAGATATCACACTTCTTCTGGATTTCCTAGATATATTAATAAAGTATATTCATCCCAAAAATATATTTTGAATTTTGGATGAGGGCTTGCATGATGATCTGGCAAAAGCTACCCATTAATGAGCAAGGTAGGTTGCATACATCTATGGTATATTATCAAAATTTGATGGAGGACAAGAAAACAAGATCCTAAAACTTTTATATATTAGAGGATTGAATGTTAATATTATTTTGGGTTTTCAACAACAATGCTCAGTAAGTTGATTTTATTTTTAAACAGTCTCCTGAGTTGGTAAACAGTCTCCTGAGTTGGATGTTCAAAAGCAAACTCTTGAGTTGTTCAGTATTTTGGCAGGCACTTCATTAGAAATGATAGGTACTGTAATTAATTTTTATGACCACTGTAACAGGAAAACAGCCATCATCAGGTGTTTTACATTAAGGCAATGAGTAATGCAAAAAAAATAAAATTGAGTAATTGATTGATAGATTGATTTTTCTGGGAAAATTCTATTGTATTTAACATGAATGCATTTTCTTTTCTTTGTTAATAGGGTTTCTTTGGGTCTTGTCCTTTAATAGGAAAAGAGAAAGCATGCACATAATTACATAATTCAAAATATCATGAAAACTATTTTGTGGAAATAGAGACCTAGAATTGAAAATTGTACTTTTCAACTTATGTTTTTGTACATGTTTTGGTGATGAACAATCCTTAGATATGTTTTAGGGTTCATTTTGATTGTTTCTTAGCAAAAACTATCTTTAGTGTAGCATATAAACCAGACCGAACATACCTAGGTGTCATCAATCAATCTTTGAAAGCGTAAGTGTTTGTACTTGGTGGACACCAATGCCCTTGGGTGCTAGTGTCTAATTCAACTTTTAATATTTGGCTCTCTACAAAACCCTATAACCTTGCCACACTAGGTTTTTTCCTTGATGGATACCTTGAAACTACCTGTTGATGTGAGTTTTGTACCACTACATAACATATAGCAATTGAAATACTTGATACAGCGTATCAAACACTCAATCCTCTCTTGAAAAGTATATAAGAATACTCCAAGGTTCCTTACACCCGTGGATACTAACTCAGTTATAAAAATGTGATTTGCTGGTAATCACTTCGGCGGGCTTACGTTGTTCATCCAGAGATGTTAAACTCTTGCTATGATGATGATGAGATAACTTTCTTCTTTTATATCATTTCCAACTTCGCTCATCAAACTAATTTATACCACTTCTAGCTTTGCTCTTCAAACTTTCGAACTTCAACTTCTCAACTTCAACTACTGAACTACTGATTACTTCTACTATTACTCCTATTGAATGGAAAGATTGGCAAATGGACGGGGATCAAACCAAATGAAAGCTTACCAGCGGCTCTACTTCCATCAGTGCGATGAGTCTAAGGGTTACTCTTAGGATTTTCACACTAACACCTATCTTCCAACCCAACTTGAAGTACAAGCGGAAAGATAAAATGCAAGTAGAACTTGGGAGAAATTGATTAGATTACCACACAAGGCTCCTTGACAAGCCGCCAAGGTGCTAGTGGCCTAGTATATAGATCCTCATCAAACATTCACCAACATCACCATTACAACTAACCATCTACTTCTATCCTTACTTTAACAACTTTGAAATGAAATTCTACTCTAATTTGAGAGATGAGAAGAAACATGCAATACACCAAAATGATCATGTATATCCACCATGCAAACCACAACAATGAATAGAGAACAATTTTGATAGTATTTTGGCAACAATTCTCCAACATAACTCCTTTTACAAATGAGTACAAATGGCCTTATATAGAGGCTCAAAATTACAACGAGTGGCCAAGATTAAGAGGCGAAATCAAGGGCCAAGATTAAACCTTACAAACCCTAATTAGGGTTACCATCTTTCAACCAATTACATGAGGGCACCAACTTTGTGGGCCAATGAGAAAATTACAATAATCTGTCAACCAATGAGAACATAGGACACTTGGCATGATTTGATTGCATGCACATGAAATTGCCACCTCATCAACCTTGTCTTATAAAGTTCATTAATCCTTGAGATGAGATGAAGCCTTGGATGCTTGAGCTTGTCCTTAGAAATTTTCTCACCACCACTTGAACTTGCTTGTACTTGATGTCCTGACTTCGAAAGGGTGAGGTCTCCATGCACTTGGGGTAATCTTGCCTTGACCTTGGTGGCTTGCCTGGATGTGAACCTTGTGCAATTTAAGAGCCTTGCTCTTAGCCACCGCCTTGAAATCAAACTTGACCTCCCTCAACCTTTCAATCACTTTCCTCCTTACTTTAATACTTTGCCATTTTTAACCTTCCTATTTGGATTTAATCTGCATGCATGCATCCTTGTTTCAATAACCTTGGGTTTTGGGGCACCTGCCCTCACCATATCTCCTTGATTGTTCCACAATCCACCCATCACTGAGTTCATCAACTGCTTTCATCAATGCTTTCCTCCTTGGTTAACCCTTGACTGCCTTCAACTGTTCGAACTGCCACGACCTTGCCCTTTTGGCATAAGTACTTGCCTTAACCATAGTGGTGCAATGGATCTCCCCAAGATTAGATTTGGTTCAACTGGCAAAGCATCACTAGTAGTCTTGCACCCGAATTGAAGAAGTAGGACCCCATGTAGATTTGCCCCCGATTTTGTACTATTTAAGTTGCAACTCTAAATTCATGCTAGTGATCCTAATCCAATCAATTTTCCTTAACCATTCTCAATCTCTTCAATAAAATAAAACATTCAAGGATCAAACTGTGTACCTTTAGCATAGCTTGGGATTTGACTGAGAAGCACGATGAAGGCGCTGCACTCTGATTTGCAATCTGACCTTGTGAGCCTTGATGACTTGATGTAACCAATTCTGTCGTATCATGTCTGCTGCTGGGGTAGACTGAACACTTCCTTGCACAAATCCATACTATTTGATCTTCTTTGCCACAGGTGACTGGCTGTCTCTCAACCTCTCTCTTAATTGAATCATATCAAAGGTACCAATGTTGGTGTTTCCAACGTATTTCGATTTTGAGCAAAAATTGGAATTGGGTATCATGACTTCCTTGTCTCTTATTTCAGCATTAATTCCTTTGGGTCGCTTGCTTGCATTAACATCAGCCATCCTAAACACTTATCACTCCCCGCCTTTTCTACAATGCTGGTGAAACTACACTTATCACTCCAATCTTCGCCTAGGGGTGGAATACTACACTTATCACTCCCTGCCGATACCTTAAGATGGATTACACTTATCACTCCAATCTTCTCCCTAAAGAAAATGCAATGCAATGATGCAAATTACACTTATCACTCCCCGCCTTTGCCTTAAAATGGACTACACTTATCACTCCAATCTTCGCCTAGGGGTGGAATACTACACTTATCACTCCCCGCCGTTACCTTAAGATGGGCTACACTTATCACTCCAAATCTTCGCCTAAGATGAAATGCAATGATGAAATGCAAGCGAGAACTTGAGGGAAAAAAGTCAATCAAGACAATCGAGTAATCTACTTAATATCCAAATACCTAACTCTACTCTTGAAATTAGTTTTCAACACCTAAACTAGCACCAATGAAATGAAATCAATTAAAGAGAGGAAAAGATAGGCCACTCACCAACAAGGGCTAGGAATCCTTTGTCTATGCAATTCGCTGGGCTTGATCTTCAAAATCTTCTATCTCCACAAGAAAATCTCCCCTTCTCCAATTCACTCTCAAAATCTGATTGCTATGAATCTTCTATCAATAAATTCTTCTATTACAAATCTGATTTGCCTCAACTCAAGCTTTTTCTCTTCATCAAACTCTCCAATTTTCAAATTTGCTTTTCGGATCTGCTTTTTCGCTCTGCTTTTTCGGAGTGCTTTTTCGCTCTGCTTTTTCGGACTGCTTTTTCGCTCTGCTTTTTCGGACTGCTTTTTCGCTCTGCTTTTTCGGACTGCCTTTTCGCTCTGCTTTTTCGGACTGCTTTTTCGCTCTGCTTTTTCGGACTGCTTTTTCGGACTGCTTTTTCGGACTTTTTCGCTCTGCTTTTTCGGACTGCTTTTGCTGCCAAGATAAAATGAGAGAAGTGAATGAGATGGTGAAATGAAATGGAGGAGAGCTCCCCTTATATACCAAATTTTGCCTCCAAAAAAAGCAAGGCCGACTTTGTAGGAGGAGGGAAAAACAAAAAATTAAAATTGCCAAATTAAACATGAATTAAATGAAATAAATTGCCCAGCCCTAGGGGATTTTATTTTAATTTAAAATTGGGTCAACCTAGTGCAAAATTATCGGTTTAAATTAGCCAAATCCGAAATTATCATAGGCCCTAAAATTGAAATTTTGAAAAAAAGGTCATTTAGGCCTCTAATATAGCTTTAAACCCTCCCCATTGTGGACCCAATAACTTGCCTTGAATTTCACACCTCCTAGGCCTTAAAATATGTTGAATTTAACACACAAAGGGGCCCAATTTAAATTTCTAAATTACAAACACTTAGCCCAAAAAATATGATTTTAATGCATTTAATCATGACAACCAAAATTAATTTTTTATTATTTTGCAACCCAAAAATCATTTTGCAATTTAATTTCCATTTGGCAATTTTATCCTTTTTTATTTTTGCAATTTATTATCTCTAATTGGCAACTTTAAAATTTATTCTTTAATTTCCATTTTTCTCCACCAACAATTTACAAGATTTTCCCAAAAATATCCAATTTCACAATTAAATTTTGAAAATCTCAAGTTATTCAATTTCATCAATTTTCAAAATTTAATCAAGTCCAAAAATTTTGCAAATTTGCCCTGCCAGATATTTTTCTAACAATCGAAATAAAATATTCCTATCGAATTTCATTTGGCCTAAAGACAAAATCAACTATTTAAGAAAATCAACGTTTCGCACAAGGTGAAAACAAGCAATACCCCCCCAGGGACTTTAAAAAACATTCAAGGTGTAAAATTATCATTCCAAAACCTCTAGATCGCCCAAAAATTCGCTAAGGCACCCAAATACCCGGATCTAGAAAAATTGTCAAGGCTTGCTCAAAAAAAATGGGGGTCCCCAAATTCTTTGGGGCGATGGTGCGAAAACCTCACAACACTACCTATCATTTCTTCCATGTTATCTCCTCGATTCTATCTCCATATCTATTGTATCTACCAATCACACCCATTCTAACTACCTATCATTTCCATCCATCTCCTTTATTGCTTTGACTCCATCCATCCTCCTTTTGATCTTTATAAGGGTAGGGACATCATAACCAATCATGCTTTAGGTAATCCAAGCCTAAGTTTCTCCACACATCCCCTTTTATATCCTACATATATTTGAAATATTTTTCCACATTGATTCATCATATCCACTTCAATACATTTAGCATGGGCCATATTATTTTTATGTGATATAGTCCTTGGAGATCCATCCTAAATCGCGTTTGATCCCCAATATTATCTTCCCATGTCTTGGAATATTTGTGTCCATTGATATTATCTATCCTTTTGCTTCCTTCACATATATATGCTTATCCCTCCACCAATTCTTGCACGTTTTTTGTCCATGTCTGTAGGCTTGGTTTTCCCTCCTTGCTGGTTCCAAATAATTGCCTATCTCATTGCACTTTCATCTAATCCACCTATCTAAAATCTCCACACTCCAAATAATCCTAACTATACTCAATCTAAATGCTAATAAGCCTAATATGTGCAATTTTGTTCAACAAGTTTTTGCATCATCTAAAAACAAACCTCAATTTTATTACTAGCCTTGTTGAACCCTGGATCCACTTTATCAAGCTATTAGCATTGTGGATATCTTGTTCCAATCCTAAAATTGTTCTTAGCATAAGTGACATTATCAATAGACATATCACTCCTAATCCTTGCATTGTTTTTATTGTCAACAATGCTACTGTTATCATAATCAATCCATCAATAAGTTTTTAGCTTGACTAGAGGTTCAATATTGTGTTTTCCTTTGGATCATTGTTTCACATTAGGGCACATGATTACAATCTATATTGGAATAAATTTAATACATTTCTTGTGGCTCGTTTCATGACTTGGGTCCTTCCATAATACACAAGTTTCATATATTTTACGCTTTTCCACTAATGAAAATACGTTTCTTTCCTCTATATAATAAAAATTCAAAGAACACATGCCAACTTCACATCCACAAACTACACAATTGACACACTAATTTTAATCAAAACCATCCTCAATAACATGCACTTATCCAATCGTTTATCACTGCACGAAACTTTCCTACTTGATACATCACTTGTCTGCATGGGATGCATCCTTCGACAAATTAAATGTATTCCTCATCTATGTACCCTTTTAACATCTTGGAAAAAGGTAATATTATTGTATGTTTTGATAATATTACGCAGCGAAATAAGGGCGCTGAACTTTAGAACAAAAAGCCCATAAGCTTGAAAATCAGGTCTATAGACTGCTTACAGCAGTATGAAGCTAGTATATGAATCATTAATAGTCGGGTTGGGTAGTAAATCAAGGAGCTACACATTAACAGTGCATTAGAATATCATTATCAATAGCAAGACTACTTCTAGAGAATATATTATAAAAACAACAAAATAAAAAAATAGAAAGCTAGCCAAAAAAGTTTACCCCTGACCTCAACGAGGAATTTTAACAACTTCTTGTGGTCTCCTTTATCATCTTTGTGTTTCCTGAACTCCTTGTCTTGTAGCATGCAAAAGTAGTTGCAAACTTGGGCATGACCTTCGAGTTGAACTTGGACAGGATAACCATTGTAGCATCTAGGTCTTGGACTTTGGTGCTTTGGTTCAGTGAGCTCCTCTACCATCTTGTCACGTTCAACACAATTTGGGCAGGATGGTTAATGAAATTTGTGTTCGTGCTAATAGAATCCAGTCCAACATGTTTTTCTCTTGTAATGGGCTAGTTTTTGCTGCTAAAGTCCTCCACAATATGTCTTCAAGTTCTCTCTGTTCATCATGTTGTTACCAAAGTTTTCCTTCATTTCCATCATATCCATCTCCTCCCCATCCTTGGTATTAGTTTTGGGATGACCAACCAACTTCTTAGATTTCCTTAGTTGGGCACATCCCACATCGACAATATCCTCCTCCCTATTCTTCGAGTTTTTATCCAAGGACATGTCCTTCTAAAGGACTCCCTCCATGTAAAATGGGCCATAATTTTTTTGGTTTTTAAGGTTTGGAATTTATAGGCTTTCTCTAGTATGGCTTCTTTTGCCCAAGTTTGAAGTGAAGGGACTCTGCTCAAGATCACATTAATTTATTTTCTCCTTTAAAATTCTATAAACTCAACCTCTTATTCATGGTTAGAACAATGAATCTTTAATTTTTTTTAAAAATATAAATAATCCAGGGAATGCTAATGTTATACTAATGGAATGAGAGCATCTATATATCATGTCCAACATAATTACACCATGTGACACTCGATCATAAGCTTCTGTAGATAGAGTACTTATATTTTTAAATTTTCCTATTTTTAATGCATTATTTTTTCTTCTATTTTATTTGATTCAAGAATTCCTTTTACAACTCAAGTGTAGTTTTATTTAGCATATAATGATTTAAGTTACCGTTTATTGTTTTACGATGCTAATTTTTATAAATAAAACAAGAAACAAGGATCCCGACCTTGTTACGAAGAAAAATCTTAGTTAGATAAAAAAAGAAAAAATCAAGGTCATACCCTCTGGCATAAAGAAAATTGTCTTATTTGAGGATGACGATGATTTAGAACATGTGCCAGATTTTGTGGACCCTAGCGCCAATGTGCGAGGGAAAGGTATCACTAGGGTTTTTGTATCGAGTGCCAAGGGTAAAACTATGATTTTTGGTCCCTGTTCTGTGAATGCAAACATGAAGACCTCCCAGAGGAAGAATCTGGTTTAGAATGAAATTGGTAGGGCTATGGAGGATGTGGGTGTTAATGGGCTCACCCCCATCGATGGTGGTGGGTTTACTCCTAAGGAGATGGGTTCTTTGATCCCAGACAATTTGATATCAAATGCTTGTTTAGAAAACTTGTTGGATAATCAAAATTCCCTATTTTCGCAGATCATCTAGGAGATTAATAACTTGAAAGAGAAGACCAATCCGTCTATGAAGAACCAGGATAGTATTTTGGCTAACATGCATTCTCTGGCTAATGGGATAAAAAATCTTAAAGAGGACCATGAGAAGAGACTCAAAGCTTTGGAGGATGATGTTTGTAAAGTCCAAAAAAGCATGAGAGCAGTGGTTGTGGTGAGTAAAACAACAATGGACAACACCAGTGATGGTCTTTGACGGAAAAATGAGCAGGCTGAAGTGCTTCAGGCTATGTCCAAGGATAACTCTCCACCGTCAGTACCAAATCGATCAAGAAGGCGAAGGCAATGAACGCGGGTGCTCAGAAGACACAAAGCTCCTTCAAAGGAGGTGGATGTTGACATGGAAGTTGCTGAGAAGTCTATTCGTGGTCCTGCCACGAGGTTCCACGACAAGGATAAGGGTATGACCCTTGTTGACAATGTTATTAGGAAATCCAAGTACATTAATGAGGATATCATTCAAAAGAATGATAATCTGGTTAAAATGTTGTAATTAAGCTGTTTTGTGTATTTTTTGTTTTGTTTTGGTTGCTATTTCATAGGGTTGTTCTACTCTGTGTTTGTTGTGGGCTTCTTGGCATCTAGTTTGTTGTTGGGTCCTGATTGGTTTTTGTTTAAGATTGTTTATGCTACTTTGTTGTTAACTTTGGGTTTTTGGTCCTGTAAAACAAGTTTTCCCCTTTAATCAAAACAATAACTTTCTAGATGGGAGTTAGACACAACTACAACCAAGCTATCAAATATGATGTTGTGCACCTTGCACAATAAATGATTGTTTATTTATGCAAAATAAATAATGGTGATGCATATAACTGATATATTTAGCCACATTAATTATTTATTTGAGTCCACTTGTAAAGTTGTATGTGATATTGGTTAGATATTTTATGTATGGGTTTCTTATGGAAAAAATATTTAATATTGAAAAAATTCATACAAAAAGGAAAATGTTGGGGTTAATGGTTTTGTGTGCTCATGGTTTTACCTTACTACTTGGTTGTATCTGTGTGAGCTTGATTGTCTAAAATCAAGCACATGTCTAATGATTGTTGTTAATTAGGTAAAGGTTTGGCCTGGCTATAATTGTAGTGAACTCTCTTTTAAAGCATGTCATGACATTTGTGTATACATTCTTGGACACATGGAGGATGCATTGGAGGAGCTTAATGTTTCAAAAACATTCACGGATGCTCTGTAAGTAAATTGTAATATTTTCATTATTGAATAATATTGAAGTGTGAATTAGTTTGGAGGTTGGGTTTCACCCTTTTGAGAATTTTTCTATGGCATATCTCATGCTATCTTGTAATGCATCTTTGATCTTTACATATGGTCATTATGTAAGATTATATGCATGTTTATTGTCTCATGGGTTTATATAGGAAACAAATTTAAACAACCTACATTATTTTCCTAATAATTGGTATCAAAGCTATGGTTGTGGTTGGAGGATGTGAGAGAGCCTTATTTTGTTTTTATTCTTGTATGAGTAGATTTGATGCATTGTTGAAGCCATGATAATAATAAAAAGATTTTAAAAATTCCAAGGCATGAGATGTGTAGATTTGGGGTTTGCAAGATTTATGGTGATTTTTGGAAATTTGGAGTTTGAAAAATAGTTGAAAATAATTTTTTTCTAGTTTCTTAGTGTAGAAGTTGATGATAATTTCAACCCACAAGCCATAAATTATTTGCAAGCAAACCACATATCACAGTGAAAGATCAAGAAATATAATTTTCTCAACACAACCAAAAAATCCTATATTGATTTCTCAAAATGATATTGGGATTACAAATGGGATGAATTACAATGCATAGGCAAATTACTTTTATAGAAAGCAATAGCCTTAATAATAGAGAAAAGAAAACTTGGGCTAGATAAGAAAACTAGAGCCCAACTAGACTAGACTACGCTAAATTGGGCTCAAATAAAGCTCAAATAAGTGAACTTTAAGCGTGCATGTGAAAACATGTGCTCAATTATGCATGAGAATATGATAAGAAATTATTGACCATGTGCACAATTATGACATGCAACAATAAAAAATGTGAATGGTGTAACAAATATATGTATGAGCAACATATATGCATGTTCTAACACCCCCCCTTAACTTGAAACTTAGGCAAGAGTAAAAACCTCTAAGCATGAAATGCAAGAATGACTATGTCCCAACAACACAGCCTAACTAAGTACCCATGTACAAACCAATGTAATCCTCACAAATAGAGAAAATGAGATAAACCTAGTGGGAGAAAAATTCTCTCCAAAAGAGAAAAAAATAAATACAAAAGGGTACATGTGACTAAGAATGAAGGACTCCAAATGTCCTCCCAAGTTTTGAATTAGTTCTATAAGTACAATCAAGGCCACCACCTCATAGGAGAGAAAAGAAGATATGATGTATAATGAAGAAGCTTCAATGCTCAAGATGTAGGCTCGAGGAAGAATGTTGATGTAGATCTAAGAGAGACAAACCATGTTCCTCCCCGTAGAAAGAAACACTTCCAATGACCAAGGTAGAAGAAACTTCATTGAAGTATGTGCAAGGAATAGTCTCATGATGTGTTCTATAGAAGACTCCTCAACTATTCACATTGTTTGAATCATGATGTGCCAAATCAATTGAAGCAAGATCAAACAACTATGAAGATACCTGATGAACAACCTATGAAGGAACTAAAGATGGGATGAAAAGAATGTACAATAGATCATCAAAGAGGAAGTGAAGATCCTCAAGAATGTCTACAATTTTGTAAGTATGTGATCACACTAATGAAAGAAAAAGGGAACAATAAAACTGCTGAACTTAATTGATCTTTGAAGAAGCAAGAGATGGAGGAGGAAGCACAACATAAGTATTAGGAACTCTAGTGGATAATTAAAGCACACATAGGTTCAAGCGACCAGACCTCTCCTTAGATCTATTTTGATCCACTCTAGATGCATGAGAGCTAGGACCAGTCAAGGGAATTACATGCTTAATGGGGTGAAAATGAAAGAACTCATATACTCATGATGTATGATCAATTGTGCCAACTATGATAATATCTCACTATGCTTATCTCTAATGAGAACAAAATAAGGGGTGAACTCAATTGTATTCCCCTTCTCAATATGAGTAATCCAATAGATGGAAAGGAGATTAGAAGATATAAAAGGGACACAAAGAACATTATTGAATGTGTCGTCATCAATCTCAATATAAGCAATCCTAGTAACCCTCATTTGAGTGTTATTACACATCAAAGTATGTGGACAAGTATGATGCTAAGAAGAAGAGAGCATACCTTTTGATGATACAATATGATGAGAAGATTATAAATCAAGAAGCCACCTACTCAACTGAGTGTGTATTGTTGCAAAGAGAACATTAACTTTGATCTTATCTTCACCATATACCAAAGAAGGTGACCTTGAATGTGTAGGTCTTAATGTGGCAAAAGAGGAACCACTAGATGAAGGTGGTTGAATGAATTTATCCAAAGAAGGTCTTTTAGCTCATCAATCCTCTTTACATAACAATGATGCTCATAATGTAATGTATTGGTGCAATAAGAACACTTAGCCTTTTCCTTCATGGATGAAAACCTCTTGAAAGAGGTACGAGAGCCTGAATCATGTTTATGAGGCTTTGAGACTTGATGAGTAGACTGTGAACCCCCATGCTTATGCTTCTACTTTGGCTTTGACATATGTTTTCTTGTAGATGATTGAGCAGCCAAAATCTTAGATTTGGAGTGAGAAACTGAATCCAACTTTGTTAAATTGGCCCACACCTATTCTATGCACTCACAAAATACCTTGAATGAAGGCATAGTGTGGGCATCTTCCAAGGCATCCATGGTGGAATAAAATGATGAAGTAAAGATGAAAGAGTAAAAAAGGTGCACTTATTGTTTGTCTTGTTCTCACCACAATACTATAAAATTGATCTAATGGATTTAAAGTTGTCTAGAAAGTCATCAATAGAGGGAAACAAACTAGGTGTCAATGATGTCAAATCTACCTCAAGATGAAGTGCATAGAATTCATTGATATCCCTAAAGACCATCATGCAATTTGACCCACATAGCCCTAACAATGGTGATAAAATCAATATGAAACTAGATACTACCTAAAATATTGAGATAAATCAAATCCATGACCAAATCTATCTTGTTCCTACGCTAAAGAATCTTAAACTGACAAGTCACATTATTTGGGGTCTCATCAAGACACATGACCATAAATCCCTAGGCTAAAGCAATATGGTTATCTCCAATTTTTAGGCGATGGTTATAAGGTGTAGGTTTTTTTAATAGTATCTTCCATTAGAATTAGGTTTTTAAATTAGGCAAGGGCTAGGAAAATATGTGAATTTGAAAGAGGATGATTCTACTCCCCACAACTAGAAAAACCAACTCTTCTGCAAATTTATAAGTCAAGAAATCGCAAATTTAATAAACAAACAAATCTGAGACCACTCTGTACCTAACACAAAATATGAAAAAACAGATGGCATATCTGGGTAGTTAAGAGCACTAAACTGGATTTTTGGCAATCTTTGGTTTTCAAAAAATGGAGTTTGAATGAGAAAGATATGACCCCAGAAGCACAAAACATAATTTGACTTCACAGACCCACTATGAAAAAATTATAAAAAAAATGACAAAATCACCACCACCGCTAGATCAATGCTAGAACTATCCTTTTGACAATATCACATTTTCCTAATTTTGATTTTGTCTACTCAAGTTATGGCCAAAAAACTGAAGGTAGGTCAAAAACCCAAATAGAAGGCTTGAAGAGGGTGCAAATGCCAACAAAATATGCTCATAATATTCCCTCTGACAGAATAAATAGTCATTGGTCTATTATCATGGTCACCAAATATGACATGGAATTAGAATATGTGCACAAAATATGCTCTAGAATATGCAAGTTAGAATCTTCAAAGATTCCTTGTGCTAAAAATAGAGAAAGGGTGCTGAATTAAGTGTACTACCAAATTTGGTGGGTCTAGCTAACTTTGTTGGAGGCATTGACATCACCTATAATATTGCAGGTTTGCATGGACCTATAGAAAGGTTCACACTTTCTTTTTGCAAAAATAATAATTTTGGACCAAAATTCTAAATGTAATTTTTCAATAAAAATTATAAATGTAATTTTGAAAAGAAGACTTGAATTTTTTTTGCAGTGATGGTTGATGGAGCTCTATGCATGCCCATATAGCTGTATGAGTCTATATGATTGTAGGAGAAGTGTTGCCTCATAGAACATGCCCCCTAAATTTCTTGCCCTAATTTTATGCTCCCTAATTTTGATGTTTGGATAGGCCATTTAGGGGTTTTGGTCTCTCTAAGCATGATGGTGAGATTTGTTTTGCTCCACAATGCCTGAATTTTCTTCGACACTTGATTTTTTTTCTCAATTTGCGTTCCCTCAGTAGAATTGACACAAAACATCAACTACTCAAATTTTAATGAAATGATAATCGATTTATAGGTTTTGGGATGTTCAAAATGTGATGACGACTTACATTTGAGCCCAATGTGCATATGATGAAGGTCAAATCTCTCAAGAATATGGACAAGAACTTGGTAGATTAGGATCTTATACAATATAGAAGTTGATGATGATTTCAACCCACAAGCCAAGAATCATCTCCAAGAAAACTAGTTGTCACAAAATAATATTAAGTAAGATAATTTTCTTAACACAACTTGAGAATTCTATATTGATTGCACAACATGATATTGATAATGCATATATGAATTTCTTTTACAAAAAGAACTAGCCCTTAAAATATAGAAAAGGAAATTAAAAAAGAAAACTACATCCCAACTAGACTAAACTATGCCAAATTAGGCTCAACTAAGCATAACTAAGTGAACTTAAGCTAATAATGCAAGTGTAAACATGTTCTCAACTATGCATGAGGATATTCTTGAGCATGTGCACAACTATGAAATGCAACAATAGAAAATATCCATCATGCAACAAATATATGTATGACCAACATATGTGCATGCTCTAGCACTCACTATGAGGTTTTTTGTCGGGAAAATTTCATACATGATCCCTAGGACAAAAAAAACCACATCATTTTTTTTATAAGAGCTTCGTTAGATGTGGGAATAGTGGAGGGAGGTCAAACAATAATATACAAGATGCAGGTGTAAAAAAATTTAATAGTAGGTTAGATGTGGGAAGTGGGAATACTAATGGAAGGTTTAATGTGAGAGATGGAAATAATGAGGGGATTAAATATAGAAGAGACTATGGAAAATGGATAAGAATTGGAAGAAGGAGAAGAAATGTTTGACATAAATAATCTATGAGAAGACACATGACGGTGCATAAGAAGAAGCTTGTGAAGGTATTGAAAGAGACACATGTCATTGAAACATTGATGAATTTTGTTTTGACCTATACCTCTTAGTAATTTATCCCATAAAGTTAAAAAATTATGAAGCAAAATTGCCAAATCTAAAGAAATGGCAATTTTATCCAAACTACCTAGATTCAATCTTAGTAGTTGTGTAGTAAGTGACATGTTTTTCCAAACCATAAATAAGTAGACGATTCAAATCCTCCACAAATTTTCATTATATTTTTTCATGGTCACCCTATAATTTAACCTAGAGCTTCTATTTAGTGGAAAATGAAAAGTGGGTTAGGACCTTAGGATACAAGAAAATATAATTTTATGCAAACAAAAGACATGTTTAAATATATTATAAAATAATAAATAAATAGGTAAAACCCTAGGGTAAAATGAAGTGACTCAAGAGATTATGTTCACCAAATGAAGAAAATAAAAAATTAAGGGCTTCCCTCTTCTAATTAATTTATGCTAATGCAAATTATTGATAACTAAAGTATATTGATTAACAAAAAATGAGTTGATCCATGCATGAGACAAGAGAAGTATGGCTGATTGATATAATTAATCATTACATATATTGAAATGAGAGAGTATGAGTGGTTTAGTTCCTCCAAGGTGTTAATATTTTATATGGTTGTGAATTATAATTGTACCTTTGTAAATGGATTTTTCCTCTAATGCTCAGATATTTATGAATAGACATGTCCTTGAATATTTAGAGTCAATTGGATAGAATGACTATTGCAATCTTACCTTTACAAAACCACAATCTTATCCAAAAAATATTATCAAGTCTTCATATATCAAAATTTTGCACTTGCTTCTCAATCTACACTAAGTCAAAACATTATTATGAACACCTTCAAGGAACTTCATTTTTTAGGGTGTGGAAATATTTGAAGTTACTCCTTGTTCCTTATCAAGTATTTATAAATAAAAACTGAGAAATAAAAAAATAAAAGTATGTTGAGTTCAATCTAGGGTGGTTCATGTTGCTAATAATGATATTTGGCCATTTATGGTATTTAAGTTAAAAAGGGTTAAAAATTGTGCAAATGAGAATAGAAATAAGAATGACAAGGGTGCCTATCATTCTCTATGTAGTTTTTAAATATTGTTGATGTTGGCCTACCTTTATTAATGAAATGATACACAACCTTATCTATTCTATTAATAAAATTAATTAGAGGGAAAATAAAACCCTCTCTATAGTAAAGTAACAAAAATGTTCTTTTATAGTCCATGATAATAGTCATTTGTTTTTGGGTCTACATATGGTTATAGTAATATGAGACTACCCCGTACTTCTTACAAGAGACACCTAATCATGCTACAAACAAAACATTCATACCTTATCCCTAATCAGATTTGAACTTATGGCCTCTCTTTCAAGATTACACATTCTCCACCACTATATATATGGTATTTTATCTATGGATTAATTTTTATATCAGATTATTATAATATAAATTAACATATCTTAATTGTACATTTTTGTAATATTTTTTAAATACACAAAAAATAATTTGAAACTTGTAGGATTGAACTAATTGTAGAGCATTAAAAATTCCATGTTATCTCTAATATTTGTTGATATGACAAAAATAATTACCTATTAAAAAATACCTTAAGGAGATTATTGGGTCACAAGGGTTGTGTTCTCTTAAGTCAACCTTCTTGATTAGATTGGATTCATAGTTATAGAAGAACATTGAAGACAACAATTAAACATACAAGTATCCTAAATAAGATGAGGATTGGATGAGGGTGGAAATAGTATAGGAAATTTAGGACAGATCATTTAAAGATATATAATATTTCATGGATAACAATGTATTATGATCAAGTAAGGCATATTAAATTATAAGAATGAAATTCATATATAGTATATAGATCATAACTACATTATATAAATGTCCCCCTAATATAGTCAATTAAAAAAAGATAAGGTTTCTTTAGGGATACAATGCAGGTACATGTGAAATAAGAAGGTGCACTGTGTCCCCAAAGTGGCTCTTAGGTGTATATGATGAGATATAAAAGCACAATGGAGAATTTATAATGTTCCAATGTGAAAATATAGCTCTAATAACTTGATACAATATTTGAACACAACATGGTATAGAAGGCACACACTAGTAAATTTGACCTTAAATTTCTACTAAACAATTTGACCATCAAATAAAAATGTTTAGGTTGGTCGCATTATAGAAGGAATTTTTTTTTTTTTTTTTTTAATACATGCCTGTGTTGGTCGCAATTTCGACCAACACAGTGTTAGTCAAAATTGCAACCACCACGGGCATGTATTAAAAAAAAACTAAATTTTGAAACTTCATTTTAGCGCTTCATTTCAGCGTGCGTGAAGGAGGTATGTGCTTTGATCTTTGTTCTTTGATGGATGGCGACAACCTATTTTATAGTTTAATTTATGTGCACTTAGTTCCAAAACCCTAATCTTTGCATCGACTAGAAGTGTTTCTCTGAACAAATATTGTCTTGCCTCATCTATGAATTCACATTTCGTTGAAGCATTTATCAATCGATCCATAAGCCTTGTCTGTGTGCACAAAATAAATTCTGCGTTGAAGTGTACTCAAATACACTCATGGGAATGGTATTCTGTCACCTAAACTGTTCATGATTGCCATAGTCGACCGTGAGGAAAACATGTCGTGGTCTGTTAAAAAGGAATCCCATTAAGTCATCCTAGTTCACTTGCATTGGATTTAAATTTCCAAAACTACGAGATGCTCTGGCAAACCAAACTCAAAATCACCGTGTCGGTTTTGCTATGAAGTTGTGGCCCTAATTTGTGCTTTCATCATGGAGATGCCATGCTGCTAGATGAAAAAACAAATTAGGGTAATGTTATTTAACTTGTTCAGTGCTCGGAATTGGGAAAGACATTAACTGCGCTTCATGGTCGATGCCCTAGTTTGGGTGTAATCAACATGTGGAACCACTGAAGTAAATGAATGTCTGCAATAGTGAATGAAAAGGGATTAATACAACAATAACACTAGTCTTAGGTACCCTCTCACAATCTATTTCAGTCGACACCAACCTAATTTGATCAACTAGGTTGAAATGCCCAGAAATTGGTTGCGGGCGCATTTCATTTGAGCATTTCATTTGAAACTTCATTTGAGCATTTCATTTCAGTGTGCGCGAAGGAGCTGGTAAAAGCTAACAAGGTGAAGAGTTGAACTAGAGGGTTAAGGTATGTTGAATCGATTTCCAATAAGAATTGAATGCTATATATAAACTATGGATTTAGGATTTACGAAAAGTTGGTTGAATTAGTTGTTTAGAATTTATCTAAGTTGAAAATGGATAAAACCATAAGCAATAGAAATATTCTATTTTCTGCAAAATTCATTCATCTTGAAGTCTCAATTCGGTTATTCTGATGCATTAAAGGAATTGCAATGTTTCTTTGTTCAATTCATGCTATTTTTGAATGAGTCTTATTTTATATTGAAACTGTTGTTATGCCAGTGGTCTATCTAATAGCATTTCTTATTTTAGTTTACTGTTATTGCAGTAGGAACTTAGAATAATGAGAACCATTCTAACCTAATAATGAGAACCATTCTAACTATTGTTACGCCAGTGGTCTATCTAATAATGAGAACCAATCTAACCATGGAATGTTAATTCTAACCTGTATTATTAGATCATTAACCATGCATATGCAGAGTTGTGTGGAGCAAAGGTGATCACAGTTAAAGAACAGTGAGAAAATACAATGAAATTGGATGCAATGTGTAGCAGTGGATGATCTGTACGAATAAGGAAGGGTTTTTATGTTTGAAAAAGTTTTGTCATGTTGAATGAATGGTGATTTGATCACTAATTTGATGCAGGAGTGAGTTGTAATAGGAGATTGGGGAAGCCCTAGCAAACTAGGGTTTGGAGTCAAGATTTGGGGGTTTTGGTGTTGCAGGGCCCGCGAGTCTAATTGCTTGTGGATTTAACTATTTTGAGTCATTTTATAAATCTACTAAAGGTTTGGTGGGATAAGGGAATGTGAGGAGAGTAGTTGCTTTGATAATTTGGTCATTTTCATGCATTGAAAATAGGGGTTCAGTCATGGTTAGGTGTGTTGGTCCAAAGTAACCCTATAAATCTTTTGGTGTGTTATAAAACTCTGAAAAGGGTGTCTAGAAATGTTTTCATCTTGTCAAGTGTTTTGAGGGAAGACAAAGTTATTACCATCCTAAGTCTGCTGCAGGGTTATTGGCAGCCTCTTAAGCCTTTGGAATAGTTTGAAAGAACTTTGTGTATTGGAAGCATGGGAATTAAAATAGATTCTTAGAATTCCTTGAGTCTAAGTGGTTTGAAGCCTAGGAAACCTAATCCATCATTGTGTAGTATTGTGGAGGCCTTGACAAGTCAGATCTTTTAAACATTTGAGGTTGTTGATAGGCTAGAGTGCCTAGATCTCTGAAATTACCAATTCTCATTGTGTTTTGAATACCACCACCCTTATTCCTTTTGGTTTGGAGTAATTTTATTTTGTTTTAAATAAGTTATGAAAGTTTTATTAAATTATTTGAATGATTAAATGAAGATTGGATCATCAAGATCAAGATTGGATTCAAAATTAGTCCAAACCAAAAGGAATAAGACTCTAAACCAATGAAATAAAACTGCCATAACTTATTTAAAATGAAATAAAATTACTCCAAACCAACGTAATAATTGTGCAATGATTATTGGAAGCTGTTCTTGACTCAATTAATGACCAGATTTAAATTGCATTATTTGTCGCACAGAAACAGTTTCCACAAGTTGATAAACTTCATCAATAAACTCGATACTAAGACTTGAGTTACATTCAAATGCAACATAAAACATTTAAAATAAATATTTGTTCTTTTTTATTGAATTCCATCACAACATATTCATAATAAAGACGTGCTCGATTGTGACGACAATATGGGTGTTAGATTGTCAAATCGAAAGAGAAAACCAAACAAAATGAGTTGTAAATAATAAAAATGTAACATTCGGGAAACACTGAACAATCATAGAGAAGAATCAAATGTAAAACTAGACTGTTATTTTCATTCATCATACATATTACATTGATCATCTCATTCCCATTGATCTCTCTCTTCACTGATTCTCCACTCTTGTACCCCCTATTCTCGGCTTCTACATTGCAGAGATAAAGATCTCCAAACTCACAACCCGGTAACTAAATCATATAACTTAGTGAAGAATACTCAAAATAGAGATCAATGGTGAAGACAAAAGGCATTCTTACATTTAGTTAAGGGTAGTAATTAAAGAATAATATAGATCAATAGTGAAGATTAAAAGTCACCCTTACATTTAATGAAGAGTCTATTATATTTGAGTCTATCAGAAAGTCATGGAAAGTTCCTTATAGATATTTGAAGAGATTCCTATTATTCATTACATTACTTGCAATATGTATGCTGATATTTCATTGTCTCTATATATGCTAAGTGTTTATATAAGAGTGGGGATATTCTATGTAACTTTACTTAGTCACGGTCTTAATTATATAAGGATATATACTTAATCGTAGTATAAACTTTAATAAAAAATAGATAATTTTAAAATAGAAATATGAGGGGACTGGGATATTATAAAATAATGAGCATATCTTTGTGAATTATCCTAAGATTGTAGGGCTCAAATATTCATTGTGATTAATACAAGTTTGTAAACATTGATTGATGTATTTTGAGGTCATATAATATGGAAATAAGACAACACCTACATAAAACTTGATATCATCACAATATAACATATTTTGATTCTTTGCAAATTTGAACATGTTTTCATTCACAATATAACATAAAATGTTTTGATTTGGTCTTATATGTTAATTATATATAGTTCCATATTTATTCCTTATGAAATAGTGATGAGATTTACTCTTTTATCTCTGTTAATGTAATTATGGGTCTATTATTCACATAATGTTTGAGATATAATAATTCTAGAACCCCTAATTTTTTGATCTAGTTATGTCTTAGTTTACTGTATAGCATTGGAGTTCTACATTATGTCTGTACCAAAGTTATTCTTCCTCTTGTTCAATGACTTCCTCACTATTCCTTAGTATGATCTCACAATTCCCCTTAATCTTCTCACAATTCTGACAAAACTAACAACATGCCTCATGTTATATGGAAAATTGGTAAACAAGGAGCCATTGTAGTTCAATTCCCTTTTTCTAATTCCTTCATGGAAGTTGAAGTATCACTCTTTAGGAAACTTATATATCTGGTTCAAAGTCCCCATTAAAATCATTCAAATATTCAAAAATAATATGCAAATTCGCTACAGTGGTAAAGTATTAACAAAGCATAGCCTCATAGTTCCATCAGTTTGACAATAAATGGTAAGAAATTCCTAATAATATTAGAAGTGAAATGTTGATGCTAAGACAATTACTTTGTGACCATAATAATCCTACATATGTTTTTTTGCACAATAGATAAAGTCTGCTATTAAATTCCAAGAGAAACTCACAACTTCAATTGTGACCACACTAGCCTGATCGCAACAAACTTGTTAGAAACATGAAAAGAAAACATGTTAGCAATTCCATCATTTGTTTGTTGTTTGGGACAGTCACCATAGAATTATTTGGATTGTCTCTCCTCTTGCCTTGCAAGGTTAAAATGACCTTTTTTTCATCCCTCCTTGAATAGACCCTTAACATCTTGCACTTGTGTAATGATAGGACACCAATGTTGCTAATTAAGGTTGGTGGGATGATTACGCCTATCCTGAAAAAAGACTCAAATCATTATGCTTTCAAATCAATTACCTATCGACGTATCCCTTGCGAGGGAGAGAAGCAAAACACATAAAGAACATGCACATAAACACGACAACTGAAAAAATTAAATGGAATACACCAAGAAGTACCAAATGATGAATGCTCAATTGTTGTAATGGAAAAACAATATGAGAACCATCCATTTATAGTCCTAATGATTTTGGAAATTGTTGACAAAGAGTGTTTCTTTTTTTGATTATAGTATAAATGATTTTTCTATAGTCGTAATGATTTTTCTTATTTCGTGTCTTTTGTCCCTTTTTAATTTCCTATGTCTTTGCTTCGTGACAGGATTTTGTCACCTTCTTTTGATGGTATATTTCATTCACTCTATGTGGAATACTATTTTGTTCACTATTTTATTTTAGCTTCATATTTCTTTCATTTTTCATATACACACAAACTACACATGCTGATAAAAAAATGAGCTATTTGATTTAGGTTTACTTTTCATTATTGTAAATGGTTAATATTTCTGATGGTACTCCTTGGTGTATTTGGACTGTAAAAATAATCATATAAAAATAATAAATGTAGTAACGATGGTGCGGTGCATTATTGATATAGGTTCGATGACTCTTGTTAATGTGCCAAACTGTCAATGTGGTGGTCGGAAGTGTGTGTTGAAGACTTCACGGACATTGAACAACTCTGGACAACAATTTTGGTGCTACCCTAATCAAAAAAAGGTTGCTAATGTGTATATATTTAAAGTTTCTAATGTAAATACTATTCATTATAATATAAGAACTAATGTAAACTGGGTATCACAAGGAAATAATGGCTGCAGATACTTTATTTGGGTCGATGACAACTCATCTACATCTATCCACCCATCTCCACTTATCCGCGATGAAGGATTTGAGTGCAAAACGTGTCAGGCTAGGGCAAATTCTGAAATTATATTTTTACGATGCCTTCTTTGTATTGTTATCACATATCTAATTTGTTGCGACCATATGCAGAGATGAACTCAGGAATTAGTTAGTTGAGTATTTTCATATTGTAACTAATATTTTAATATTGATATGACATAACTTCTCTTTTCCTCAAGTGCGAATATATATGGTTTACATCTTTTTTTAGAATAATTCTTCATGTTTATGGCTCAGGTGAGCCCCAATTTGCTATCAATCACATGATTTAACATATAGTGTTTTCTTGGTTGTTCTGTTTGTTCCTTGACCTTGACTATGGATTGACTATCATTTTCAAGCTTGAGCAAGGCTTCATACCAAGCAACGTCCACATATTTGTACGCAACGTTGATTTAGGCTGGAGGTAAACTACATGTGTCATGTAAACAACATGGTTGAATGCAATCTCTTTTGTGTGTTTTCAAGATTTTTCCCACCAATACAAGTGTAAATAACGCATTGAATGTAATCTACAGACGCTGTGTGGTATGAAGTCTCGCTGAAGTTTGAGCGTCGCATGGTATGAAGTCTCACTGAAGAAGAGTACTACAGAGAGCAGGCCTACTCTACCAATGAAGTTTGACAAGAACAAGGAATATGGCTTAAACAGAATGGGAAGATGTCTTTCTAGCATGGGCTTGGATCCTTTGACAATTAGCTTGATAATAAATGAAGCAAATGAGAGCTGAGCAATTAGCTTCCCAAGAAAAATCTTGTAAATGAACTGTGTACCCCAATTCCTGTGCCTTTTGCGCATATCTAAATGATATATTTGAAACAACAAGGGTAAATTTAGCCTTACCCTTGTTGTTTCAAATATATCATTTGGGTACGCACAGAGGGCACATTAATTGGGGTATATATAGTTCATTTATGGGATTTTTCTTGGGAAGCTAATTGCTCATCTGTCATCTACATTATTATTAAGCTAATTGCCGAAGGATCTAGGCTCAGGCTAGAGAGATGTCTTCCCAAACACATAAAAAACATACACATAAACATGACAACTGAGAAATATAAATGTAGACTTCACAATAGCTGAGAAACATAATTGTAGGCATCATGGTCACAATTTTTTGGAGACAACATAATTGAGTTGTATACTCAGACGATGGAGAGCAACTTCTGCTCCTCCGATTCCAAGTTGACACTGTGGGATCCAAAGACCATAGATAAGGAATAAATTGAGAGAGCGGAGGAGGGCCATAATGACCAAAATAATACAGGATGAACCTCAAGTTAAATGAGGCAACTATAAACATTTTAATAAAATTCTATTAAAATGTTTGCAATTGCCTCATTTAACTTGAGGTTTGTCCTGTATTATTTTTGTCATTATGGCCTTCCTCCGCTCTCTAAATTTATTCCTTATCTATGGTCTTGGGATCCCGCATTGTCAACTTGGAACTAGAGGAGCAGAAGTTGATCTTCATCATCTAGGTATACCACTCAATTACATTGTCTCCAAAAAAATGTGATCATGATGCCTACAATCATGTTTCTTAGCTATTGTGTCCCATGACCACTTATGACCCTTTACGACCCTTTACGACCTCTAAGAATACATCTTAGAGGTCTTAAAATGTCGTAAAGGGTCATAAGAGGCTCCTAGGAGGGGCCATATGAGCTTCCACCTTCACATGGTTGGCCCTGTTAAGTATAGAATGTTAATTAAACTATTCTTGAAACATAATTGTAGGCATCATGGTCACATCAGGGATGAAACTATTCCAAGTTGACACTGTGGGATGGAGAACAACTTGGAACTAGAGGTGCAAAAGTTGCTCTCCATCGTCTGGGTATACCACTCAATTACATTGTCTCCAAAAAAATGTGACCATGATGCTTACAATTATGTTTCTCAGAGAATGTTAAACTATTTTCGAAACAAAGAGAAGCTCAAAGAGAAGCTAGCAACAACCAATAGAACGAGTGTGGACACCTGAAGATAAATATCAAATAGGGGAAAAGCACCTACAACAATAGAGGCAATAGCTGTAGATACAGATGAGGATATCGTAGAAATCCCTAATTTAGTGTTTCAGAGAACAAACGATAGACTGTGAATTAGGGATTTCTACGATATCATCATCTAAATCTACATCTATTTTATTTACATTGGAATGCAGCCTGCCGATATTGATACTGCATCAGCCGAGCACGATGGAGGCATCGATTCTAATGTGAATTGTAGTACTCAAGGTATACATTTTCTATTCGAATTTTGATTAATGAATATTTAATACAAGAAAAAATATTCAATTATTTAAGGTGGATTAGTTGTGATGATGAGACGTGCCATTTAGATGTTAACTATGACAGTCTCTTGGTTTCAGGCAATGTAGAAGGAGAAGCCTTGTTCAATATGCAATCTCATAGAATATGCACGGATATCAGGTGGAGTTGAAAAACACAACAGGGTTGCATTTTTGATAGAGGTCTTTAATTGCGTATTTTAAGTTATAGACCATCGTGAAAATGTAAACATGTTTTGTTTTTTCAACTCCACCTGCTATCCGTGCATATTCTGCTTGTGTTGCACGCGCATTCTCAATTCAAAGTGGGAAAAATTTTATTTTTGATGTGAGGGAGAGAAGCCAAACACAAAGAACATGAAAATAAACATGATAGCTACAAAACATAAATGTAGGTATCACAATAGCTGAGAAACATAAATGTAGGCATCATGGTCCCAATTGTTTGGAGACACAACATAATTGAATGCTATACCCAGAAAATGCAACACAACCACTACTCTTGCAGTTCTAAGTTGACACTGTGGATCCATAAACCATATATAGATTCCTTATCTTTGGTTTTTGGATCTCACAGTGTCAACTTTGAACTATAGGAGTAGTGGTTACATTGCATCGTCTGGGTATACCACTCAATTATGTTGTGTTTCCAAAACATTTTGACCATGATGCCTACATTTATGTTTCTCAGCTGTTGTGTCCTAGGACCCCTTATGACCCTTTATGACCATTCACAACCTCTAAGAATACATCTTAGAGGTCTTAAAATATTGTAAAGGGTCATAAGAGGCTCCTAGGAGGGGCCAGATGAGCTTCCACCTTCACGTGGTTGGCCCTGTTAAGTAGAGAATGTTAATTAAACTATTCTCGAAACATAATTGTAGGCATCATGGTCACATTTTTTTGGAGACAACATAATTGAGTTGTATACCTACACAAAGAGCAATTTCTGCACCTTCGATTCCAAGTTGACACTGCGGGATGGATAACAACTTGGATCCGGAGGTGTAGAAGTTGCTCTCCAGCGTCTGGGTATACCACTTAATTACATTATCTCCAAAAAAATGTGACCATGATGCCTACAATTATGTTTCTCAGAGAATGTTAAACTATTCTTGAAACAAAGAGAAGTTGGCAACAACCAATAGAACGAGTGTGGACACTTGAAGATAAATATCAAATAGGGGAAAATCACCTGCAACAACAGAGGCAATAGCTGTAGATACAGATAAGGATATCGCAAAAATCCCTAATTTAGTGTTTTAGAGAAGAAATGATAGATGTTGAATTAGGGATTTGTGTGATATCATCATCTAAATCTACATTGGAATGCAACCTGCCAATATTGATACTGCACCAGCCAAGCATGATGGAGGCATCAATTCTAATGTGAATTGTAGTACTCAAGGTATACATTTTCTATTCAAATTTTGATTAATGAATATTTAATACAAGAAAACATATTTAATTGTTTAAGGTGGATTAGTTGTGATGATGAGACGTGCCATTTAGATGTTAACTATGACAATCTCTTGGTTTCAGGCAATGGAGAAAGAGAAGCCTAGTTCAATATGCAATCTGAATTCGTATACATAGGATATCAGGTGGAGTTGAAAAACACAATAGGGTTTCATTTTTGATAGAGGTCTTTAATTGTGTATTTTAAGTTATAGACCATCATGAAAATGTAAATGTGTTGTGTTTTTTCAACTCCACCTGCTATCCGTGCATATTCTGCTTGTGTTGCACGCGCATTCTTGATTCAGAGTGGGAAAAATCTTATTTTCGATGCGAGGGAGAAAGCCAAACACAAAGAACATGCAAATAAACATGACAGCTACAAAACATAAATGTAGGTATCGCAATAGCTGAGAAACATAAATGTAGGCATCATGGTCCCAATTGTTTGGAGACACAACATAATTGAATGCTATACCCAGAAAATGCAACACAACCACTACTCCTGTAGTTCTAAGTTGACACTGTGGATCCAAAAACCATATATAGATTCCTTATCTTTGGTTTTTGGATCCCATAATGTCAACTTAGAACTACAGGAGTAGTGGTTGTGTTTGCTCGTCTGGGTATACCACTCAATTATGTTGTGTTTCCAAAACATTGTGACCATGATGCCTACATTTATGTTTCTCAGCGGTTGTGTCCCAGGACCCCTTATGACCTTTTATGACCCTTTATGATCCCTAAGAATACATCTTAGAGGTCTTAAAGTGTCGTAAAGGGTCATAAGAGGATCCTAGGAGGGGCCAGATGAGCTTCCACCTTCTTGTGGTTGGCCCTGTTAAGTAGAGAATGTTAAACTATTATCGAAACAAAGAGAAGCTCAATACTTTATATCTGAATACCAATTTTGTTCTTATCAAACCGTCAAAACATTTAAATAGCCTTTTAAACTGCTATTAAAAATAAAATATTTAATCAACATTTACTTATAGATTTGTGTGCTTATCTGAGTTTGATACGTAGATCTGCGTGTCAAACTCAAACAAGCACACAAATCTGTAGGTAAACAAAGCTTTCTTAGTTAGTTTGATTTTTCTTGAGGCTGTGAATATACAGTACAATGAAAATGCTTTGTTCAATCACCATCAATTTTTTTGACCAAAAATTAGTATTGATCAATTTTTTGACCTTTAAATAACATTAATTTTGATGACAATGCTATGCATTCGACGTCAATTTCATCGAATAGTGGTCGAATATTTCATCATAATTTCGACGTCAAGTTTGCCAAAGTTGGTCTCAATTCTGCCAGCTTCATGTGATTAGTTCGATGAAGAGTTGGTCGATAAGTTGACTACTACTAAGGTTGAAATTTTGACAGTGGGTTTTGCCTGTAGAATAATCAATGAAAAAAGATCGACCACGGTTTTAGTCATCTATTCGACCAATTGTTGTAGAAAATTCAACCAATTCTCGTCGAAATTTAGGGAAAAATTTACTAGTGACATTTTTCTTAGTTAAAAAAGAGAGCCTTATAAATGAGATAACTTGTACAACATAGCAAGGAGAAGACACATTGTCTCCAATTGTAATAAGGTATATCTTGTAGCAAGGTAAAGAGATGAAAGGACAATATAGAAAGGGAAATATGTGTTACCCACCAACATAATAAGGTATATCTAGAGTTGAACAATATAACAATGAAGGTACAAGTGATCATAATATAAAATAGAAGCTTAAAATTAAACTAGGCATAAGATTAAACTACAATGAGGTTTATGTAAGCATAAGAATCATAAACATGTTCCACAATAATATATGTAGATATTTTCATTAAAATGATAAGTAAGAGCATGTTTAAACCAAAGTGTACAAGAATCTATAAGGAACCAAGGAAACATGAAACAAATAGAAGAATTGATTAACCAAAGTGGTAAACATGTGAGAAAGCACAAGATTAAAGTGGGAAATACAACATCACAGTAATAGGATAAAAGTGTAAATACGTGTAATATAAATATGTCAAGTAAGAAAGATGCAAAAATGAAACTTCATCTTCTTCACATCCTACAAGCGAGGGGAAAACATGAAACAAAATTTTGAGAGTACAAATAAAAGTGTGTAAAATGAGGCATAATAAAGAGGGTTAAAGAAGGTATAAAATAAAAGACAGTGAAAAACATAGAAGATTAGTTATGTAGTCTCTAGTGATGCTCGTAAATCATTAAGAAAATCTAGGATGATCATCATCCCCCAATAGATCATCTTTGTTCAATGTTCTACATTAATTTTGATATATCTTCCTCATTGCTTTCTTTCTCTATGAAATGTATTTTTTCTAGTTATGTTTTTTAAAATTTTAACAAACACATTGTCAATTAGTGGCACACTAAGCAACTCTTTTGTAACCCTTTCTTACTTCTTTATGTTTCTTGTGTTTTTTATGCACCAAAACACTTTTATTGAGAACACATAATATTTTCATTGAAACTTTCACATTTCATTACTACTAAATTTGTTTTTGTGTCCTTCCTTGCTACATACATAATTGGTTCTTTATTAGGATCACATAAGAATACATATACCAAAACCTTTATTTTTGTTATTTATAGTTCATATAACAATTTTTTTTAGGTTTTGCAAAATATTTATGCAATATCTTTTGAATTCATAGTAAAGGTAAAGGTCCTAAGGAATTACAAATGTCATGATCTATGTCATATTATCATTGAATAAAATTGGTTTTTTATTTGTTTGAGCATGTGGATTAATATTATTCATACTATTATATTTTGTACTTATACTTGTTGATTGTGTTCAAATGATGGTAAAATTTAATACTCTCCAACGATACTGACAAAGCATAAAATTTCCATACATGAATAGAGGTATCAAGCATCTCACATTAGAAATACAAATGCCACAAGTGATATAGAACATGAATTTAAGTATTCAATCACAAGGGCATATGTTATGGAGCCGCAAACTCAAATATGGAAGTAATATAGCAATTTTGAAATTGGATAATAAAACCCATTTAAATTTTGTTTTGGGTGAGAGAGGTTTAATTGATGCAAAGTGTGTGCTTGATTCAAATGCTTCAAAATATAGAAGGAAAACAAAGGTAAATTGGGAAAAATATAAGAATTATTTCCAAATTAAAAGAAAGGAAACCAACCAAAATTTTCTAAGAATGTTCTACAACTTACTAAATTTAGCAACATTAGGAAAAGAAAGAAAATAACAACATAAGAAATTAAATATGGTTAGAATAATTTCTTGGCTAATAACTATATGTCTATTACCTATTTACCTTTAATAAATGATTTACAATTTTATGAGATTTACAGTAATCTTGCAATGCATATGGATTCAAGGTTTTCTCTTATTACTAGAACTGCAGGAAATAAAATTAGGAGAAAACAAGCCAATAATGTGATGGATGTATTTATAGGCTCGAGTGCAAGGGAAATGTGAAAAGATGGGGCTATAATATAGATACACCTTAGAGAACTTGCTGACAAATCTTTCACTCTTCCACCATTGTCCAACAAATAATACTATATTTTCTGATTATGTTTGTATCTGTAATGAATACCAATAATTTTTCCTATTTGTAAATTGTGTAAGCATTTTATAATATAATATAATATTTTCCAACTCATATTATAAGATAGACAATTAACCATCAAATTTTTTAAAAAAAGCTAAATGTTTACAAACAAATTTGTTGTCACTACAGGAAGCCTCTTGGCTTCATTAAATTATGTTACCTATATGATATTGAATTCACATCATTTGCAATACCTAATTTTATATATATATATATATATATATATATATATATATATATATATAAAATTTATCATTATATGTATTTTAATCAATTACATTATAATTCTAATGTTGATTAATTAGTTTTCTAAATTATAATTAATGAAAAATTTAACTAAAAACTTATTAATTAAGATTATTGTAATTGACATAATTACTTATAGCCTTTTTTTTTTATTTTTATTATAACAAATTAAATTATAACTACAATATAATTTATTAACAATTATTATAATTATAATTTTATAATAATATCATTATAATATTTCTATAATTAGCCCTTATTTTATGGATGTGATAATTCCTCACTTATTTTAAGGAAATATGTTTTTGATTAAGGTAAAAATATGCTTTGAAGGGGCCCCGAAACCCTGTACATCATGGTCACTAAAGATATTCACGAAAACCTACTAAATGGAACAGGTCAAGACCAAAGTGAGGGTTTTACAACAGACACCCACAACCTGGATGATTCAAATCATGAAACAATCATCATGCAACCCTTAGCAAGATAGAAATCCAACACTAGGATTTTCCTGGAACACCCTTCTGATGGGAACAAAGAGTCATATCAAACGAAGAGGACTTCTTAATTTTTTTTTCCTTTGACAACGATCCAACCCTCTTCAACTCTAGCCGCCTCAACCTGCCAACACAAAGTATCATCAGCCAAGCCAGAGAAATCCTGGCTACTAGAAGAGGTAGCTACAAAACTAGTAGACCGAATAGGAGAAGCGACCATAGAATCACTGGCAACCATGACCTCCTCACCACTAGGTGAAGACAAAGGCACTGCCTCCCCTACTAAACTAGAAAATGAAGCAACCAGAGAGATACGAGGACAAATAGGAGCTAAATCTTGACCAACAAAAGAGGGAGGAGGGACTTGCGTAGCCACCTAGGAGAAGCTTTTCAGTGAAATAGGCTTCTTCTCCACCAAATAGTGATGATCCGAAGCACCCTTCCACCAAGATGCAAAAAAATTATTTTTACCCAATCCACATTGAGTGACCAAATACCCCGTTTTAAAGCATCTATGACATCTGAAGAGAATCCCTTCATAATCTAGCGTCTGAGTCCAACTTCCTTTGGAGGATTGATCACTATCACCATAGGAAGGCCCTTAGAAGGATCAATATCAACAAGAATGTGAGCATAAGTAGAGTGGTACATATCAGAAGAAGCACTATCTACCAGAATAAATTCCCCAAGAGTATTACCAATCCTCTCAAAAAGAGAATTGATCCAAAGATGCAGGGGAAGAGAAGGAAGATGAACCCAAATAGGGAACCGAGTGAAATAATCTGAGATGGGGTTAAAATCGATATGCCAAGGTTTAACCATGAGCATAAAATGATCCTCCTAGTTGAAGAAATGATCGCACAACAACTTATTCCTATCTGAAACATCTTCAAAATTAGCAATAAAATACCCATTAGCTAGGGGAAAGATATGCACTGTATCCTCAAGGATAGACTCTCGGTGATGAGAGATCTAGTCATGAACCTTCGATAAAATGGGCCAAAAACCCCTAAACCTGTAAATCAAGGCATGGGAAGAAAAAATTGAGAGCTAAATCCTCCTCAACATCCCGATCCACCACAATAGATAAGGGATTAGAGATAGGAACATGGACACAACTTCCCCCCAGACTCAACAACGCAACATCCCTAGAAGCAGCAGAGGGCTCAACAAAAACCACGTGAGGGCCTTTCACCCCACCCTCATGCATAGGAGAAAAGACCTTCTCAACCAAGGCAAGGGCATCATCCACACCCACAACAAAACTAGCTAGAATAGTTTTTGGAGGAACTATAGAAGGAGCCCAAGGTGAAGTGCCAAAAGTAGCTCCCCTGACAGAAAAAGATGCACCACCAAAGGGCATAGAAGCCCATTCATTGATAGGAGGGAGAAAGACTTGGGAGGTGCCCAAAGAAGAAGCATTTGCAGGTTCCCGAAATGATGCAGATGCCTGCAAAGCATTTGTATCAACGTCAGGAGGGAGTAAGGCTTGTGAGGCACCCAAAGAAGAAGCATTTGCAAGCGCTTGAAATAATGCAAATGCCTAAAAAGTAGCTGTAGTAGCATCAGGAGCCCTAATCATGTTCACGACAATTGAAGAAGTCATCACAAATCATTTTAAGGAACTATGTTATATCCATAAATCTAGAGTTAATATTTTCTAAATTATTTAAAATAATTTATTAAATTATATATTTGATATCATAATTAAATTATTATTATTTATTTATTTTTAAATTGAGTATTTAACAATAATAGACATAGATAATCGATAAATATTAACTTCTTATTTTGATTGTATATGAATATTTGAACTGATCCAACAACTGACTAGTCCAATGACTAGTGACTAATGTTTATGAGCATGTGTAGCCAAAAAATTTAGGCAAATAAATAGTCGATGTGATGTGCATCAATATCAACATCAATTTATAATCATGATTAAAATGTTTTTAGGTTTTCATTGAAATAAAAGGATAAACCAAAATCTATGAAGACTCTAGAGCTTGACAAAATGATAGAGAGATAAATCTTGTAGGAAAAAATAAATATACTAGTGCGCATGTGTGCGCGTGCGCACACAGAAACATACACAGACATAGACACACACACACACATGATATGCCGAGAGATATCCTTCTTGAGGCGTCTATTTCTCAAGGCATCTATTTCACCAAGATAAATTGACAAAAATAGGTTAGAGATAGGATAAGAGTTTAGGTTTATGTCATGGCTAAGATTAGGGTTGTGTTTAGGGTTTGGGTTACGATCTTGTTTAGGATTAAGATTATGGTTTTTTATTGTGGTTATGGTAATGGTTATGATTAAGATTATGGCTTAGGATTTAGGATTAGAATTAGCATTTGAATTATTATTATTTTTAAGGATATGATTAGGGTTAATATCCTAGTTAGTATTATGGTTATGGCATGGGTTTACATCATGGTTAGTATTATGGGTAGAGTTAGAGTTTGTATTAGGGTTTAGCATTTGGGATTTCAGGTTAGGGTTTAATATTTAGGATCTATGTTTATTATTTAGGGATAGGGTTAGGGTTCATCATTTAGGGTTTGGCATTTAGGATTAGGATTAGGGTTTAAGATTTAAGATTTAGAATTAAGATTATGGAATAGAATTTAGGATTAGGGATTAACATTTTTATTAGGGTTAGGATCAGGGTTTAACATTTAGGATTAGGGATTGCCATTTAGGTTTAGGGTTTACCATTTAGGACTATGGTTTAGCTTAAGATTTAGGATTTAGGGTTTACCATTTAGAATTAGGGTTTACCATTTATAATTAGGGTAATTATTAGGATTTTGAATTTAGGATTGGGATTAAGCATTTAAGATTTAGGATTATGGTTAAGATTAGGGTTAGGGTACATGATTACATCATGGTTAATTATCATGGTTAGGGAAGTGTTTGTATAAGGGTTATGATAGCATTAGAGTTAGGATAGGGGTTTATAATTAGGGTTTAACATTAAGGATTAGGCTTAGAATTAGGTTTTAGCATTTAGGATTAGGGTTTACCTTTTACACTAGTAAATTTTACCTTAAATTTCGATGAGAATTAGTCAAATTTTCTACAACAATTGGTCGAATAGGCGACTAAAACTTTTGTCAATCTTTTTTCATCAAATTTTCTACATAGTAAATAATAGTTAAAATTTTGACCCCATAACTGGTCAAATTATCGACTGCAACAATCCCTTGGAATTGGAAGAATAAGATGTCGATCAATTGGTTGGACCATCGAAATTGAGACCATTGTGTCATCGAATTATCCACCCCAAGTTGTTGAATGTATAGCATCCTGGTCGAATTTAGTCCATTTGGTCATTGAATTATCCATGAAAATTTGTCGAATGGACCATCAAATGTATAGCGTCCTAGTTGAATTTAGTACTGTGTAAAGGAAATTTTTTTGACCAATACTAACTTTTGTTTAAAAAAAAATGTGACACCATTTTCAATATATTCCTACTTTTAGTTGAATATATTGCTTGTCTATAATTAGTATGCATATATGAATCTATGAAGCTTTGATTGAGCTATTTTCTTCTATTTAGCACAATTAGATTGAACAAAGCATTTTCATTGTACTGTATATTCACAGCCTCAAGAAAAATCAAACTGACTAAGAAAGCTTCGTTTACCTACATATTTGTGTGCTTGTTTGAGTTTGATACACAGATCTGCGTATCAAACTCAGACAAGCACACAAATCTGTAAGTAAATGTTGATTAAATATTTTATTTTTAATAGCAGTTTAAAAGACTATTTAAATGTTTTGATGGTTTGATAAGAACAAAATTGGTATTCAAATATAAATTATTGAGCTTCTCTTTGTTTCAATAATAGTTTAACATGCTCTACTTAATAGGGCCAACCACATGAAGGTGGAAGCTCATCTGGCCCCTCCTAGGAGCCTCTTATGACCCTTTACAACATTTTAAGACCTCTAAGATGTATTCTTAGAGGTTGTAAAGGGTCATAAGGTGTCCTGGGACACAATAGCTGAGAAACATAAATGTAGGCGTCATGGTTACAATGTTTTGGAAACACAACATAATTGAGTGGTATACCCAGATGATGCAACGCAACCACTACTCCTATAGTTCTAAGTTGACACTGCGGGATCCAAAAACCAAAGATAAGGAATCTATATATGGTTTTTGGATCCACAATGTCAACTTAGAACTACAAGAGTAGTGGTTGTGTTGCATTTTCTGGGTATAGCATTCAATTATGTTGTCTCCAAAAAATTGGGACGATGATGCCTACATTTATGTTTCTTAGCTATTGTGATACCTACATTTATGTTTTGTAGTTGTCATGTTTATTTTCATGTTCTTTGTGTTTGGCTTCTCTCACTCACATCAAAAATAAGATTTTTCCCACTCTGAATCGAGAATGCCCGTGCAACACACGCAAAATATGCACGGATAGTAGGTGGAGTTGAAAAAACACAACACATTTACATTTTCACAATGGTCTATAACTTAAAATACACAATTAAAGACCTCTATAAAAAATGCAGCCCTGTTGTGTTTTTCAACTCCACCTAATATCCTATGTATATGAATTGAGATTGCATATTTAACTAGGCTTCTCTTTCTGCATTGCCTGAAACCAAGAGACTGTCATAGATAACATCTAAATGGCACGTCTCATCATCACAACTAATCCACCTTAAACAATTGAATATGTTTTCTTGTATTAAATATTCATTAATCAAAATTTGAATAGAAAGTGTATACCTTGAGTACTACAATTCACATTAGAATCGATGCCTCCATCATGCTCGGCCGGTGCAATATCAATATCCACAGGTTGCATTCCAATGTAAATAATAGATTTAGATGATGATATCGTAGAAATGCCTAATTCACAGTCAATCGTTTGTTCTCTGAAACACTAAATTAGGGATTTCTGCGATATCCTCATATGTATCTACAACTATTTCCTCTGTTATTATAGGTGCTTTTCCCCTATTTGATATTTATCTTCAGGTGTCCACACTCGTTCTATTGGTTGTTGCCAGCTTCTCTTTGTCTCGAGAACAGTTTAACATTCTCTGAGAAACATAATTGTAGGCATCATGGTCACATTTTTTTTGGAGACAATGTAGTTGAGTGGTATACCCAAACGATGGAGAGCAACTTCTGCACCTCCGGATCCAAGTTGTTATCCATCCCGCAGTGTCAACTTGGAATCGGAGGTGCAAAAATTGCTGTTCGTGTAGGTATACAACTCAATTATGTTGTCTCCAAAAAAATGTGACCATGATACCTACAATTATGTTTCAATAGTTTAATTAACATTCTCTACTTAACAGGGCCAACCACATGAAGGTGGAAGCTCATCTGGCCCCTCCTAGGAGCCTCTTATGACCCTTTACAACATTTTAAGACCTCTAAGATGTATTCTTAGAGGTTGTAAATGGTTGTAAAGGGTCATAAGGGGTTCTAGGACACAACAACTGAGAAACATAAATGTAGGCATCATGGTCACGATGTTTTGGAAACACAACATAATTGAGTGGTATACCCAGACGATGCAATGCAACTACTACTCCTGTAGTTCTAAGTTGACATTGCGGCATCCAAAAACCAAAGATAAGGAATCTATATATGGTTTTTGGATCCATAGTGTCAACTTAGAACTGTAGGAGTAGTGGTTATGTTGCATTTTCTGGGTATAGCATTCAATTATGTTGTGTCTCCAAACAATTGGGACCATGATGCCTACATCTATGTTTCTCAGCTATTGTGATACCTACATTTATGTTTTGTATGTGTCATGTTTATTTGCATGTTCTTTGTGTTTGGCTTCTCTCCCTTGCATCGAAAATAGGATTTTTCCAACTCTAAATCGAGAATGTGCATGCAACACAAGTAGAAGATGCACAGTAGGTGGAGTTGAAAAAACACAACACGTTTACATTTTCACGATGGTATATAACTTAAAATATGCAATTAAAGACCTCTATAAAAAATGCAACCCTGTTGTGTTTTTCAACTCCACCTGATATTTGTGCATATTCTGCCATATTGCATATTGAACTAGGCTTCTCCTTTTGCATTGCCTAAATCTAAGAGACTGTCATAGTTAACATCTAAATGGCGCGTCTCATCATCACAACTAATCGACCTTAAACAATTGAATATTTTTGCTTGTATTAAATATTCATTAATCAAAATTCGAATAGAAAATGTATACCTTTAGCACTATAATTCACATTAGAATCGATGCCTCCATCATGCTCGATCGGTGCAGTATCAATATCCGCAGGCTGCATTCCAATGTAAATAATAGATTTAGATGACGATATCACAAAAATTCCTAATTCACAGTCTATCGTTTGTTCTCTAAAACACTAAATTAGGGATTTCTACGATATCCTCATTTGTATCTATAGCTATTGCCTCTGTTGTTGTAGGTGCTTTTCCCTATTTGATATTTATCTTCAGGTGTCCACACTCGTTCTATTGGTTGTTTCCTACTTCTCTTTGTTTCGAGAATAGTTTAACATTCTCTGAGAAACATAATTGTAAGCATCATGGTCACATTTTTCTGGAGACAATGTAATTGAGTGGTATACCTAGACGATGGAGAGGAACTTCTACACCTCTAGTTCCAAGTTGTTCTCCATCCCACAGTGTCAACTTGGAATAGTTTCATCCTCGATGTGACCATGATACCTACAATTATGTTTCAAGAATAGTTTAATTAACATTCTCTACTTAACAGGGCTAACCACGTGAAGGTGGAAGCTCATCTGGCCCCTCCTAGGAGCCTCTTATGACCCTTTACGACATTTTAAGACCTCTAAGATGTATTTGTAGAGGTCGTAAATGGTTGTAAAGGGTCATAAGGGGTCTTGGGACATAATAGCTAAGAAACATAATTGTAGGCATCATGATCACATTTTTTTGGAGACAATGTAATTGAGTGGTATACCCAGATGATGATGATCAACTTCTGCTCCTCCAGTTCCAAGTTGACAATGTGGGATCCCAAGACCATAGATAAGGAATAAATTGAGAGAGCGGAGGAGGGCCATAATGACAAAAATAATATAGGACAAACCTCAAGTTAAATGAGGCAACTGCAAACATTTTAATAGAATTCTATTAAAATGTTTGCAGTTGCCTCATTTAACTTGAGGTTTGTCCTGTATTATTTTGGTCATTATGGCCCTCCTCTGCTCTCTTAATTTATTCCTTATCTATGGTCTTTGGATCCCACAGTGTCAACTTGGAATCAGAGCAGAAGTTTCTCTCCATCATCTGGGTATACAACTCAATTATGTTGTCTCCAAAAAATTGTGACCATGATGCCTACAATTATGTTTCTAAGCTATTGTGAAATCTAAATTTATGTTTCTTAGTTGTCATGTTTATGTGTATGTTTTTTATGTGTTTGTGAAGACATCTTTCTAGCCCGAGCCTAGATCCTTCAGCAATTAGCTTATAAATAATGTAGATGACAGATGAGCAATTAGCTATCCAAGAAAAAGCCCATAAATGAACTATATGTACCCTAATTAATGTGCCCTCTGTGCGTACCCAAATGATATATTTGAAACAACAAGGGTAAGGCTAAATTTACCCTTGTTGTTTCAAATATATCATTTAGGTAAGCGGAGAAGGCACAGGAATTGGGGTACACATAGTTCATTTACAAGATTTTTCTTGGGAAGCTAATTGCTCAGCTCTGATTTGCTTCATTTATTGTCAAGCTAATTGTTGAAGGATCCAAGCCCAGGCTAGAAAGACATCTTCCCATTCTGTTTAAGCCATATTCCTTGTTCTTGTCAAACTTCCTTGGTATGGTAGGCCTGCTCTCTGTAGTAATCTTCTTCATCGAGACTTCATACCATGCTGTGCTCAAACTTCAGTGAGGCTTCATACCACGCATCGTCCGTAGATTATGTTCAATGCGTTATTTACACTTGTATTGGTGGGAAAAATCTTGAAAACACGCAAAAGAGATTGCATTCAACCATGCTATTTACATGACACATGTAGTTTAACTCCAGCCTAAATCAACGTTAAATCATGTGATTGATAGCAGATTGGGGCTCACATGAGCCATAAGCATGAAGAATTATTCTAAAAAAAGATGTAAACCATATATATGCGCACTTGAGGAAAAGAGAAGTTATGTCATATCAATATTAAAATATTAGTTATAATATGAAAATACTAAAGTAACTAATTCCTGAGTTCATCTCTGCATATGGTCGCAACAAATTAGATATGTGATTACAATATAGAGAAGGCATCATAAAAATATAATTTCACAATTTGCCCTAGCCTGACACGTTTTGCACTCAAATCCTTCATCGCAGATAAGTGGAGATGGGCGGATAGATGTAGATGAGTTGTCATCGACCCAACTAAAGTATCCACAACCATTATTTCCTTGTAATACCCAGTCTACATTAGTTCTTATATTATAATGAATAGTATTTACATTAGAAACTTTAAATATATACACATTAGCAACCTTTTTTTGATTAGGGCAGCACCAAAATTGTCATCTAGGGTTGTTCAATGTCCGTGAAGTCTTCAACACACACTTCCCACCACCACATTGACAGTTTGGCACATTGACAAGTGTCATCGAACCTATATCAATAATGCACCGCACCATCGTTACTACATTTATTATTTTTATATTATTATTTTTACAGTCCAAATACATTATGGAGTACCATCGGAAATATTAACCATTTACAATAATGAAAAGTAAACCTAAATCAAATAGCTCATTTTTTTATTAGCATGTGTAGTCTGTGTGTATATGAAAAATGAAAGAAATATGAAGTTGAAATAAACTAGTGAACAAAATAGTATTCCACATAGAGTGAATGAAATATACCATCAAAAGAAGGTGACAAAATCTTGTCACAAAGGACATACATAGGAAATAAAAAAGGGACAAAAGACAAGAAATAAGAAAAATCATTACGACTATAGAAAAATCATTTATACTATTATCAAGAAAAGTAACACTCTTTGTCAACAATTTCCAAAATCATTAGGACTATAAATGGATGGTTCTGATATTGCTTTTTCATTACAACAATTGAACATTCATCATTTGGTACTTCTTGGTGTATTCCATTTAAGTTTTTCAGTTGCTGTGTTTATGTGCATGTTCTTTATGTGTTTGGCTTCTCTCCCTTGCAAGGGATATGTCAATAGGTAATTGATTTGAAAGCATAATGATTTGATAGTCTTTTTTTAGGATAGGCGTAATCATCCCACCAACCTTAATTAGCAACATTGGTGTCCTATCATTGCACAAGTGTAAGATGTTAAGGGTCTATTCAAGGAGGGATGAAAAAGAGGTCATTTTAACCTTGCAAGGCAAGAGGAGAGATAGTCCAAATAATTCTATGGTGACTTTTCCAAACAAAAGACAAATGATAGAATTGCTAACATGTTTTCTTTTCATGTTTCTAACAAGTTTGTTGTGATCAGGCTAGTGTGGTCACAATTGAAATTGTGAGCTTCTCTTGGAATTGAATAGCAAACATTATTTATTGTGCAAAAAAACATATGTAGGATTATTATGGTCACAAAGTAATTGTCTTAGCATCAACATTTCACTTCTAATATAACATGAAACTCAAGGACGTTGACCTATATGAAAATGATGACCTTATATTAACCATGACCATGATGTCATCATCAAATCATGTCTTATGTATTTTATAAATTATTAAAATACATACCAATGGATGAAATTCGTTTCCCCCTTCAATGTGACCATGTTGCCTACAATGTTCCTCAGTTGTTTTGATTAGATATCTTCGAGTCTTTAAGCCCTTAGAAATTTTGCAAGGAAAATAACATTTTCCATCACCTTTTCTTTTTAAGTTAGACCATAGTCTAGCAATTGTCTCCCTATTTTTTTGTGCGTTGATATCGCCAGACATGGTCTTTCTTGAATGGGATGACTCGTTGGTGGAAGAAGGATGATTTGTTTGCAACCTGCAGATACAAATCGTTACTGAACAACCATTTTCTCAAGTATAATTTTCTCAATGCAAAGGGACATTTATCATACCAAATCAAAGTTTAGAAATGGACGGTTCTGATTCTTTGCCATTACAATAGCAATAGAGGGTGTATAGATAGAAAATAGTTGTAAAGAGTAGATTTAAATAAATAAAATCAGGTAAATAACTAGGGAAATTGAATAACATTTTAGGACTCCTTACCTCCATATATAGGCTGCTCTTAAGTAATGAAAACAAAAAGAAAACTCTCCTAATCATATGAATACAAGCATGGATTTTTTTATTTCATTGTTAACTTGAGCACCCTATTTCAAATAGAACATTATCATAAAATCTCGTAGGCCTTAATTTTTTGTATTTTTTTAATGACATTAACATTGTAACTTTCCAAAGTTAAGCACCTCCAATAATACTCCCAAGACCATTCTTGTGGCTTACCATAATGACAACTCATTTCTTAGTTTCCTGAATTGTTAAATTGCCTCTACAAGTCCATAGTACTTCCAATATTAGTAATCTATCTAGTTGTGAGATTTTCATAACTGATCTCTTAACATATTTTCTAGAAGCCCTCATATTTCTCTCAGTAAGAGTAGTTGTGGCATAGGATCCTTCAACTATTTGTGGACCCTTTGTCTTGTAAAAAATGACCAATCTTTCAATCAAATGCAACTTATGTTTGACGTGTTGTGGTAACTTTCTCATTGTAGCGACGAATCTATTGTTTAAATCAACTATTGTCTCATAGATGCCCTTTTTGATAGTGGTAAGTTCATGTATAGAAAAATTTATATCGATTGGATCCCCATATTGTAATCTAAAAAACACTTGTAAACTCCTCCCAAGAAATAGTACTATTGTCTAGGATATTTTTGTACCATTCTTTGGCACTTTCTTTTAAGGAATTCACAAACAATTTTATCATGGCATCCTCATTGGCTGTCTCATATTCATGTGTAGTATTGATGAAATAATTTGATGTTCTTCCCCAATTACTCCATTATTACCTTGAAACATATGAATCATTCCTTTTATTTCAAATATTGGTATAGTTTTATGGACATGGTATGACTATCCCAGAATGACAACATTTTGGTGAGTTAATATGTTTGTGTAGAAGTATGAATGGATTGGAATGGATATGGGTAAGAGTATAGAAGAGTTTAGAATGATGTTAGAGTTTCTTGTGGATGAGAAGGAAAAGCCATAGTGTGCTTAGGGGAATAGTGTGATGACTGTCCCAACTAGAGAATCCCTCATATTTCTCTTAGTAAGCTGAATAGTTATGGCATAGGATCCTTCAATAGTTTATGGACCCTTTGTCTTGTAAACAATGACCAATCTTTCAATAAAATGCACCTTATGTTTGATGTGTGGTGGTAACTTTCTCATTGTAGTGGACGAATCTATTGTTTAAATCAATTACACATGAATATGAGACAGACAATGAGGATGCACAAACAGGAATGATTCATATGTTTCAAGGTACAAAAATATACTAGATAGACAAAAGGTCCACAAATAGTTGAAGTATCCTATGCCACAACTATTCTTACTAAGAGAAATATGAGGGCTTCTAGTAAAATATGTTAAGAGATCAGATATGAAAATCTCACAACTAGATACAGCTGCCCCAGGCAAGCTAGTTTGTATAATTGGACCAAGTTGAAAGGTGCCATGAAGAACCTATAATATAAAGTTGTGATTCTCTAGTTGGGATAGTCATCACACTATTTAGAAGAAATATGAATATGAAGAAATAGTACTACTGTCTAGGATATTTTTGTACCATTCTTTGGCACTTTCTTTTAAGGAATTCACAAACAATTTTATCATGGCATCCTCATTGTCTGTCTCATATTCATGTGTAGTA
>BSBK01001083.1:0-37500 GCA_027943335.1 Chamaecyparis obtusa | reverse complement strand
ACAGAGTACAAAGGTTTTCAGATTGAACAGAATTAGACAAGGCTACCGAGTAGAACAGAGCAGAGAACCATCATATATAAAAGCACTAATAGATCTGTTTCAGACAATTGAGTTGTCAACTAGGAGATAGTTACCTATTACTCTCTGACAATTGTGATAGAGTTTTTGTGAAATTTCTTAACAGAGTAGACTTAACAGTCTTTGTATAAATCTATTAACTGAGTACACACTTCATATAGTGTTGTTAAATCCTATAACTAGGTAGATCTAGCTGATCTAATATGTTACTCCTAATAGGGTAAGATCACTAGAAGTGATAAAAACTTTTAACCTTAACATGCAAACCTTTTTTATCTGTAGTAGTGAAGAATTTGTGGGTGTCATCCCCACTGCAGTTTTTACCTTCTAACAAGGGTTTCTGCATTACCACAATACTTGTGTCATGTGATTGTCATATTGATTTCATATTGTTTACTTTCTTAAGTTAACTAGAGGATTGACTTATGCAATTAGATTCAAGTTATTTTGATCGATTATCACAGTATTCAGTTATAAGATCAGAAAGGTTTTGCAACTAAAGTTTTGAAGGCACTGATTCACCCCTCCCCTCTCAGTACCTATCTCTCCTAATTCCAACAATTGGTATCAGAGCACAATTCTCTTGTTTAACAGTTTAACCACTGAAGGGAAAAGATCTAAGTCATGGAGAGATACAAACTTGACAAGACTATTGAGAATCAGAAGATAGAAATGCAGATGTTTGTGGAACAATATAAACAAGCCAAGGTAGAACTGAAGAAATTACTGGTTGAAAGAAAGAACCTAGCAATTCAGTAGAATGAAATAAGCTATCATGAAGAACCTATTGATGACATATTTGATCATATTGGATCAAGCTCTGGAAGCATCTCTAATAGATCCGAAAGCATAATCTCTGAGTTATTTGAAAAGAATCAACATCTATCCGAGAAAGTGAAAGCACTTCAAATTGGTCATGAATCTCAAATGGTGAGAATGGTGGAAATCATGAACAATAGTAGACAAGCTGAACAAGATCAGAATCTGGCTATTGAAGACCGAAGACTGATGACTGAACAACTTCAAGCAAAAGAAAGTGAAATCCATAGACTCACTGATCGTCACTTCCAAGTATCAAATTAGATGATGACAGTTAATCAAGAAATGAACCGAGTAAATGGACAATTATCAAGAAGACTTGAAGATGTAGCAACACTTAGAGAAGATAATGAAAAATTGTGAAATGAAATAAAAACAAAAAAGCAACACAATGAGATGATGAAGATAGCTGAGGACAACTCTAAAAGGATTGATGACTTTCTGACTAATCAGAGGAGATTCAGAAGCAAAGCCGGTATAGGCTACACTGATGAAGGAGAATCATCACAACAAGCTAAAGAAGTCAACAACAATCAAAGTCAAAAACCTAAAGTGTTGACATGCTACCACTATGGAAAATGAGGACATACATCTAATGTGGGCAGAAGAAAAGCACAAGGTAAACCTCCTGTCATTCCTAAGTTCAATGGATATTGCTATTACTGTGGCAAGTTTGGACATCTAGCTTATGAATGTAGAAAAAATAAGAATGACATTGCTAATAACACTACCGAGGAGAAGATATGCTATACTTGTAATAAGTATGGACACACTACAAGGGACTTTAAGGTGAAAATGAAGTAGGTCTGGACACCTAAAGAGAAACTACAATGAAAGCCATATCAACCGAAGAGACGAGGTAAATCATATGTTTGGGATTATAATACATGGACTAATTGTACTGCATGTGGTCGGTATGGACATATTGCAGCAAACTATTACAGAAAGAGTCAGATTGGACAATCAAGTAACTGGACAAATGCAGGAATGGCATGTATGCACTGTCACAGGGTCAGTCATGTAAGAAAGAACTACAGAGACCAAGCACCTGATGAAAACCATATATTTGAGAGTGGATATAACATTGTAGAAATTACAAAGTTAAGGAACACAATGTGGAAGAAGGCATCTAATGAGAATGCTGAGTCAAGTAACACTATCGGTGAAACCTCGTCCACTGGATTGGGTGACATCGGTACCTCCACTTAAGATGACAAAGGTATGTATGGAACTAACATTTTAAATGATCATATTTACATATAGTTCCTTATATATGTTGTACGAATACCAAATTTGCATGAATGAAGATGCACTATGGGTTATATGTTATAAGTTTGCAAATGTTGTCTAGTCGGTAAAAGAAGAAACATGAGTTGGTTACCCGTCGGTAATCACTATACAAGGTTAACCGACAATAGTTCAAACCGATGAAGAAACTCTATATTAACCGAGCAAAAGAATTTACTGAGCTGATAGTCATCTCATACCGAAAGTTAGGTTGTGCATTTAATGCATCAAAGTTTGAGTGGGAATATTGAAAAAACCCTATATATACACGGAAACAAAGTTCATTGTTACATCGTGATTTCGAAGAAAGGAGATTTTTATAGAGAAGAGTTTGAGCTAAAATTTTTAGAATAGATTCAAAGCAACTAGATCGAATCAACGACAATTTCTTTGATGATAACAAGTAAGTTCATCTACCTACCGAACACTGGTTATCTATTGTTTGCCGAAACCCTAGGAAAAATTTATGGCATCATCTTTGACCGTGAGCAAATCACAGAACATTGAGGAGGAAATGGAATTAATTGTTAGGGCACACTTTTCCAAGGATAAATTCAAACCTCATCCTAAGGTCGTAGCACAAATGGATGATATGGGCACATTCTCTAGTATTCCTGATAAGGTTTTGTTAACAGAAGACGTTAGGACCTATGTTCACTGTAAGATCGGTGAAGTACGTGACTTGGAGACCATAGCAGTTTATCAAAAAATTTGTGGACCAGATGGTAAGATCAAATCTAAGCATAAAAAGATTAAGGAATCAGGGTTACGTTGTTTCACATACTTCCCACAATCATTTCACAATGACTGGATATGAATCATGCCTAGTAGATTCCATGATGAAATTTTTTGCCTAGACAGACCAATTGAGGTCACCAAGAAGATTATCAGTAGGGTTACTGGATACCCAACAACTGACAAAGCCAAAGTATTTCTGTCATGCCCCTATCTATTTCTGACTTGGTTTCTGATTTTGCATCTTTATTTAGTTCTTCTAGGGTGGATTTATGTCTTGGTTTGGATTTGTTATGTTTAGACTCTTTTGGTTGTGAGTGGATTATAGCTTTGTTTTAACTTCAATTTATATCTTAGATAGATTATGGATATTTAGCTTGATAATTAATTGTTAATCTTTGGTTAGATTATGACATTGGATCTATTGGATTTAATTAAATAACTACAGATACTATCTTTTTTGAATTATTAGTTTCTCTATTGACTTTGGTACTTGGAAATTTGTGTTACCTAGGAGGAAGGATGAGGAATTCCTATTCTGCAACTAAGTTTTCATTAATGAGAATTTCAATGTTATATTGGTCTATTATTGTGAAAGGAAAATATGGTTAATTTTATGATTAATGTTAGTGTATAAATGATTTTATTATGTTAGTGTTGATTGTTAAGTGGAAATTGAAATTTAAAAGAATATAAATAAGTTTAAATGTTAGAATGAGTTAGTAGTAAGTTATGTGTTAAGTTAGAAGGGGGTTAGTAATATCCTAACACTCTATGTATTATGGTTAACAAGCTAAGGTTAGTAAATTGTTTAACTTTGGCTATGGCTTTGAAATACTCCCTATGGTTTCGTGAACTATGATTTAATGGGGCTATGTCATATTAAACTCACTGTGTTAAGATATTTGTTTTGCATTGTTTCGAATGTGCGTTGGGATTTGGTTGTCATATGCATATGCGATTTAATTCTAAGCATGTGTTATTGGGAGTTCTCGGCAAGTATGTGTACTGTGGTGACAACTGTCGCTGTGTTTAGTGAAGGTGGCAGTGAAAGATAAGTTTGAAATTTAATGCAGCTATGGTATGCATATTGGCATTGAATGACTTCAGTTTGCTGTCGGTCATTTGCATTGGCAAGGTTTTTCTCTGTTGAGGTAATGGGTTTGATGCCTGGAAAGGTTGCGAAAATGGGGTCATTCTGTTCAGATTGGAGAGGAAAATGGTTGTATATTTGTGCATTAATAATGGGATTCTCCATTTTGCATTTCACGGTTCTATTTCTGGTTTTCGAGCTATCATTTGGAAACACTATTCAGTTTTTGGTGCTTATGAAACGAGCTTTGTCATGGGGTGCTCGGTTTCATTGCTTGGTTCATGGACATTTTCAGTGGGTTTAGTGTTGCTGAGCAAGGGTTTGGATTTGGTGTAGCTTTCCAGTTGGGAGTGAGGTCTTTGGTTTCAACTTCAGGTTTTAGAACACCCCCACTCTGTAATAAAGGTAGGGGCATTCTCTAACTCAACTCTTGCTTTCTTTATGAATCTGGTTTATGAAATTTCATTAAAAATGATTTCTACTTGTATTATGCATTATGATAGGAATATTTATTATTTTCTGTAGAAATGTCTTTCGAATTGTATGGTATTGCACATTGTAGTGTTTATGTTCACTATTTGAAATTTGGGGATTGCGGTTGTGTGTTTTCGGTTCAGTAATTTAGAAACATGTTTCGGGGTTGTCAAATTTATGATACTGTTATTATAGGAATATGGAAGTGTAGGGTTTCTTGAGTTTGGAATTTTGTTGTATTTCACTATTCCGTGATTGTTGTCATGGCTTCGATTGTGGGAACTATAGTGTAATGTGCAAGGAAGTAACATTGGAGAGTTAAGACTGTGAAGCTTTCGTATCTCTGCTATCAGTTTTACTGAGTCTTTGGTATGTTATTTTGTGTTCGGGAATAGTTTGTGCTAGTATTAGTATTTGGTCTTGTTGCCAGGCAATTTGGTTTTGAGACTTTTGGTTATTGTGGGTTCTCTGTTTTGTATAGATATCGGGTTCTGTGGATTCCTAGGTTAGAATTGGTGAGTAACCATAGTGAGAAGATTTTTGTCAATCTTGGAACATTATGTGATTTTTTATCCTGTATCTGACTTCATAATTTCTAAGTTGATTGTTCATTTTGGTTGAGTAATCACAGTAAATGTTTATTTTGATGTCCATTGATTGAATGTTGTAGTCGACTTACTTGTCTTTGCCGAGCTTTGGTATAGCGAAACTTTGTTTATCATGGTTGGAGGTTTGTAGAATGCTTTTCTCTGTCTAGTAGCCTATGGTTTTGGTTTCGAGAGTTGAACTTTGGTTATCATGAAGTCTACATTGATGTTAGCAGTGTATCAGACTCAATGTTAGTTATTCTTATAGCAGTTGGTAGTGTTATGCTGTAGGGAGAGGTGGATGAGATTCTGAGCATATATCCTATAGTTGTTTGTTTAGAAGATATGTTAGGTCTGTTGGTAAGTTTTCCTTAAGAATCATGTGCTATTAGATGGTCGTGCTGTAGCAAATATAGAATATAGCTTTTGTTTCTTAGTATTTTTGTATTCTCGATAATGGTGGGGTCTATAGTGAAAACCTCTGCAGACACTGTTTACTTTCGTAGATTTGGTTATGGTGTTGGTCTGTAGGCTATTGATAGCTTCTATAGCAGTTGGTTTGTTTGTCTGTGGAAAGGGTTGTGAGGATAAGAATGTAGGCCGATTTGGATTCTTATGATTGTCTAGTTTGTCGACTTAATAAATTCTATGTGAATTGGAACACAGTGTCATTGGTGTAACAACAGTAATGGCAGTTCATGTTTTGAATGAGTTATTTGATTTTATGTATTTCTGATAGAATTTTAATTATGATGTAGTGCTCTGAATTCTATATAATTACAAGGGTACATAAATATATATATATACTTATAGGAACGTATGTATATATATGTATATATACATACCGTGAGTGTATATACATATGTATATATATGTGTGTACGCCTATAAGTATTTACATATATATATAATTGTAGGAACGTATATGTATATATGTATATACATGTACCATGAGTGTATATACATATGTATATATATGTGTGTACGCCTACAAGTATGTACATAGGTCACTTTGTAACAGAGATGACAGAACTGTTGCAAGTGCATTTTTTTTATATGGGTGGTAAATATGTAGATGATGTGTATTTCTGCATTATACATTAGTATATGAAATTGATTGTTAACTCTTCATGGATTTACTAATAACTTTGTTGGCTAGAATGTGACAGAAAAATGGAATTGATGTTTAAGTATTAATTGTATTAAATAGTTGACAATAAAATTGGATGTTTCAATTATCAGTTATAATATTGCAAAAATGTTAGGAATTGGATATTATTATTATTGTTTGAGTTACTAAGGATAGTATTTGGAAATTTCGCTTAAGTTATTCTTTTAGTTGATGAAAAGAGGATGCTTTGCTGTGGTTATTTTGGAAAGAGGTTTCATGGATTTATCTAGAAATTTTATATGGTTGTTTCAGTATTAAGGATTTCTGTTGCTAAGTAAACATTAATAGTTGGATCTGGTAATTCAATTTTTTACTATGGTTTAGCTATTTTTGGTAGTATGAAGTGTTTTGAGATAATGCAAGTGTGATCCTTAGTATGAGAAGCTAACTTTTGTCTAGAGCCTTAAGGCGAAAGAATATCTGTCAGTTAATTACTAAGTGATAATTTAATAATTCATGGGCTATGGGTTTCATTTAAAAAGATAAAATATGTTGCCCTGATTACTTGCACATGTTGGTGAAGTAAGGGAATGGTTTTACCTTATTTCTTGTATAGAATAAGGCTGACATAATGAATTCTTCGAGTTTCCTATATGGTTACTGATCGTTGATTCTTATGTAAATACCCAAAGCTAGTGGATCATCACCTTGTCATTTTCTTTGAGAGTTTATTTCTGTTGAAAATGAAATGAAGTACTTGTGTATTTCTGTTGAATAGAAATGAAATGCTTCCTGTCAATGATGAAATTTGTCTATTCTTATATGTATGGATTAGTTTTATTTTGTTAAGGTTCTAACCTGTATGTTGCAGATGCTTTGGAGGTATTCCATCATCTTAGTCTTTTTGACTAAGCCCTATTTGTTTGTGGTTGTTTTCTATTTTGGTGTTTTCAGGATTCTAGATGAGGAAAACTATGTTTTTGGGGGAATGGTTAGCTACTGTAAAGATTTATGGAAAATAGATTATTACCTGGTTACTTGTTATCAGAACAGTGCTTAGGATATCTAAGGACAATTAGATGTATTCTAGAACTCTTAGTATTTATGTATTAAATGTTGAGTATATTGATATACTCTCATGTAATTGATTACCTTGGATATTTAAATAACTAATTATGTCAGTTGAATTGTAATTCGGTGCTGATTGTATCTTGTTTTAAAAAAAAAATTGTTGTGCTTTTCTGGTTAATTCGTCTAGTTCACTTTTAGTGTCATTTATTTAGTTTAATCTTTTGGGGTGTTACATTGGTATCAGAGCCAGGTTTGAACACTAGGGGCTCGGGGTTTAGAAAAGGGGTTATATCTCTTTGTTTTCGTTAATGACTTTCTTTCTCTTTTATTATTTAAGGTCTTGAGCATGCCTCCTTTCACAAGAGGTGCCCGTGGGCGTGGTGATCTAGTTGATGCTAGAGTTGGTAGAGGTAGGGGCAGATGTCTAGGACGTGGCCGTGGTAGAGGGCAAGATCACCTAGGTGGGTTTGGAGCTGATCAAGGTGATCAGAGAGAAGCTCAGGCTGAAGTTCTCCAATGGATACTTGATAGACTTGATGATATAGAAGCTAGGAACAATGTTCCTAGTGGGGGAGCAAATGCTAATGTGGTTCAAGTTCCTAATGCAAACCTGACTGTTGCTGAGAATCTTGTTGCAAGGGCTCAGTTGAAGGACCTTTCTAAGTTCAAAGGACCTATCTTTTTTGGAACCGAGGAAGGTACCGCTACTGAAACATGGCTGCTAAACATTGAAAGATGTTTTATACTCCATGATTATCAGAGTAATGTTAGAGTTCACTGGACTATTATGCAGCTCAAATCCTTTGCTTCCATATGGTGGAACATGGAACTTGAGCGTCTTGGAGTCAATATCTCACAAGTCACTTGGGAACTATTCATTGAAAGGTTTCATGAGAGGTTCATGTCAGAATACTGGCAGCAGGCCAGATCTGAGGAATTTTTCAATATCTCTCAAGGTAATGCTATGGTGGATATGTATGAGAGGAGATTCTTTGAGTTGAAGAAGTACTCCAGTTGGACTGAACATGAAAAGCCATTAGTACAACATTTTATTAGGGGATTAAATCCCAAAATTGGGGAAGAAGTGCGCACTTTCAAGCCTAAAACTATTCGAGAAGCCTCTAATCAAGCTAAATTGACTGAGATGAAGTCAGGTTTCAGTGGAGGTGCGATCAAGAGTGTAGTGAATCCTCTTGTTTAGAATAGTAGCAAGAACCAGAGATTTCCTCAAGGCAATTCAAAGGCAGCATCAGGTGGTTCTAGTGGCAAGTTCATGAAAAGGAAGTTTGGAAAGTTCTCTAAGTCTTACAAGAGTTTCAAAGTACCTGAGCAACCCAAATCCTTTTTGTCTTCACAAAGTGGACAGTAGAGAAATGTATCTCCTCCAGCAAATTCAATGCAGGAAAAGAGTATCAAGAGAGGGGCGAAATGTTACCACTGTGGGCAGTTGGGTCATTTTTAGTGGAATTGTCCCCTTCATGGCAACAACCAAGGCAGATCTTGGGCAGCAGGTTATGAGGCCACTGTAAGTGATTCTAGAAGGAACCACTGTATTTTTGCTACCGTAGATCAAAGGCAAGCTGATCATTAGAATATTGTAATCAAAACAAAAGGTAATTGCCAAGGTAAGAAAATTTCCATTTTGTTCGATTTCGGGGCCACCGACTCATTTATTTCTTCAAATTTGGTTAAGCAATGTGGTATTCCTGTTAATAAAGCTGAGTGGGCATGGAAAGTTGAGTTGGCATCAGGATCTTAGGTAGAAATAGGGTTAGTGGTTGTAGATTGTAAGATCCGACTTAAGGCTTTTACTACTTCAGTTAGCCTTAGAGTTATTCCTTTGGGTTCATATGAGGTTATTTTAGGAATGGATTGGTTGGACCAGCATTCAGCTGTCATTGATTGTAGAGAAAAGATCATCAAATGTATTGATGATTTTGGAACAACCAAGTACATTTTAGGTATTAAGAGACCTATTTCAGTTAGAACCATTTCTGCCAAAAAACTCAAGAAGTGCTTGCGTATGGGATGCAAACTATTTTCTGTTTCTATCAATGATTTTGATGAACCAGTTTCTTCTAGTACCAACTTAAATCATCCAATTTTGAAGGAGTTTTTAGATATCTTTGTTAACGAGATTCCAGGAATCCCTCCTAAAAGAGAAATTGATTTCAGGATTGATCTTTTGCCTGGTACTGAGCCTATTTCTAAGACTCCTTACCGTATGACCACTCAAGAGTTAGTGGAACTGAAGGTTCAACTTGAGGAATTTCTTGAGAAAGGGCTCATAAGACCTAGTGTCTCACCTTGGGGAGCACCTATCATCTTAGTCAAAAAGAAGGATGGTTCTTTAAGGCTGTGCATAGACTTCATGCAACTGAATAAAGTGACCATCAGGAATAGATATCCTTTGCCTCGCATCGATGACTTGTTTGATCAAGTGAAGGGTGCTAAGGTGTTTTCCAAAATTGATCTCAAATCTGGATACCATCAACTAAGGATTCAAGAAGCTGATATCCACAAGATAGCTTTTCGTACCAGATACGGGCATTATGAATTCATAGTAGTACCTTTTGGACTAACAAATGCACCATCAGTTTTCATGAGCCTAATGCATGGTGTATTCAGGACTTTCCTTGACAAGTTTGTCATGGTGTTTCTAGATGACATCCTTGTGTATTCAGATTCCTTTAAAGAGCATGAGCAACATTTGAGACTAGTTTTTGAATGTCTTCGTAGGAACCAGCTTTTTGCCAATCTTGAGAAGTGTGAGTTTTTCAAAAATGACATTTTCTATCTTGGTCATATTATCATAGGAGAGGGTATAGCTATGGATCCGGCCAAGATTAGGGCAATTGTTGAGTGGCCAGTGCCTACCAATGTCTCAGAAGTGCGAAGCTTCATGGGATTAGCTAGCTACTATAGAAGATTTGTATCTAATTTCTCTCAAATAGCTCATCCCATCACATCACTTCAGAGAAAGGGAAAGCAATTCATTTGGACAGAGGAGTGCGAAGCAGCATTTCAGTGTCTCAAGGAATGCTTAACTAGTGCTCTAGTGTTAGCAGTACCTGATCCATTTAAGGCATTTGTTGTTTTTACAGATGCTTCATTGGATGGAATAGGAGTAGTGTTGATGCAGGATGGTAGAGTCATTGCTTACGAATCCAAGAAATTAAAGGATCATGAAGTCAACTATCCTACACATGATTTGGAGCTTGTAGCTGTAATGCATGCATTGACCAAATGGAGACATTTCTTACTGGGTCAACTTTTTGAGTTGCATACAGATCATAGAACTCTTCAGTATTTATTCACACAACCCAATTTTAATGCTTGTCAGCGCAGATGGATGGAGTTTTTGTGTGAATATGACTTTGAAGTGAAGTACGTGCAGGGTAAGGAAAACAAAGTGGCAGATGCACTTAGCAGAAGACGTCATGAACTTTCTTCATTAACCCTCACAGTGGATCTTAAGGATAGAATACTTCAAAACTTGTCTTTAGATCCTTGGTTCTTAGATGTCAAAGCAGTCATTGATAGTGGCAGTCTGTTAGAGGGTCACTTTGAGGGCTACTCTATCAGCACTGATGGACTCATGAGGTACTGAGGTAGTGTTTATGTGCCAGAGAATGGGGATCTTAAGGATCTAGTTATGATTGAAGCACATAAGGCACCATATTCAATGCACCCTAGTGTGAAGAAGATGCATACCAATCTCAGACAATACTATTACTGGCCAGGCATGAAGAGGGATATTGCATACTTTGTGGCTAGGTGTTTGGAATGTCAGAGAGTGAAGGCGGAGCATCAACATCCAGCGGGTTTGTTGTAGTCTCACAGTGTATCAGAATGGAAATGGGATACTATATCCATTGAATTCATAGTGGGGTTACCACTTACAGCCAGACGTCATGATGCAATCATGGTTATAGTCGATTGGTTAACTAAAGTTGCCCATTTCATTCCAGTAAGGTCTTCTTACAATGCTGCATATATAGCATGGATATACATCGAGCAAGTTGTCTGGTTACATGGAATTCCTAAGAAGATCATATCTGATAGGGATTTAATCTTTACATCTTCACTCTGGAGGTCTATGCAGCAAGAATTGGGTACTCAGCTAAATTTTAGTTCAGCATATCATCCCGAGACTGATGGACAGACTGAGCGTGTCAACCAAATATTAGAAGACATGCTTAGGATGTACATTATGGACAAACATAATAAGTGGGAGGAGTATCTTCACCTTGTTGAGTTCGCATACAACAATGGTTATCATAACTCTATTGGTATGGCTCCTTTTCAAGCTCTGTATGGGAGACCATGTAGAACACCCTTGAGCTGGGATAATCTTGAGGATAGAATTATTCTAGGTCCTGAGATGCTTCAAGACTTGGAGCAATAGGTAAAATGTGTCAGAGAGCATCTTTCTACAGCACAGGACAGGTAGAAGAAGTATGCTGATCAACATAGGATTGAGCGTTAGTTTGAGGTTGGGGACAAGGTATTTCTTTGAGTTAGGCCTCAGAAGAGTCCTGTTAGGTATGGTAAGGGATCTAAACTATCTCCACAATTTGTGGGACCATTTGAGATCTTGGAACATGTTGGTCCAGTTGCTTATAGACTTGCCTTTCCTCCCATTCTTTCATGAATCCATGATGTATTCCATGTATCTATGTTGAGGAAGTATATTCTTGACATTGCTCATGTTCTAAATTGGAATGATTTATAGGTGGTAGATGGTCAACTGATGCTGGAACCAGTGCAAATTATCCAGCAAAGAGAACTAAACCTCAGAGGTCGCAAGGTCGAGCAGGTAAAAGTGTTATGGGACCTCAGTGATGATACATCTATTACATGGGAAGATGTAGGGCTAATGAAAGCAGAACATCCTCACTTGTTTATAGGCTTCCAGGAGTAAGCCTAGTTTGGTGGGGGAGGGTGTCATGCCCCTATCTGTTTTTGACTTGGTTTCTGATTTTTCATCTTTATTTAGTTCTTCTAGGGTGGATTTATGTCTTGGTTTAGATTTGTTATGTTCAGACTCTTTTGGTTGTGAGTGGATTATAGCTTTGTTTTAACTTCAATTTATATCTTAGATAGATTATGGATATTTAGCTTGACAATTAATTGTTAATCTTTGGTTAAACTATGACATTGGATCTATTGGATTTAATTAAATAACTTTAGATACTATCTTTTCTGAATTATCAGTTTCTCTATTGACTTTGGTACTTGGAAATTTGTGTTACTTAGGAGGAAGGATAAGGAATTCCTATTCTGCAACTAAGTTTTCATTAATGAGCATTTTGATGTTATATTGGTCTATTATTGTGAAAGGAAAATATGGTTAATTTTATGATTAATGTTAGTGTATAAATGATTTTATTATGTTAGTGTTGATTGTTAAGTGGAAATTGAAATTTAAAAGAATATAAATAAGTTTAAATGTTAGAATGAGTTAGTAGTAAGTTATGTGTTAAGTTAGAAGGGGGTTAGTAATATCCTAACACTCTATGTATTATGGTTAACAAGCTAAGGTTAGTAAATTGTTTAACTTTGGCTATGGCTTTGAAATACTCCCTATGGTTTCGTGAACTATGATTTAATGGGGCTACGTCATATTAAACTCACTGTGTTAAGATATTTGTTTTGCCTTGTTTCGAATGTGCATTGGGATTTGGTTGTCATATGCATATGCGATTTAATTCTAAGCATGTGTTATTGGGAGTTCTCGGTAAGTATGTGTACTGTGGTGACAACTGTCGCTGTGTTTAGTGAAGGTGGCAGTGAAAGATAAGTTTGAAATTTAATGCAGCTATGGTATGCATATTGGCATTGAATGACTTCAGTTTGCTGTCGGTCATTTGCATTGGCAAGGTTTTTCTCTGTTGAGGTAATGGGTTTGATGCCTAGAAAGGTTATAGAAATGAGGTCATTCTATTCAGATTGGAGAGGAAAATGGTTGTATACTTGTGCATTAATAATAGGATTCTCCATTTTGCATTTGAGGGTTCTATTTTTGGTTTTCAAGCTATCATTTGGAAGCACTATTCGATTTTTGGTGCTTATGAAATGAGCTCTGTCACGGGGTGCTCGGTTTCATTGCTTGGTTCGTGGACATTTTCAGTGGGTTTAGTGTTGCTGAGAAAGGGTTTGGATTTGGTGTAGCTTTCCAGTTGGGAGTGAGGTCTTTGGTTTCAACTTTGGGTTTCAGAACACCCCCACTCTGTAATAAAGGTAGGAGCATTCTCTAACTCAACTCTTGCTTTCTTTATGAATCTGGTTTATGAAATTTCATTAAAAATGATTTCTACTTGTATTATGCATTATGATAGGAATGTTTCTTGTTTGCTATAGAAATGTCTTTCAAATTGTATGGTATTGCACATTGTAGCATTTATGTTCGCTATTTGAAAATTGGGGATTGTGGTTGTGTGTTTTCGGTTCAGTAATTTAGAAACATGTTTCAGGGTTGTCGAATTTATGATACTATTATTATAGGAATATGGAAGTGTAGGGTTTCTTGAGTTTGGAATTTTGTTGTATTTCACTGTTTCGTGATTGTTGTCATGGCTTCGGTCGTAGGCACTATAGTGTAGTGTGCAAGGAAGTAACATTGGAGAGTTAAAACTGTGAAGCTTTCATATCTCTGCTATCAGTTTTATCGAGTCTTTGGTATGTTATTTTGTGTTTGAGAATAGTTTGTGCTAGTATTAGTATTTGGTCTTGTCGCTAGGCAATTTGGTTTTGAGACTTCTGGTTATTGTGGGTTCTCTATTTTGTATAGATATTGGGTTCTGTGGATTCCTAGGTTAGAATTGGTGAGTAACCATAGTGAGAAGATTTTTGTCAATCTTGGAACATTATGTGATTTTGTATCTTGTATCCGACTTCATAATTTCTAAGTTGATTGTTCATTTTGGTTGAGTAATCATAGTAAATGTTTATTTTGATGCCCACTGATTGAATGTTGTAGTCGACTTACCTGTCTTTGCTGAGCTTTGGTATAGCGAAACTTTGTTTATCGTGGTTGGAGGTTTGTAGAGTGCTTTTCTCTATCTAGTAGCCTTTGGTTTTAGTTTCAAGAGTTGAGCTTTGGTTATCACAAAGTCTAAGTTAATGTTAGCAGTGTATCAGACTCAATGTTAGTTATTCTTATAGTAGTTGGCAGTGGTATGCTGTAGGGAGAGGTGGATGAGATTCCGAGCATATATCCTACAGTTGTTTGTTTAGAAGATATGTTGGGTCTGTTGGTAAGTTTTCCTTAAGAATCATGTGCTATTAGATGGTCATGCTGTAGAAAATATAGAATATAGCTTTTGTTTCTTAGTATTTTGTATTCTCGGTAATGGTGGGGTCTATAGTGAAAACCTCTGCAGCCACTGTTCACTTTCATAGATTTGGTTATGGTGTTGGTCTGTAGGCTATTGATAGCTTCTGTAGCAGTTGGTTTGTTTTTCTGTGGAAAGGGTTGTGAGGATAAGAATGTAGGCCGGTTTGGATTCTTATGATTGTCTAGTTTTTCGACTTAATAAATTCTATGTGAATTGGAACACAGTGTCATTGGTGTAACAACAGTAATGGCAGTTCATGTTTTGAATGAGTTATTTGATTTTATGTATTTTTGATAGAATTTTAATTATGATGTAGTGCTATGAATTCTATATAATTACAAGGGTACATAAATATATATATATATATATATATACTTATAGGAATGTATGTATATATATGTATATATACATACCATGAGTGTATATACATATGTATATATATGTGTGTACACCTATAAGTATGTACATATATATATAATTGTAAGAACGTATATGTATATATGTATATACACATACCGTGAGTGTATATACATATGTATATATATGTGTGTACGCCTACAAATATGTACATAGGTCACTTTTTAACAGAGATGACAGAACTGTTGCAAGTGCATTTTTTTATATGGGTGGTAAATATGTAGATGATGTGTATTTCTGCATTATACATTAGTATATGAAATTGATTGTTAACTCTTCATGGATTTACTAATAACTCTGTTGGCTAGAATGTGACAGAAAAATGGAATTGATGTTTAAGTATTAATTGTATTAAACAGTTGACAATAAAATTGGATGTTTCAATTATCAGTTATAATATTGCAAGAATGTTAGGAATTGGATATTATTATTATTGTTTGAGTTACTAAGGATAGTATTGGAAATTTTGCTTAAGTTATTCTTTTAGTTGATGAAAAGAGGATGCTTTGCTGTGGTTATTTTGGAAAGAGGTTTCATGGATTTATCTAGAAATTTTAAATGGTTGTTTCAGTATTAAGGATTTCTGTTGCTAAGTAAACATTAATAGTTGGATCTGGTAATTCAATTTTTTACTATGGTTTAGCTATTTTTGGTAGTATGAAGTGTTTTGAGATAATGCAAGTGTGATCCTTAGTATGGGAAGCTGACTTTTGTCTAGAGCGTTAAGGCGAAAGAATATCTGTCAGTTAATTACTAAGTGATAATTTAATAATTCATGGGCTATGGGTCTCATTTAAAAAGATAAAATATGTTGCCCTGATTACTTGCACATGTTGGTGAAGTAAGGGAATGGTTTTACCTTATTGCTTGTAGAGAATAAGGTTGACATAATGAATTCTTCGAGTTTCCTATATGGTTACTGATCGATGATTCTTATGTAAATACCCAAAGCTAGTGGATCATCACCTTGTCATTTTCTTTGCGAGTTTATTTCTATTGAAAATGATATGAAGTACTTGTGTATTTCTATTGAATAGAAATGAAATGCTTCCTGTCAATGATGAAATTTGTCTGTTCTTATATGTATGGATTAGTTTTATTTTGTTAAGGTTCTAACCTGTATGTTGTAGATGCTTTGGAGGTATTTCATCATCTTAGTCTTTTTGAATAAGCCCTGTTTGTTTGTGGTTGTTTTCTATTTTGGTGTTTTCAGGATTCTAGATGAGGAAAACTATGTTTTTGGGGGAATGGTTAGCTGCTATAAAGATTTATGGAAAATAGATTATTACCTGGTTACTTGTTATCAGAACAGTGCTTAGGATATCTAAGGACAATTAGATGCATTCTGGAACTCTTAGTATTTATGTATTAAATGTTGAGTATATTGATATACTCTCATGTAATTGATTACCTTGGATATTTAAATAACTGATTATGTCAGTTGAATTGTAATTCGGTTCTGATTGTATCTTGTTTTTTTTAAAAAAAAATTATTGTGCTTTTCTGGTTAATTCATCTGGTTCACTTTTAGTGTCATTTATTTAGTTTAATCTTTTGGGGTGTTACAATTTTGAAGTTCATCTCGTCTTGATGTAGAAAAGAACACGGGAGCTCAATGGGATGGTAGGGCACTAAAGATTTCAACTATTAAAGAGCCAGTGGTAAAATTCATAGCTCATGTCATCAGGTACAATATATTTCAATCAAGTGACTAAATAGTGTACCCTACAGTGCCGTGGACATGGCTTACAAAATTGTGAAGAAAGATCACCAGGTTGATCTTGCTGAGCTACTACTACACCAACTGCATGACAACATGGAGATAATAAAAGAAAAGAAGTCCAATACATGTAAGTACGGATCACTGCTTGTCTGTACATTCCTCTACTTGCAAAAATTTGTACCAGGTATTGGAAAAGTTAACTAGCAATTAGATAGACTGATAACTGCTCAAATTGGTGATATGATGAGAAGTCTAGGAGACAATGTGAACAAGTTCCATGCATATTTTAGGGAATTTCAAACAAGAATGCAACAAAGAAGCAAAATTCCAAAAGAATTAGTAAGCAAATTTGAAGATGAGATATGCTTTGTGGTAAGCACAAACCATTCAATGATAAAGGTAGTAGAACTGAGAATAAAATGGCTAGCACCAATGAGTTATGAAATGAATCATGATTTCACTTTGAAATCCATCAATGCATTTTTGGCATTACTGATTGACATCACTGCCAGTAGGTTTGGAGTGTATGAGGAAGCTAAGTCTAGAATCACAACGGACATTGAGATCAGTAAAATGTCAAGAAGGGAAAAGAAAATGAAAAAGGATCTCACAGAAAAATATGGAACTACATCTGACTCACCTAAGGAGTCACTAGTTGATGAAGCAACTGAAGGTCAGTTGCAGTTGGCTGACAAACCCTACCATAGTGAGGAGACTGAGTCAGATAAAGAAAAGGATAACACACCGGTTCCTCCCACCAACGATGAAGAAGAAAATCAACTTCCTACAATTGATGAACAAGATACACAACTACCCAAACTTGAGGGAATGAGGACACATTTAGCAATTGCTGCCCACTCAATCAAGCAGAAAGAAGAAGCAGGAAAAGTTGCAAAAAGAAGAGTAGCCACATTGACAAAGAAATACATCAAGAGAAAGAACAAGATGACAGCTAAACCACCAAAGAAAAAGAGGAAATACATAAGGAGTAAAGAAGACATAGAGGAGACTAACACTGAAAATGACCCTAATCAATTCAAGCTAGTTCATACCAAGGATAGTACCATAGAAGAAATAATCAAAGATATTATTGAGAATGGAAATCTTAATGATCTAGGTGTAGGCAAATTCAAAAACATGTCAATTGAGGACAAGACAAAGATAGAACATGCTATTGTTCAAAGGATGATCAAGTTCAAAAGAGTACCAATGGAATTTGCATGTCAACTACCAAAGGAACTTGATGATAAAATAAGTGAAAGATGGGCTATTGCTTTAGACACATAGAAAAGAAAAAGAGAACGCTCTCTAGGCCGTGCAGCCACACACTTTAGCTATGCTAAGGTAAGTGAATACATGACAAGGTATCAGCCTAGATTTTTAGTCAAGAATAGAGCTATGCAGATTATGGATGAGAATGTAGATGATATGGATGTCATATGTGACTCCCTATGGACATCAATTTTGAAAGCAGAAGAGAAAGCTGAACAGGCAGCATACCTGAAACTATCTAAAAAGAGACACAGTTCAAAAGGTAAAAGTATTTTCATTAATGATAATAAAGGCAAGAAAATAGAAGACACTGGTATATCAGTTACTGAGGTAATTGATATCATCGACCAAAAGGAAGAAATGAAAGTTTCACAGGATGCACCGGATCAAGCTAAGATCCATTTGTCAAAGAAAACCAATGATGATGCACTCATCGTGGACATCACTAATGGTGATCCTGATGATAAGGATGATGAAGATGTAATAATTACACAATACAAAGATGAAGCATTAAACACTGACAATGTGTTTACATCTCTATTGGGTGAACTACCTGTACTTGCAGAGGCCATCAAAATAATTTCACAAGTACAACCCAATGCCTCTCATCCTGAGCCAACCAAAGATACAATTGAGATTCAAGCACCTGAGCAACCTGCAGATACAAATGAGCTTGTCAAAATAGAGGCACAATCTATAGAATAGAAGGGACTTGAAGAAACCAAGTCAACCGAGGTGAACCAACCTGACACTACCACCGAGACTCCCACTCGATCTACCATTGATGAAGTTATCATTATACCCAAATGTGACTCAAGGAATCTAACCCCTGAGGAACTAAGTCAGTATGGGGAGTTATGTTCGAGGAAAGTAGCACAAGAAAAATTGAGGCAAGAACACAAATGAAAAGAAGTGTTAAATGATGTGCGAGATATTCTACAAAAAATAGTACCAGAAATAACCATTGATGAGAATACTCCCATTTTAGATCAACTTGCCAACCTCGCTGATAGAATCAATGCCCCTAATACAGATGTAGACAAAAGAATAGAAGAATGAGTAGAGTCAAAGATTCAACACAAATTAGCAGAAAGGATTAGCACTGAAGTGGCACTCAACAAGGTGAAATTATCTGAGGTCATCACCGAGGTAAAATCTATCACCTAGGTAATCTGTCAACTGCTAATAAAGCTTTGTACTATAGACACCTTCATTGCAGAAATCAATGAAAAGATAAAAGGTTTAGAAGAAGAAATCAAGGTGAGTACACAAGCAACTATCGTCAAGCCAACTGCTTTCTTAAAGCACATTAACCAAGTTCAAGAACTCTGGCGGTTGATAGCAGACTTAAGGAAATAGGAAGAGCACATCACCGATCAGGTCATAGAGTTACAGAAAGAACTCACTCCTTACTTGAAGATTTTTGAAACACATATTGTCAAAGCTGAGAAACTTGTGGCAACACCAGAGATTTTAGTGTTGGAAAATATCTTTGATAGGCATGCACAAGTCAGTCTTGAGCAAATTGCTCTTACCAACTTGAAAGAGGAATGGGAAAACCTCTTGGAGTCTATGAAGAAAACCCATCAGCACATTTTTGATAAGATGTAAGTATACATTACATATTTTTTGGGAATTTGGCATTATTATCAAAAAGGGGGAAACCATGTATATGCCAAATAATATATTTTTTTGATATGTATATTACATAATACTGGGAGCATGCACTGAGGGGGAGTACTTTTGTACTTAGAAGTTTTTGTAGTGGATATGTATATAGCGGAGACATAAGGGATATATAGAAAATTTTTTGTCTATATACATTTTTGAAGTTTTCATACTAATGCCAAAGGGGGAGATTGTTAATCTCTATTGAGTATTTTTGGTTGTCATTAGTATCAAAGGACAGTAAACAAGTCGGTTGATTATTTGCATTGAGACAGTCGATAACTAGAAGTAAGACAAAGCAGTCGGTAAAGCTTTATACCGAGCATCACAAAGTTAACCGAGCACCAGTGACATCGATACTGACAGTCAGTAAACACTGAGCATCACAGTATACACCGAGCATATTATACAATGTTTATCGATGATCATAGTAAATGACACAGTAATCTGAATTGGCACATTATTCTATGCAAATAGTTATAACAGATCATAAAATGGTTTACCAAGATCGAGGAGCATTTATTATAAAAGATATTCATTAAATGCAATGATTATCTTATTTGTATTAGTTGATCTAGGTTATTTTGCACCGTAGATCTTAGGGTTATGATTTTCTTTTGTAACCTAATTTTTGTTTAAGCGGCAAAAATAGAACACTATATATTGTATATTTTCACACCATTTTACAAGGTTGTTGAACTGATATATATGAATCATGAAGCACTTGAAGAAATTGCCTATCTTCAAGACAATCAGTTTATCGAGCAGAACAGAGTACAGAGGTTTTTAGATTGAACAAAATCAGACAAGGCTACCGAGTAGAACAGAGCAGAGAACCATCATAGATAAGGTGACATTTTGATAAGCACTAATAGATCTATTTCAGACAATTGAGCTGTCAACTAGGAGATAGTTACCTATTAATTTCTGACAATTGTGATAGAGTTTTTGTGAAATCTCTTAACAGAGTAGACTTAACAGTCTTTGTATAAATCTCTTAACCGAGTACACACTTCATATAGTGTTGTTAAATCCTATAACTAGGTAGATCTAGCTGATCTAATATGTTACTCCTAATAGGGTAAGATTACCAGAAGTGATCAAAACTTGTAGCCTTAACAGACAAACCTTTTCTATTTGTAGTAGTGAAGAATTTGTGGGTGTCATCCCCACCGTAGTTTTTACCTTCTAACAAGGGTTTCTGCATTACCAAAATACTTGTGTCATGTGATTGTCATATTGATTTCATATTGTTTACTTTCTTAAGTTAACTAGATGATTGACTTATGCAATTAGATTCAAGTTATTTTGATCAGTTATCATAGTATTCAGTTATAAGATTAGAAAGGTTTTGCAACTAAAGTTTTGAAGGCACTGATTCACCCCTCCCGTCTCAGTACCTATCTCTCCTAATTCCAACACTAATTAGATATAATAGCTGACCTATAATAACCTAATTTGTTAAATTTAGTAATAAGACATAAGAGTACCACTTAAGACCTAATTAGACCTTTAATTAAGACTAATTAACACCTAATATCATGAGTAATAGGACCTACTAGTACACCTAATATGAGCAATAGGATCCCTTAGGCATAATTAGACTAATTAACCCATAACAAGACCTTTAAATTATACCTAATTTTATACTATTTAATTTACCTTTAAATACATGTGAGTAATACATACCTAATATAAGTAATAGGAACTAATATTGAATAGTAATAGTGCCTAATTAGGGACATATTTATGAACTTAATAGGACCCCTTATACCAAATTAGTCATAATAAGCCCTAATTATCTATGTAATATGAGTAATAGGACCCCTTCTAACCTTGTAATTAGATCAAATTTAAAGACTAATTAACACTTAATATACTCATACTATATGACCCTTTAAGACCTAATTAGACTCAATATGCTTAATATGAGTTCTTAAGACCAAAGTAGACCTATTAGAACCTAAATAGACTTGCTTAGATGCAATTAGACCTATTAGGACATCATAATTCCTAGTTATGTAGGTCTATTTTAAGAGGTCTATGATAGGTTATATGACCCCTTAAAACCTTTTAGGACCTAATTAGACCCAATTAGATGTATTATGACCTAATTAGACCTATAAGACCTATTAAAATGGAATTAGACCCAATTAGCACCTAAATAGACCCAATTAGACCTATTAGGACCTAATTCGACCAAATTAGACCTATTAGGACCTAATTATACCCAATTAAACCAATTATGTCCTAATTAAACCTATTAGGACCTATGATAGGTTATATGATCCCATAAGACCCCATTAGACCCACTATGAGTACAAAATGACCCCTTAAGACCTATTAAAGCACCTAATTAGACCTATTAGTACCTAATTAGACCCAATTAGTTGTTATGACCTAATTAGACCTATTAGGACCTATAATAGGTTATATGACACCTTTAATACCGAATTAGACCCACTATGAGTAATATGACCCCTTAAGACTTATTAGCACCTAATTAGACCTAATTAGATCAATTTTGTCATAATTAGACCCAATTAGACCAATTAAGACCTAATTAGACCCAATTAGACCTAATTATACCTAATTAAACCTATTATGACCTAATTGGACCTATTAGGACCTATGATAGGTTATATGACCCTTTAAGACCCCATTAGACCTATTAAAATGTAATTTATATTTAAATGTAATTTATGTTATTGATTTTACTTTCAAATAATGTAGTGAAATGTGCATAGTATTTAATTTTATTTTATTTAAATTAGGAAAACGTACATGTATATGTAGACTTTATTTGATAGTAAATAAAATCTTTTAGGTACATACATATTCTAGATCTAGCAGACATATTATTGCACATCACACATGGCAGATGCACCGATTCCCCCTGCAAAACTATTTTCACACACTAATAGAGAGATTGAATGGTTACAAGAATCTATAAATAATCTATCTAGCTCTATTGTCTATAAGAGCACGTGTCAATCCATCCTTAATAGCTTGATTAGCATTAGGGATGACATTCATGGTACCACTCCCTATGCCCTAGATATCAAAGAGGCCATACTCGAGAGGAAGAGACAAGAGGTTGGCTCTGGTCTTTCTCTTAAGGAGGTACAGGCTTTAGTTCCTAAAGTGACCCTGAAAGGGGAAATTTTCCTATCTTATGCAGATAAAAATTATGTGAAGGGGTATCAGGTTACCAGGTGTGAGGATCCTTCCTTATTAGCATTGATATACCCTAGATTTCTAGCTGCCCATGGTCGTTATCCAAATAATGACCAGATTCCACTATACTTTACACAATAGATTTTTGCTAAGGTTTGTTTAGGTCATGCTATTAATTACACTAATTTTCCAACACATCTAGGATAGGGGCATGATAGGCTTGCTGATAGAGATGCTTTTCATCATGTTGATTGATAGAGACCAGTACATAGGGCCATTGTTGGTCAAAGGGCACCTACTATAGGTCCTTCATTGGGTCCTATTATAGATGACATTATTCATAGCACCTAGCTTTGAGTTGCAGTTGATAGTGTGGGGGACATTGTAGCAGTTGCCACATCCATATCTAGTGATCAGGTTGGTTAGTACTTGATGTCTCAACAACACTCCAGATTGTTAGGTGGATCATCCGCTAGTAGGACCACATATGACATGTACACTATAGCAGGCATCCCTTCACTTTCTAGCCTAGAGGGACTTATAGGAGAGATGGCACGTGTGACATTGAATAGCTTGGTTGAGGATCTATTGGATGCATATGCATTTATAGCAGCAAAGCATGATATCCCCATATTAGAGGTTAGATCTCATGTGGGTACTATCAGATATGCTCACCAACATCCTTCTCACCTAGACCATGGCCATAGTGGTAGTGGTCATGAGGATCCACCTACTGACCACTCTATTGTTGCACAGGGAGAGGCACAACATACATACCCTTCAGTCAGTGCAGGGCATCAGTTCTCTGATGTTGGCCTTGACGATGTTGAGTTTAGCATGACCACTATAGGTTATCTAGATTTGTTGACCCATGATGTTAGGACTTCCATGCCATATCATTTGGTTAGTCCATTGCATTCATCATTAGAGAGGTGTGTACAATCTACTCATGTTGCAGATGTAGATTTGAGCTTGGACTAGACACAACAAAATCTTGATACCTTGGTTGATAGGATTGAGGCCAGGGAATCTGAGTACTATCAGTTTCCACCACCTACATAGGTATAAATCAGATTATATACATGTATTTAATGTTACAATTAAATTTAAATTTATTTTCAAAATTTTAATTAATTGATATATATATATATATATGTATGTATGTATGTATGTATGTATGTACATGCACGTATATATATGATAAATATTTTTTGTCTACCAGGATATGCCTCTTGTTACTCCTTCTTTGGGTACTAATCGTGTACGTCGTCAGGACTCACTTGATGATGACATCAGTAGTGGATAGGTGAGTTTTTAATTTATTATCTATGTGTACACACTTTATAACATATTTTCTTGTACAATATTTTAAATCAAACTTAAGAGATCTTTGTACAATGTTTATATATTTTAATTTATATATCTCTTTCTTTGTAGAGATTTGCACATCCTTCACAACATGATAGTCACTCTCGGTGTTACCTCTTAGTGAGGAATCAACATGATGAGTCCTAGGCACTTTCATATTTGATTAGAGACATATTTCATTTTATGTATATAAATATATTCACATGTGTTTGATGAACTATATTTCATTTCTAGACTCTAAATGACCGATTGATGTGTTTGATGTTATATTTCATTTCTAGATGGGCTTTTGATAGAATGTTTGACACATGATTGATGTTTCATGCATGTTATATATATACTTTCACTCTAGATACATATGCATGTGTGATGAACTTGTAAATTTTCAATACTTTCAATATATTACATACACATGTACATGTTTAATTTAAATTTGATGAACTTGATTTCAATAGATTACATACATGAATGATGTTTGAATTCAAGCGATTACATACATGAATGATGTTTGAATTCAATAGATTACATACATGAATGATGTTTGATTGTACACATGTTTATAATGAAAGTTATGAATGATGTAAAATTGACACATGTGAGCTATATAATTGAGGTCCCTAGATGTTTCATTGAATCTTACTTGTATTTAGATGTACATTCGATAATATTTGTGCACATACTTTTAATTTAAGGTTGTACTTCAAGTAGATTTTATATTTAAAACATGCACATCCTAATGTAACACATGAAAATTCAATACATACACACATTCATATTCCAAAGTTAGAGTACTTGATATTCAAGTAGATAATTAATATATCATATCCACTTGTAAGAAATAAACTTGAGATCTATATATTCTTAATTTTTAATTTAATTCAAGTTCCATTCACTATGGGCACCAGTAGGAAAGAATGGAGCTAAGAAAACCTTTGGTCTCACCTCTGAAAAATTTAGTTCAAATCATATTTCATGCATGATTTAGTCCACATCAAGTGGTTCATCTCTCTCTCGAATAACATTTAATATTCTCTCATGGTCATCAGTATCAAGTCTCCACTTACAAATGTCACGTCCCATCACAGGAACAAGAGATAGGACATTGGCAATTACAAGATGACTATATTGATAAACCTTATTGTTAGGTTGATAATCAATAAAATGAATCCCATGTTTAAGTATTTTGGTTTGCTTCAAATATGTTCCTTGCATGACAACTGAACCTGCACAATGTGTTCCTCAATGTTAAATATATATATATCTAGATGTGATAAATCCTAACCATATAAACAAACTTAAATACATTACTAGAACTTGTGGGAAACATAATTCCATCGCTTGTTTCATTCTGTGTTAGCTTCATCCTCTCCTTGCAACAACGTAATAAATAGTGACTAACACCTTCCACATTTCCAGGCTCTACTACTACTGTAAAAATATGTCCCACATTTAAAATGAACTTTTAATTTTAGGAACTTGTAAATATAAATTAAACAAACTTTATTTAAATGAATTGAGTTTATGAATCCTTTTAAAACATGTACATAAATACACATGTACCAATTTTGATCAAACCTGAAATATGGTCATAATCTATAGAAATCAATGGAATGTCATCAAAGCTTTCATCTTGAACGTCATTTGTGTTTGTAACATCTAGTGGAACCAAATTCTATTCACTAACATATCCACATTTTTGGTTGATACATTCGTCATAGTTTTCCAAAATGCAGTCATAACAAAACCATGAATATTCTCTAGTGTACAATGACCACACATTACTATCTGTACTCATAACTGAATGTAGGGATCTTGTTTTTTCTACTCTCTTGCATCCATGGATTGATCTTCTGTCAACACCTAAACAATAGAGATGTCACATGTAAAAATTAAAGACATATATAAGTTAACTCAAACAATGATCAATAAATTTAAAATTAGTACCTGTTATCTCCCAGAATACTTAGAAGGGTATGACTTGATCTAATCATGATGATGTGTTATCATGATTTGGCACCATAAAATGCATCTTGCACCACTCAACTACATCATGAACATTATTTATATGATATCCTTGATAGTCCAGTTGATACTTTCATAAAGCACGTTTGATACAAGCTCCTGCACCATCATGCTCTCCCTTTCCATGTCCACTCTCAAAGAAAATCCAAATATGTGGTATCTTTTGGTATCAATGATATCTACATAGTGCGTAAAATGGCCTTGCTGATTTAAATTTTTCTACACATCCATCCGACCAAACAAAACGCTTTTCAATTTTGATGTCTTTGTTTTCCAAATATCCAAAAAATGTCTTAAAGCAATGCTTGACAAAATGCATTTCATGCTCTTTATCATCACTAATGTAAAAGTGATATTATTTCTTTATGACTCGTACTTCATATGTACTTTCAAAACCATCCAAATCTAATTGTGCATGTCAATAAGACACATGTACCATGATAGTCACCTGCTTTGTATAGTAGTATTTTTCTTGAAGTTGTTTTTGAGATACAAAGGAGTAGTTCTCTACAAAATCAACAACCGATAAAATTGTTCCAACAGGAAAAGATTCTTTTTGTATTTGGAATTGTTTTTCCTACCATTTAGCAAAAAAAACATGTCGTATGTATGGTTGAATTAATTTATGAAAATTCTCCATAAATGTTGCAACAGGTATCTCATCTTCTACATATTCCAACCTTGTTGATTCTTTCCCAACTTTTGTTTCAGACTTTATGTACTTGTATCTCTTACATTTTATCATCCTCATCATGTCAGTATCTTCAAGTCTCAAAGGAACTTTAGCCAAATCCCTGCATGCTTGACAAGTTCCTCTTATGCAATCTATTTTAGGTATTTCATGATCAATTGATTTGTTACATAAGATTGATGTTATGAATTGACTTGGACGTTTAGGAAAATAATTTTGAGAACCACCACTTTATTCTATCATCTTTCTAAACCCTTGGTAGTAGAGATCGAATTCAATGTGATATCAACAACAACAAGTTTCAAAAGATTTATTTATCTTTACAAAAAATGGCTTTAATATTTCAAACATTATTTTTCTAATCTTAATGTTAGGATTTGAGTTACAAAATGAGAGATACAATTCATGCTATGTGGTATCTAACCAATGTTTTGTGTGCTAAAAATATTCCTTAGGCCCAATCCTCTTCTTGATAACATCTCTTGTATTTGGTAAAGGACGAGTATGATCAGTCCAAAATGACGTAACTAAGTTCCTAACTATTTCATTAATTCTATCAGACCGAGGAGCTCTACACATTAGTGCCCAATTACCTTCCAATGTAGTATCATCCAAATTGATTCTTCTTTTCAAATAGTGTGTCATTGTCTTCCTACTGTACCCGATTTGAGATGAAAGTGAAGAAATTTGTCTTCTTTGGGACATGTTTTTATTTAAAATAGATGTCAATATCACTCTTCTTGAAATGGACCTATTTGTAGATCTAGTTGTTTTCCCAATGGAATGCAAACCTTCCTTAACACTATCAACAATATTTTTTTGTACGTTACTTGATTTTAACATTTTCAAACTTGCATCTACACCCAATAATTTTAATGGCTCTTTTAACTCATCTTTAAGAAGTGTAATTGATAACAACTAAGTTTTTTCAAGTGTACCAAGATTCTCAAATTGTTTCATTATTTGCCTAGAATTTTTATTCAATGCCCTCTTCGTAATATTTATGGTTTGTTTAGCATAATCTCTTAAATTTTCCACATCCATTTCAATTAAATGATATATGCTTTTACAATTAATTTTTCTCTTCATCTGTTGGAGTAGACTATCATTCACATATGTTTCTTTCACTTCCACTACAAATAAAATAAAATAAAAATTCTTAATATCTCATCTTAAGGGGACCTTCATGAAATAAGTATTTAAAAGCTCCTGAACATGTTCTACCTATAATAATTTATACATTAATGATAGAAACACATACTTGTTTGACCTTGCATTGATTCAACTTGGGATGGCCCTTGTCCAACATTTTTCATCATCAAAGGATGCATGTACACAACAAAAACAATAACTTATTCTTAGGTGAAAGACCCAAAATGTATATTCACCAATAAGAGACTAAATCAAGACAGTGACTAAATCGAGAGAGTCGGTGAGAGAAAGAGAGAGATGGGTACTTGTTTGATATTCTGAGACTTGTGCTTGTTGAGCTTGTGATGACCCTTCTCCAACTTCTGAAGGTTGGGCTTGTTGAGGTTGTGATGAACCTTCTCCAACTTCTGAAGGTTGGGCTTGTTGAGCTTTTGATGACCCTTCTCCAACTTTTGAAGGTTGGGCAGCTTGTTGAGCTTGTGATTCTTGAGCATTTCCTACACATGTATGAAGTATAAATTTAGTCCAAATTGAGTCTAATAGGTCATGTTAGGTCCTAATTAGTTCATATTAGGTCCTAACTGAGTCTAATAGGTCATATTAGGTCCTAATTGGTCCATTTTAGGTCCTAATTGGTCCTAATTGAGAATAATTGGATCTAATAGGTCCTAATTGAATCTAATAGGTCTTAATTGGTCTAGTTGGTCCTAATTGAGTCTAGTTGGTCCATATTAGGTCCTAATTGGTCCTAACTGAGTCTAATAGGTCATATTAGCTCCTAATTGGTCCTAATTGAGTATAATTGGATCCAATAGGTCATAATTGAATCTAATAGGTCATATTAGGTCTTAATTGGATCTAATAGGTCCTAATTAGTTCTAATAAGATCTAATTGAGTCTAATTGGATCTAATTGGTTCTAATTAGGTCTAATTAGGTCCTAATTGGTCCTAATTGAGTCTAATAGGTCATATTAGGTCCTGATTGGTCTCAATTGAGTCTAATAGGTCATATTAGGTCCTAATTGAGTCTAATTGGTCCATATTAGGTCCTAATTAGTCCTAATTGAGTCTAATTGGTCCTAATTGAGTCTAATAGGTCATATTAGGTCCTAATTGGTCCATATTAGGTCCTAATTGGTCCATATTAGATCCTAATTAAGTCTAATAGGTCATATTAGGTCCTAATTGGTCCTAATTAGGTACTAATTGGATCTAATAGGTTGTATTAGGTCCTAACTGGATCTAATAGGTTGTATTAGGTCCTAATTGGATCTAATAGGTCCTAATTAGTTCTAATAAGATCTAATTGAGTCTAATTGGATCTAATTGGTTCTAATTGCATTTAATTAGGTCCTAATTGGTTTTGATTGCATCTAATTAGGTCCTAATTGGTTCTAATAGGTCATATTAGGTCCTAATTGGTTCTAATTGAGTCTAATTAGGTGCTATTTGGTTCTAATAGGTCCTAATAGGTCCTATTGGGTCCTAATAGGTTCTATTAGGTCCTAATTAGTCCTAATAGGTTCTATTAGGTCCTAATTAGTCCTAATAGGTTCTATTAGGTCCTAATTATTCATAATAGGTCCTATTAGGTCCTAATTGGTTCTAATTGAGTCTAATTGGATCTAATTGAGTCTAATTAGGTCCTAATTGGTTCTAATAGGTCATATTAGGTCCTAATTGGTTCTAATTGAGTCTAATTGGTTTTAATTAGTCCTAATGGGTCCTAATAGGTCCTAATTAGTCATAATTAGGTTCTAATAGGTCCTAATAGGTCCTATTATGTCCTAATTAGTCCTAATAGGTCCTAATAGGTCCTAATAGGTCCTATTAGGTCCTAATTAGTCCAAATAGGTCCTATCAGGTACTATTTGGTTCTAACTAGTTCTAATTGGTCCTAATTGGGTATAATTGGTCCTAATTGAGTCTAATTAGGTGCTAATTTATTATAATTTAGGCTAATTAGGTTTTAATAGGTCACAATTGGTTCTAATTGAGTCTAATTAGGTGCTAATTGGTTCTCATTGATTCTAATTGGGTCCTAATAGGTCCTATTAGTCCTAAAATAGGTCCTAATTAGTCCTAATAAGTCCTATTTGTCCAAATAGGTCTATAGTTAGCTCTAGTTAAGTCTAATAGGTACAATATCACATTTACATGAACATTAAGACAAGTCTTGACCATCAACTTAAAATATCTATCTAGAGACATCTTAGACATACCTTGTTTCCGACGATGATATCTTTTTCGTGATTCTTCATGTAGTCTTTGTTCAGTCTCTTTTGAATAATGTCATGTACTTTTGTTTAGCCTTCTCTTTTTATTTCCCATCACAACTTAGAAAATTATTCTGTGCCAAAATGTCTTCCTTCTCCTAAATGCGAATTATTTTACAACTTTTGAATTTATGAAATGAAAAAAATATACATTTATTTATACCTAATCCTTATTAACTGGAAATGCCACCAAAAAGACCGACATGGGTTTCTATCGAAAGTCAAACTTGACTTTCTATCGAAACTAAATGACTTTTGATAGAAACTGGCTTAGTAATGACTAAAATTTGCATTTTTTGGAAAAGTACTTTCAATAGAAAGTACTTTCAATCAAAAGTCAAAAGTTTCAATCGAAAGTAATTTCTATTGAAAGTGCCTAGTTTGGTCCATGGGTGCAAGTTTTAAGAAATTATGAGAATTTCATGGCTTCGGGCCTCAAGCGCGCTGATAAAATGGATGAATAAAAAGACATCCTTTTTCATACAATAGGTACTTAGAACTAGCTTTCTAACGATTATATATTTGACTATTTTTAAATTTATTATGTGTATGGTTTTTGACATTAAATAAATGTAGGTTTTTTATCAAATATAAACCTCTAAGTTTGAGGTTCAATGAAAAATAGTAAAAAAAGGAACTTTTTTTTTGAAAAATAATAGTACCCTCCGCATTCAAGTCTACTTTCAATTAAAAAAATAAATTGAAATTCGATACATACACAATAAGTTATAAGCTATGTAGTCAAGGTACGTCAAAATTTTGGTTTAGTCAACTTCAAACGTTAATAAAATATGCAATAATAGTGATAATGTCATCAAACCAATTGCATGCCCTCCGTATGAATTTTACAAAACTAAATTCAAAAGAATCGCATTCACATCTATTTTAAAAAAAAAGTTATGCTCTATGAAAGCAATGTTATTATTTGAAAATGATGTTTTCAGCACCATACAAGTTTTCGTGGGAGAAAGAAAAAAGTATTCAAATAAATTCAAAAAAAAATAAATAAAAAAATTTAGAATCTAGACAGAAAATCCTAAAAGACTCTAATTTACTTCATCCTCCAATTTCGAGCGGTTCAATGACAATATGCATCCGAATCTAAAAGTTTTTCTCAAAATGTAGAGTTCAATGTCTGTTTAGGCTAAAAAGTGTAACCCACTATTGTGGGTTCACCCGTTATAGTTTAGGGTTAGGGTTAGGATGTAATGCCCTGCCAGGGAACCTGGGAGAAATTAACCTAAAACATGTTACTAAGTTTACCGAATAAATTTTTTTTAAGAGTTTGTACAATCAATAATGAATAACAATGCATAATCAGTATAACATAAGACAATACATATTCATAAATGTAACTCATTAACATATTACAAGTCTCAAGGGTTCCATGACATAGAACTACATAAATATAAATTAATCTATTAAGAACAATTCATAACATAATCACATGATATATATTAGGTTCATTTTAAAACCCAAATTAAAGTATTCCTAGTCCTTTACTTAATCATAATGAAAAGAGAAAAAATTATAATGTATGCTAACATATTCATTTCAATTGAATGATAAGATACATTTATTACATCAATGAAATAAAAGTACATACAATAAGATGTACACATTGATACATCAAGGTCTTCAAGATAATACAACTTCCATTGCACATGTCACATGAATAACAATAATAGATTACAAAAAGATATACATCTCTAGAATCAAGGTCACTAACCAATACATAAAATTGAATACAAGATATACATCTCATGAGAAAGTGTCCAAGCAAGAACACAAAGATAGAAGCAACATCAAGGATCATCCAAGAAAAAAGTCACGAATGTCATATCTCAATGGTAATAGAATGACTACCACTTGACCATGTGGAACCAATAAGTCCACTCCCACTGTGCTGAGGAGATAGCACCATGCCTCACTCAAGGAAACATTCAAACAAGCAAGACTAATGCAATGGTACACATGATAAAATGGTAATAAGTGCTTACAAGGTTATCAAGTATAAATGACCATGACACAAAATAGGTGTACCAACTGTAATGTAGGAACCTAGGACACTTATAGGGAAGTGTCATCACATAAGTCAACTCTAAGGTTACTTGGTAGTCTCTTTGGATCCCGAACCCTAGTGAGTCTATGAGGTATCAATAGTCCTTTCATACAGGCAAGGAAAAATAGCTATGCTAGACCTCAATGTATCTCTAGATGGGAAAGCATATTCTCCCACTCTCATCCTAGCCTGTACTAACACTCAAGGCATGGGCAAGGCACAATTATCTTTTTAATGTTTTCTCTCAATAAATTTATTAAGTTATCACTTATTAAGTCAACTCACAAGGATACCTAGACAACCACTTTAGGGTTCCGATGCCTTCAAAGAAATCCACTTCCCTTCTATGCTCCTAAATAACCTACCCTAATGCTCCCAACAAAATAACCAAAGAAAGAAAAACCAAAATCATAAAAGACTTCTTGTAAATATTTAAGTCAAAAATTTCATTCAAGTAAAGTGCTAGAGCATAATCAAGAACAACACATCCTATACAAGGATCCAAATAGTCCACCCCATAATGGACATCTCAATAAATTAAATACCAATCCATAGGGTAAACATATCACAAGATCAATGATCATCAAAAAGTATGAGTAGAATCTATCACAAGATCAATGATCATCAAAAAGCATCAGTAGAATCTATCTCCAAACATGAAGTAAAACATAATCCACAAGACTATCATTCAAAACATAGAACAATCCAATGACACCAACCATTGACCAAGTATATCCAATATCAACACAATAATAGTTGCCACCTCTTATGATCAAATAATATAAAGATCGAGACTCAATGGAAAACCTAACCCATTAATGCAACCAAAATCTTACATGAACCAATCATGAAATAAAAATGGTTATGAACATTCCCATAGTTTAAAAACCATACAAAATATTTCAAATTTGAAGACCAAATACCACCTAGGGCATTTAACTCTACCCCTACAAATAATCAATCAAATCAATACAGATAAGTCATGCAACATGCATTTGGAATGCATCCATTTATATGATATCATTAATTAAAATAATCTTATTCCATAATTTATGCCATAAAATCAAATTTTAATACTGGCTCTTAGTAAAACATTTAAGATTAGTATTAATACTCAATTTCTACTTATTTTATAAAGTCCCTCTAACCATAATTGGTAATAGTTTTAATTCAACTCAAATAAATTAACTAAGTTAACCAAAAAAATATAACTTAAATTGAAGTGTAAATTAAAAATACTTAGCAAGTCCCCCACTTTTGTTTTTAATTTAAAAAATCCAAAAATGAATAAATAATAATAATAATATTTTTTTATTTATTATAAATTCTAAAAATTAATAAATTATATATATATATATATATATATATATTAGAAATTCCAAAAGTTTAATAAATAATAATAATATTTAAAAAAAAATTCTGATCATTAATAAATAATAATAATTTTTTATAATTTATTTCAAAATTCATTCTATAATCTTATTTAATATATGTATATATACACATTATATATATATATTAAATAAAGATAAAAACTTTAATTAGTCTCTTATTCTTTTCAGAAATTGAATTCAAATATAAATTTACCCAATCCATTTTCTAATTCTAATTTTGGTATATGCACAAGGATTTTTATCCAGAATTTAAATCAAACTCTAGTTGATTGAATTCTAAAGTTTTCTCAATTATTTTAGGGAACAATTCTATTTCAAAGAGAGCTTAGGATTTTCAACTAGTTTTCTATAGTCATTAAATCTCTTACACATAAAAACAACTACAATGGTATTCATTCAATTTTCACAAACAAAGAAAGACATGCATTCTAATAAATCAAAACACAATAACTATCTGGAAGATACGAAGAGAACAATCTTTTCAAAAATAAATATTTTCAAAGGTTTCCAAGCCCTACCTTAATTCCATAAGATGAATTTGAAACACACACAAAGGCCAAAATGCAAATCCAAAACCTCCAAGATCCCAGGCTTTACCAAAATTCCTTGAATTCCAATCCAAAGCCAAATCTGTAAAACCTTCCAAAACCTGTGTCCTGAATAATGGCAAAAAATGACTCTCATAAAGAAAACTCAACAAACTGAACTTTAAACATGCAACTCACAATCAAGAAATAGAACTCATGTATTAAAAACAATAAAAACAGTTAACTCAAAATCACAGAAATCAGAACTCAACTCCAACCTTGTTTATATCAATCTTTTATTTACAAGAATTATTATTTTTAATTAATAATTCTAATTCATGGAAATCACTCAACTTTAAATTTTAAATTTATATTTCCAATTTTATTAACCGAATGTACAAATTTAATTGCATAATAATATTTAATTAATAATTAATATTTTAACATATTAATAATATGCAAATTGATAATTACTAACAATTTATTAATTTATTAAAAAACTTATAACTAATCCCTCAATTAAGTCTCTTAAGTCAATCTTCTAATTTAGAATTGATAAATCAATTTCTTTTAACTGGTGTGCACATAATTGCATGATTATATTTTAATTATAATTAATATCTTTAGCACCACTTAATAAGAAAATTGATTTAATACTTAATGAAAATTGATTTAATACTTAATTAAAATTTAATTTTTATAATTAGACTTTTAATTAAGTATTTTAAATAATCAATGATATTTAATTAATTTTCATTAATTAAATATCCATACATTTAATATTGTCATATTCATAAGATATAATTATTTTAATCTCATAATTAATCTTAATTAAATATTTGATATATTAATAACACAAAATGCACATCAAGACACTTGACACATAAACATGAAGGAAAAACTAACCAAACTCATAAAGTAATAATCAGGCTCAAAGAAAGGGTTTACGAATGATGTCACCTTGACAAATTCAGAGGGTCGCAGATAAGATACTTGTCCACTATTTGAGGACAATAATTGACTTAAGTTGGGATTTAGACCTGGATGCTATCTCCCCTCTTTTACCATTGATATAATGCAATAGGGCACACTCATCCTGACAATTCAAGTTGTCTGGTACTTGAAATCTTGCATAAAAGATGAGCATGTACAAACATGTCTATATATATAATAGACAATGGTGGGGATCAACCGATCGTGTGGATCCTTCAAGAAAGTAGCTATGATTCCATCCGTCAACCGCATCAAGCATGTCAAATAGAAAAGTAAAACATACATGCCAACCATACACATGCAAGCATAGGGTTAGTAAAAATCATAACATAAGTAACAACATCATATGTGAATAATCATCATCATCTAACTAACATGATATAAATAAAATGATTTAAAGTATCATATCACTGAATCATTAAATGTAACCAAATATCTAATATTCATAAAAAGTGGTCTAAATAGGTTGACATCATAAACATAAATTCCAGTAAAGTGGTGGACACTACATAAGATAAGGGTTTAGGTTTATGCCATGGTAAGGGTTAGGGATGGGTTTTATATTTGTGTTATGGTCTTGTTTAGGACTATGGTTATGGTTTGGTTAGGGTTTGCATTAGAGTTTAAGGTCTAATATTAGGATCATAGTTGTAGTTAGGGTTTAGATCATGGTTAGTATTATTGTCAGTGTTAGGGTTTTAATTAGAGTTAGGTTTAGGATTGAGGTTAGTGTTATGGGTAGGGTTAGGGTTTATATTAGAGTTTAGTATTTAGGATTAGGGATTAACATTTAAGATTTAGGATTGGGATTAGGGTTTAGCATTTAGGAATAGGATTTGACATTTAGGATTAGGGTTTCTATTTAGGATTATGGTTTAGCTTAAGATTTAGGATTTAGAGTTTAGCATTTAGTATTACAGATTAGCATTTAAGATTAGGGTCAGGATTATGGTTTATTAATTAGGGTTTAACATTTAGGATTAGGGTTTGTCATTTAAGATTTAGGGTTATGGTTAAAATTAGGGTTAGGGTATGACTTTAGATTATGGTTAGCTTAGAGTTTGTATTATGGTTAGGATTTAGGGTTAGAGTTAGGATAGTGCTTATCAATTAGGGTTAGGATTAGGGCTTAGAGTTTAAGACCTTAAGGTTTAGCATTTATGATTAGGTTTACCATTTAGGTTTATAGTTTAACTTAGGGTATAGTATTTATTGTTTGAAAATTACTATTAGGATTAGGATTAAGGTATGGGTTTACATCATGGTTAGTAATTTTTTGTGGTAAAAGGACAAGGCCAAATAATGATTTTATTAATAATAAAATGAAATACATATGTCTCCATTCGGTGAGGGCACTGGTAGGAAAGAATGCAGAAGAAAACCTTTAATCTATCCTAGAACAAGTTTCCACATAATAAAAAATTATAGTACAGATACGAGGGCATACACTCATTTACAAAGCATAAATTGTTAAAGTTTGTTAATATCATTGTCACTTTTATGACTTCTTTGTATAACCATATAGGCCTGGAAATTTTTTTCTCTTCCTTCCATAAGTCTCTTGATACAAGGACTTTCTTGATTGGTAGACCTGCAAATACTCAACTACCTTGGAAAAGATCATTGTTAGATAACATAACAATTTCTTACACAAGCATTTGAATGGATTTGAAAAAGTTTCAACCAAAACTATTCTATTTAAACCGCTATATTTGTTTATACCATAGCTTACTAGTGTCCTTCCTCCAATCGATTGTATCTTAATGCCCTAGTCAAAAATTTACTATGCTATGTAAAATAGAGAAACCAGAGTAATCTAATCTTAGAATTTTAATTCCTGAAAAGTGTAAAATTGACAACTTCCTCCAAATCTTTACAACATTTGATCTATACCCAACTTATTTGTCACTGTTACTTCTTTTACAAATACTGTTTCAAAAACCTTCATTATGGATGAGTTCCTTATTATGTAAAAGTCATTTGAATAGTACCCTCTTTTGAATAATTTAGAATACACCATCATTCTCCTTCTCGACCAACAACCAAAATAATCATACAAACTAAACCGAGTATATGACATAATCAACAACCAACAGAGAATATTACCCTAGAACCTCCCTTGAGTTATTGGTGACTTATAATCACTTTTTGAATTAAGAGATT
>BSBK01001082.1:620000-692500 GCA_027943335.1 Chamaecyparis obtusa | reverse complement strand
AACTAGGCTACAAATACTTAGATATTAATTTATCTTTGTTCATAGGTGATTTTTAACATTTATCCTTTTTATTGCCCTTCTTAGTAGCTAGGGAAACATAGACTTCTATCCCCTCAGGGTTCTTCTTATTTACTTGCAAGGGTTTCACATTGCATTTGGGAGATTTCTTTATTTTCTTTGAATCTATCTTAGAGACCTCCATATCCATTCCCCATTCTTCATTCTCTGAGTTACTAGTGCTTATATCCTCCTCATCTTCCTGAGACACCAAAATGGGAGAACTGGGCAGGGAAGGGGTTTAAATTGTTCAAATATTAATAGGAGAAAACTGTCCTAAAACATGGGATTATTTTTAGAATTCTTCTTATGGTCTCTAATACTAGAATTTAGGGAATATGCCAAATAAAATGGGATAGAGATTCTATCATGATACCTAAAATGGTTTAAAAGAGAAAAGTGGTCATTGAATGCTCTTGTAGATCTTTCATCTAGAAAAACATATTGCATAATGGCCTTCAAAACTTCCCTTTAAACTAATTTAATTTTAGATGTATCGTAGCTACCCTTAGAAAATTACACCAAACTCTCCTTCTCAGCCTTTATCTTAGAAATTTTTTTGACCTCCTACTCTAATAATTTTTTATCTCTAGAAAGATTTCATCCCTTAGTGGTGAGACAAGTAATGTTTGCCACAATGTTTTCTTCAATTGGCAATTTGTTTCCAAACAACATAACCTTTATATCCTTCTACCCCAAAGAAAATATCATTGTAACTTTGTAGTCTCATCCATTCATTTTCTCTATGTAAGGAGTTAAACCAGCCCTCTTCATGACCCTCCATGTTGTGAATTTTTTTTTAATTACATTTTTTTTAATCTTATCCCATGTTGAATGCCAAATCGCAAAGCTAAAGGGAAACTTTATAATTGTAGGAGGAAGAGAGACTCCAAACTACAAAAAACATTTGAAGGAAGAGGATTAAAGTTTTTTTAATCCCTTCCATACTGGGATACACACCAAAAAATATGGTAATTATGTAATCATCTATCATCCACATGATTATCCAAAGTGAAAAGAAATAACCTTCCTTTGACTTATATCACACATCACCAAATGTTTGATATCATCATATAATTTATCACTCCTCTACCATATTATACATTTTCTAGTTTGGAGCCCAACATTGGAAAACAAAATTTGCAACATAGTTGGCCTCACAATAGGTATGAGATATAAACCCCTTGTTAAAAGATTACATGAACTCAATAGATAAATGGATCTAATTATGTACAGTCCATGAAGATTTGGGAGCCCCTTTAATATATTATATTATGTTGTTTGAGTGTCCTTCAAGCCATCCATTCTTGTATTTAAGAATATCACCCCTTGTAAGAACATGATATGCCCCAACAACTTTAGCTAGGTAGTTATTCTTGCCATCCATGGGGAGTGCCAACTTTGAAATAGGACTGCCATTTTTATCGCTTATCATTCTCCAACACCTATCTGACCTAGGATTACCCTTAGCCACCCCATCAAAATTAGCCTTAACCTAGCAAGGAAGAGGAAAATTCTATACCAAATCATGTATTGGTCTCTTCATCGGTTTAAAAGCTAGAGAAATATTCTTTTTAACCTTCCATGAAGAAGCCACCTGATAGTAAAAGTCAAGTCAACTTTTCTTTTCTCCATTTAATTTATTACCATTGGAAAATTGAAATTATCCACTATAGTTCTAAAAATCCTCTCAAACTCTATATGAGTAGACAAATAAGTTTCCTTGAATATCCTATTATTGTGATCCTTCCAAATCCCCCTAGGCTAAATGGGGGAAACCAGATGACCATAGAAGCTTCAAGGCCTAATTAGATGATGGATATTAACACAGAATAAAAACTTCCTGACTAGATTTAGGAAAGATGTAAGATAGATTAAAGAGTTGAAAAACTCTATGCCAAGAATGAGAAGTATAAGATCAATGTAGAAATAGATGGGACACATCCTCAATATTCATAAAATAGAGATAAGATCTATTGGGAAGAGAAAAATCTCTCTTGCATAATTTTTCAATAGTAAAAAGATTATTTTGAAGAAGAATCCACATAAAAATATTAATTTTATGGATAAGGTTCTTCACCTAGGATTTGGCACAAAATTATTGAATGGGGGTTGGTTGTGACAACAAAGAAACCACAAAGGACGCTCTAAAAGCTTGAGAAAGTAAAAATTTCAAAACAATCCTATCTTTAGAGGACTTCTTATCTAGTAATATAGAATTGAGGGAAACTTGAATAGGCCTCAAGCTAGGACTAATTTAAATCAAATTCAGCCAATGATCTTCCCCCTAATAATTAACAATAAAATAACTAAAGCTATTCTTATAAGTCTCCATATGTTGGGCCTATAAATATTATTAGAAATTGCACTCTTAACTCATCCTTAACAATCACCTTGCCATATGGAATATCTACTTCATTCCACTTCTCAAAAATGAACTCCACCATAAATGCAAATTGCCAAACAATAACTCTTTGTGAATCTTCCACCAAACTAGTAATTCTCATAGTAATAATAAAAATTCTTCACAGTTCCAACATCGTAACCTATGACACTAGTTCCCTAATTTTAGGTCTTGGAAGGTGATTGCAATTTAAAATAATTAAATATATTAATGCTTGAACTCTAATATTAAGAAACCATAATCCCAACATTACTTTGGCTTATCATTTTTTGAACAACTTAAAAAAAATTTATTTTCATAAAAAAAAATCTCCTCTCTGCAAGTTAGTGGCTTAAGGTCTTTTTAGGTAGATTTTACTCATACACCTCACATATTTATTTTCAAGATCTCTTCTATAATTTCATTTTATTTTTGTCTCATCTACAAATTTCCTTGTCAAATGGGTAGCTATTCTTCAAAATGTAATGCTTCCTCTTTATTAGCATTTGATAAAATTTACTACAAATAAATAATAGTGCATTCTATATATTCGCTAGGTCTACAATCCCTTTGGACAACCTATGGTCTACCTTCACTAATTTTTCATCCTTCTTATAGTAGCTAGACTTTAGTGATTTAGGTCTACAATCCCTTTGGACGACCTATGATCTACCTTCACTAAATTGTCATCCTTCTTATAGTAGCTAGACTTAAGTGAACTACAATTTTTAACTAGTAAACTATTTTGACTATGGTTGCATATTCTTCAAGATGATGCCTTCTTCCTCAAACTTTTTCAACTATAACTATGGGATGAATTATGGAGCATTGATGACTTATTCTCATTGAGATCACATGATTATGTAAACATATTATTAAATAAAGAATTAGTTTTGACTTTTATTAGCAATATCAACCATAAGCTTTGATACCATGTAGAAAATTGGAGAGATAAATTAATATTTTATGTATATTAAATATATGGATCCAAAGATTCTTAAATAAGCACATGGATTAAGAGATATGTCTCTTGCATGAGACATGGCCATTGTTAAAATACAATCTATTTTTTACATTGAAAACTGGTCGAAGGGTCCAATAAGAATATCAACATACCTTGAACATATGTTTTGTGGTAAGTGTTGGTTATGCTTCAACATACCTTGGAAAATTGGTTAAGTTGTCAAGGTTGTATTTTCTTTAGATAGATCCCTACCTAGATTAAATTTATGATTTTCATCCAAAGATTCAAAGGTAAGAAGCAATATTTAATTGACCTAGGATTAAGCAATTAATGAATAATAAATTCTACTTGAAGCTCTTCAACATAGATGCTTAATGTGACAATTAATTTAACAAAATAGATTAATAAATGAATCTACATAGATACAAAAAAAAAAATCCACATGAATCAACAAAATGTGCACTAAATTGTGTTAATATAATTAATAGAAATTACTTATGATTCATATTTTATAAATTTAAAGTTTAAATCTATTATTAAGAAATAAAAAATATGGTTGGGGGCAATAACCCGATTGTCAAGAGCTTCTTATGGTAAAGCTCAAGGTCTTGAGGTCTTGTCTCCCCCTAGTGCACATAGTATTAGATGACGTGTCATGCCAGCATCACTAGTCACAAAGGACATGTCCTGCTAACATCATCAATCACGTTCAAAAGTTTCCCTGCACATAGAAGCCACTTACGGTGTTTCTTAGGAGACACATATTTTATACTATTGAGTTGCAGATGATTGTAGTATTGAGGCTTTCTTGGAAGAAATTTGAGAGATTTCTCAAAGATGTTATAGCTAGAGTGTTCACATGCAAAATCTCCCATACTGATAAAAAGGGTGCCATTTGAAGTTGGGTTGAGCGACATTGTTTGAGAAACTAACAAACAAAAAGAAAGTAAACAAGTACAAGCTCTACTACTTCTTGTATCACATGTCTTTATGCTTATGTATTTCAAACACATTCAAGAAGGAAAAGGAATCAGATCGATAGACAGCCCTCTTGGATGGACAGCATGAATGAAGGAAATTGGTGTTGCAGACCAGCCGCCAGATGAAGAGATATAGTTTTGAATGTGTAGATGCTATAAGATGATCTTCAATTTTGTTTATAATAGCCTAACATTGATGTATTTTGCATAAATTGTACGAACCTAATAGATGTCTCTAAATAGTTTTTCTAGATACTGTATTGACCCGTACTTAACAGTTATGGGTATGTGCTCGTGCCCAAACAGTGATGCTCTCTTTTTTTATTTGAGTTTTCATGATCTTAAATTTATTAAGGAATAAAAAAATAAAATAAAAAACTAAAACATAGATGTACAATTTTAATCATTACAACTAGGCATGCGAATTTTTGAAAAGAACTTAACCGAGTGGCGCATTTGATTTGGTCAATAAAATTAGGACTAAGTCATGAAAGAATTCCGCATTCTTATCTAAACCCGTGACTTGGAATGCTCAGACCTTGACTTTGAATGAGAAAGCAACGCACTTATCCGCCTCATCCTCATCAGATAGTAGAAATAATCGCCAATATCTGACGCGTTCCACTAACGTTAGTTGGATGCGCACATAATGTACAGCTTCCTCACCACTTATAAATACCACATACATTGCACATAATCTGCAAATCAAACTGACTGAGTGAACGAAAATTTCAGGCATGGCAACATATACAAAGATTTTAGTGCTATTGATAGCTGCGCTGATATTTGTAGGGGAGATCCAATTCAGCTCCTCACAAAACTGTGGGTGTGCAAAAGGACTGTGCTGCAGCAAATATGGCTACTGCGGAACTACTCAAGCTTATTGCGGGGCCGGCTGTCAGCAGGGACCTTGTACTTCTAAACCTACGCCTTCCCCATCTGGATCAATTGAATCCATTATCACCCAGGACTTCTTTAACCGGATTAAATCTGGAATTTCTTCTTCTTGCAAGGGAAGTAACTTTTACACATACAATGGCTTTATCAGCGCAGCCAAAGCTGGCAATTTCGCCGGTTTCGGAACTACAGGAAGTCTTGATGTTCAGAAGAGAGAACTCGCTGCTTTCTTCGCCAATGTCGCCCACGAGACTGGAAGTATGCAAAATCCGATTCCCTCAACTTGTATAGTTAAACCCTAATTACATTATTACTTAGTAATACTGAAACCCTAATCTGTCTTTTCTGCAGATCTGTGCTATGTTGAAGAGATTGCGAAATCCACGTATTGCCAGTCTTCATCAGAATATCCTTGTGCGAGTGGAAAGCAATACTACGGACGGGGGCCTCTTCAGTTGACCTGGTAACATTATTTCCCAATACTATAACTAAAACATTCCTAAAATTTATCATTACCACTGATGCAAGTGTTGAATTTTATTCTACATGCAGGAATTACAACTACGGAGCTGCAGGAAAATATGTGGGACTTCCGCTGCTGAATAACCCGGATTTGGTTGCCCAACAGCCAGACGTCGCATTCAAGACTTCACTGTGGTTTTGGATGGTGAACAGCGACTGTCACAACGCCATGACGTCTAACGGAAAAGGATTTGCCGGCACGATCAGAGCAATCAACGGCGGAGAATGCGGTGGAGGACGACCAGCGGCTGTGCAGAGTCGAGTGAGTTCATATCAGAAATTCTGCGGATGGTTGGGTGTCGCCACCGGTCCCAACCTTTCTTGTTAGTATTCCTCACGTCTTAAGTAATAAATACATAAATAGAGTGTGGAGCATAACGTGGGCACTTGAAAGATCGCTCATGTTCAGCTACACCTACAATCTTCTGTAAACCGGTCCCAACCTTTCTTCTTAGTATTCCTCACGTCTTATGTAATAAATACATAAATAAATAAATAGAGTGTGGCCCATAACATGGGCACTTGAAAGACCGCTCACGTTCAGCTACACCTACAATCTTCTGTAAACCACTAAGGTTTCTTCAAGCTATCAAGATAATATAGCCCTTGAGGCATCTTATATTAGAATGGAAAGCAATTTTGTGGCCACCGGTCCCAACCTTTCTTGTTAGTATTCCTCACTTCTTAAGTAATAAATTCATAAATAAATAAATAGAGTGTGGGGCATCACGTGGGCACTTGAAAGGTCGCTCATGTGCAGCTACACCTACAATATTCTGTAAACCACTAAGGGTTTTTTCACGCTATCAAGATTATATAGCACATGAGGCATCTAATTGGAAAATACAAAGTAATTTTGTGGACACTTAAAAAAACATTTTTAGTTACAGTTGTGGTGTGACTAAAGAGCACTACCTAGGCCAGAATGGATCAGATTTCTAAGCATTTGTTTGTAGAGGAAAAATGGAGTACCTTTGGTTGAGAATCTTGATTTTTCTATGGTGCAATTTTTGAGGAAATATATAATTGCGTTCAATTTGTTATACGTATATAAATAGTAAATTTGATATGAAATAAATCTAAATTAGAGTTGGAGATGGTAAAAATGATGTTTACAATGTCAATTATTGGTTCATTTTGATATTTCAATTTAAGAATTTGTTTAAATAATTATCGCTATACATTGCAAGAAATTTTCTATATTTTAATTTAGTTTAGGTTTATGTACGTGGAATCAACATTCAAATGTGTGCAAGTAGTCTAACATATAGACTTGAACTTATCCTTACTAAATGAATAAATAAAAATCCATCTATTAAAATTTGTTTCCTTTCATTATTTGATATTTGAATTTTGGTAAGGATAAATGTTGTTTTAAACATCTTCTAGAAAATTTCTTAATAATAAGCATCATATTATTATTAATATTAATATTATTATTATTATTATTATTTAGTCTTTTCTTGTATTTATTTATTTAGGAGATTTTCATAGAATCCTTAAATGTATTTTGTCTTCTAGTCCAAGTGGGACGACATGTCATTTCTTTTATTTTCTTTATAAGGAAATGAGTTTATCCTCCTTAAGAGGATGTTGTCACTTTGCACACACTTATTATGAATGTGGGCATTCATAGATTGGTAAGTTACTTAGCAACTCCACTCCTCATTTCTATTTAAGAGATGCTCTTCTCTCTCATTTCTACTTCACGATTTTATTGTAAATGAACTTCTCTAGCTATCTCTCTCTTTCATTATGCTTTTCTTCATTCATAATATCACTAGGGATTTCTCTTTGCCTTTCCTGTTTCAAAACTTATTGTCTCCTTATCTTGGTTCTTTGGTTGTTGGCTGAAGTTTATGCATTTCTCATGGTAACCAATCTTCTCTTCAATTAGCTCTCTTGAATGATTGTTTATTTCCTTTCTCTTGTTATTTTCCATTCATGTTATCAGAGTTTGGTTAGTAATCCTTGTTTTGAGTGAAAGTTGATGATGGTTACCATTTTATGGAGCATCGTTATTTTGGAAAGAGAATCTTGAGTTTCATTTCTTAACTCATTTGTGCTTGCAACTTTTTTTTTGATATATCTAATATTATTTTCTAACCCTCTTTGGAAGGCTTGCCGCTAAAGAGCTTGCAAGTTTTTTGATTTAAATATATGTGCTAACCTTCTTTGAAAGGCTTACCACTAGATCATTTGTTGTATTTTTTAATTTCTTTTAAAAGCCCAACCTTAAAGGTGAAAATGCAAGGTTAGAGATATTGGTTTATGTTTTAATACTAGTCTTTTCTTCCAGGTTTAAAAAAAAACTAATTTAAAAAAAAAAATTCTATATATATTTATATCAGGCAATATTTTAAAATTCTTTTTGTCCTCTCAACCCTTGCTTTATCAAAACCTTCTCTACTAACTCGATTATTATGTAGGGCTCTGATGTATTGAAAATCTGATTTGCATCAACATTATTATAGGTTTTCTTCTAGATTTGATCTATAATAGCATTCTAATTCATGTTATTTCCACTACATTTTTCCTTTCTTTATGTATTTATAATATTATATATGCGATAATATAGTATAATTATAGCATATCTATGATTATTTCTACCAAAAAATTATTGTTTGCCAAGTTATTAATCACATTTGTAGGTAGAATAGATCACAAGATTTTTTCCTTATATTTTCAATGTTGAGATCTTACTCCTTCATCCCAGCTTTCCAAGCACTTATTGCCAAATATTCATTGCATTCCTTATCATTATGTTTAATTTACAAGTTTTGAAACTAATTTAATCGCATTCAATGTTATTCAAACTAGAAGTTTGCTTTATTTTCACATGTTTGTTTCATGAATCCTATTCATAACGTCTCTTATCTATTGCAACAATAACACCTCTGTCATTTTCTTCCTATTTCATAGTATACAAGTTTTTTGTAATTATAACATTGAGAGCATTCACTTCAACTCTTTTTGTAGTGCTCAATCTTTCTTTCACAATGCACTATGTGCCAATGCATCTATTTATTCTATGTTTATAATATCTATTCTCTATTTTTTGCAAGTTTTTTACTATTTCACAAGTTTGGTAAGTCTGTAACATCAATATATCCAGGCAATGTGTCTACCAATATTCATTTGGTGATGTCAAACATTATTTCACCTCCTTTATTTATTTATTGCCTCATGCATTTACTCATAACTCTTCTTCCTATGAAAATCACACTTTCAATCTTCTAATGCAAAAATCACGTTCATTAAGTTTTTATGTTGCAACAAGTCTCTTCTTTCATCATATATATTCTCGTATTCAAATGTGTTCCTTCAACACATTCTTTTAAAGTCTTAATCTAATTTACTTTTAACTTTTAAAATTCTTATTCTAAAGTCTTCTTCCCATATTATCTTTTAAGAAAACTTCTTATCCAAAGTTTTTTGTTTGACATATACAACTTTTATAATATAGTTTAGTTTTTTATATTTGAATATTGATTTTAGACCTTTAATTATAATATTAAGTTTTTTATAATAAAGTTTTAATTTAGTTTTAAATTATAATATGAACCTTTTAAAATTAAAATTTAATATATAGTTTTATTATTTAAAAAATTTAAATAAAGTTTAATTAATTTTTATTAAGAGAAACATTTTTTTTAATTAGTTTTTGATAAATAGAAGTAGTAAGAGGGTGCTAGCCCATAGTATAGAGGACTAGAAGCACATTAATAGCATATTAATAGCAGTAGTCTAGAGCAATTTATCAATAGTTTAATAGCATTAAAAACAAGGTCTAATCTGCCTCTATAAAAAAAAAACATCACAATTCTTTTCAAAAAGATCAAACTAGAGTATCTTAAGCAAGTAGTAGCAATTAAATTAACAATATCATGCCACACAGGGCTAGACCATGAACTAGGAGGATTAACCTTAAAACAAGAAACTAGCAAAGAGAACTTAGGGCCAAGCCTGAACAAAAATAAAAACCTCATAATAGCAACAACAGCTAGGATCTCCCACCTAGATGTTTGGACATCAGGGTCATGGCCCACTCTTCCCGCAAGAACAGGAAGAGGTGTTTATTGTCTTCATTGGCCTCCAGTTTGCCACCAGCCAATTTTTCCTACATAGTTTAGAGGGTCATAGCTGAAGCATGCATGACCTTAAGAGGAAACTTGTTAGTCATCAAAATGTGGCTCTTGAGTTCCCGCAAGTCCTATTTGATACCAGCTATCTCATTGTCCAAACCAGAGAACTTCAGCTTGAGGGTACCCTTAAATCTGTCATTGCCATCCAGAGGCACATAGTTGTGCTCGGTAGTGGGGGGTTTGGTCTGAAGATCCTGAGGGGAGGTTAGGGGTGGGTTAGTGCTATGAGGAGCCTCCATGTTTTGTTGGGGGTTGGGAGGGGGAGTGGTGCCAGTTCTGTTCGGGCTCAGGTGGTCATCAGAAGAGCCTTCAATCGACTTAGTGGAATGAGAGTCTTTTTTAGACATAGACTTCTCCATCAAAGTAGTTTCCTTGATTCTGGTTTTGCATTACTGCTTAGCAATTCTATTAGACTGGCAATAACCAGAGCTTCCTAAGTCCACCTCCAACTTGACCTAGCTATCCAATATCCTCCACTTTTTAGGCTTTCTTTCAGTCTCAGGGGTACTATTAGATTCCTTCAAATCTTTAGTATCTAGGGACTCAGAGACATGGGATTCCTCAAGCTCCTCCCCTCTTTTGAAATGGTTTTCCATACACCTTTTGTGGCTTTTATCATCTTTAGGGATACAATTCACTTCCTGGATTTCACAGATGGATTGGGAGGTGGAATGAGTGGGGTTGTGAGTTTTCGAAGGGGAGTCCTCCTGGGTGACCTCCTGAATAATCAGGGGAGGTTGGGACTGAGGGCAGATAGCTTTGTGGAATTGATAGAGACAGAGCAAGAGATCCTAATGGAGAATAGGGGTCAGTTTTTAAGGGTTTTCCCTAATATCCAAGATATTTTACCTTCCAGGGTGAAATATTTCATCACAATGAGGTACATTTTGGGCTAGAATTCTGGAAGCTACTCGCGGTTGAAACCCCCTAACTTCTTAATAGGATTCTCCCCTGCTCTAAAGTATTGGCTGAGGCTGGTAGGATCCGACGTCCTACTAGTTTTTTTATACTTTCTTCCTTCCACAAAGAGCCTCATCGCCTTAGCAATGACCTCCTCATTAATATGGAAATGAATGCCCCCAAAAAAGACCTTCCTATTATTCCAAGATGAGATGAGCTTCTTGGAGATTTGTTCATCGTGTCCTCCTTTCATGCGCTACTTGAAACTCTAGATACCACTCTCTTTATAGTAGTGGGTCACCAGAGGGTCAGAGGTGAAAGCCTCATCAATATTATTTGGTTTAATGCATAAAGTATTGCTTCCCATGTCGATAGTCACCTTATCCTTCACCAAAGTTTCCTAAAAATCAAAGGGTCGAGCTTTTTGGAAGAAAGTATTAAACCAATTGTTATGAATAAGCCATTTTGAGAAAAAAATTATACTCAAAAGGCTGGCCTTGGGTGGGTTTTTGGGAGCCAAGCTCCATATGGAAAAATCCAATGGATCTCCAGGTGCCATAATTAGTAGTTATGCCATAGCTACACTTAGTGTCCTTATTAGCCAAGAAAACCTATTGATACGGATAGCTAACACTCCACACGTATACACATGAGAGGCAATTATGGTCCTTTATGGGGTTTTGGGCATTCTTATTCATGATCACACAAATCTTCAACTTACGCGGACACGTAATCAAGGTAGGATCTTTAGCGAGGATGACAGCCTGGCTCATTTTAAATTTTAGTGATACCATTTATTTCCTCTCTAATTAGTTGCTGAGTCACCATAGGTAGTTCACTAACCACCTTCCAATTACTTAGTTTAGTTTTCCTAAGACCAATAGTAGCCATTGAGTCTGCCACCGCATTTCCCTCTCTGTACATGTGGGATATTTGGCATTGGATATTGTTGAGGAGCTCATAGATTTCTAGAATAATGGAGTTAACATGCCACCCTGCATTGCCTTTGATTTTGATAGCCTCCACCACCAGTTTGGAATTCCCCTCAATTTCCAGCAGTCTGATGTTCATTTGGGTGGCAAATTCAATTTCCCAAAGAAGAGCCATGCCCTTGGCTTGATTGATAGTGTAGTTATTGAGTGGCCCCGTATACACCAAGAGGCATGTGCCATTATGGTCTCTTAACACACCTCCCCCACCTTGGATGAGGTTATTAGCCACCCCATTGAAGTTTAATTTGTTCTGGCCTCTGAGCGGGGCAGCCCACTTGGTAGCTTTTCTAGCCATCAACTTGGTGTCATCAAACTTGGAGAAGCTAGTTAGAAGGTTCCATTTAATAGCCATTTTGATTTCCTAGGTAGAGGAGGGTGCTGAGGGGAGTTTCCACTTAGTTGCACTGGCATTTTGGCAAAGGAGCTTGGTCCCAAGATAGAGGCAAGTCTCAGGCAGGTTACTGGACTCCCTGAAAATCTTATTGTTCCTTTCCTTCCAAATAGCCCAGCAGATGTGAGGAGGCAACATTTGCCAAAGGTGCTGGAGGAGGGGATGATTGGAGGGGATCTCCAATTGGTGAATTGGTGGACATCAATACCTAAAGCCCATGAGATTCTGAACTTGCCAATGACTTCCTACCAAATGTTAGTGGCATAGTCACAGTGTATGAATGGGTGGTTCATTGTTTCCTCCTCCTTTTTGCATAGGACACACCTGCTTTCCATGGAGAAGCCCCTTTTTATAAGGTTGTCTTGGGTTAGGAATTTACCATGCATAAGAGTCCATGAGAAGAAATTGATTTTCAGTGTGAGTTGAGCATCCGAACCTTCATCTAGTCCCTTGGATTATTCTCTTCCTTTAGAATCAAGTTGTAAGTAGTTTTAACTAAGAATGTACCAGCTTGGGTAAGGGCCCAGATGATGGAATATAGGCCACCAAGTCTCCAAATTATGACATTCCTCAAGCTTTCCATAATCTCATTAGCCAAGTATTGAAGCTTTGGTATGTCTTTGAGAAGATTAGATATATCCCTCCAATTCCCTTCAACGATGTAGTTGGAAGTTCTATTGGCAAGGACAAGCTTGAGGTAGTCCATGAGGGGGTTGAATCTACCACCAAGGTTAGGGCAGTTCGGAATCCAATAGTCATTCAAAAATCTAATGGATCTCCCATTTCCAAGCTGCCAAAAAGAACCTTTAGAGAGAAAGGTTTTACATTTGTAGATGTTCACCCAAAGTTTGGAGCTATTGGGGAGGTCATTAACATGATACATCATCCTATAGGGATGTCCTTGAAGGTACTTAGCTTCCATTATCTTGCACCAATCCACTTTCCTTTCTTTGAGCTTCCAGGCCACTTTCATGGGAAGGGCTCTATTCATCAAGCCAATTCTCCTCAGGCCCAAACCACCTAGACTTTTTGGGAGATAGATAGTATTCGAATTGACTAGGGACATCCTCTTTTTTTATTTAGAGCCAACCCACAAGAAAGTTCTCTGAATTTTTTCTAATTTGTTTGCCATGTTGTTTTTGATCTTGAAGAGAGACCGAAAGTAGACCGGGATCCCCTAGAGAGTGGAAACCACTAGTTGAAGTTTACAAGCATTGCTTAGGATCTTCCCTTTCTATCCATTAAGTTTCCTTTGGGTTCTTTCTAGGATGGAGTTCCAGAATTCCTGGGACACCTCTTTAATTGTGAGAGGGAGACCAAGGTAGGTAGAAGGGAGAAAAGCTGACTAACAGCCCAAGATTTGAAGCACTCTATTTTGTATCTCCATGAGAGTATTGAAGAAGAACATTCAGCTTTTTTGATAATTAATACACTGTCCAGAAGCCCAGGCATAATTTTCTAGAATTTGTTTCTACTGTCTGGCCTCAACCACTAAGGAGTACCCAAAGAGGAAGGTGTCATCCACAAACTGCTCCAATATAACCTGATGAAGAGTGGAAGCAGGTTTAACACCTTTTATTCTCCCCGTGGAGGAAAGAATAGTCAAATTCCTGCTAAGGACTTCAACCACCATAATAAATAGGCAGGGGGAGAGAGGATCTCCCCGCCTGAGCCCCTTTTCAGGTTTAAAAAAACTACTAGGGGTGCCATTGACTAAGACAAAGAAGCTGACAGTTTGAGTATATTCTTGGATAATGTGGATAACCTTCTCATTAAATCCCATCCTAGAAATGATTCTTAGCAAGAATGACCAGTTAACTTTATCATAAGCTTTAGAGATATCAAGTTTGAAGGCCATACCTAGAATATTTCTCTTGTCCATGGAGTGGATGATTTCATGAGTGGATATGGCCACATCAAGGATGTGCCTTCCTGGAACAAAGCCTTTCTGAGTAGTGCTGATAATCTTATCCAAAAGGGGCTTCATTCAGTGGACCAATATCTTAGTGAGAATCTTGTGGAAAGTATTGCAAAGGCTGATGGGCCTAAAGTTCAGCATAGAGGTGGGGTTGTCATGCTTAGGAAAAAGCACAATATAGGTTTTATTATGCTATCTTAGGAGTCACCCCATTCTGAAAGAATCTCTAGTAGCACATGTAATATCAAGTCCCACAATATCCCAGTATTCTTGGAAGAAGGCCGGGGGGAATCCATCAGGTCCCGGGGCTTTGTAGGCACCCATAGAAAAAATCGCAGTCTTGACCTCCTCCTCGGACACCCGTTTCATGAGCTAGTTGTTATCACTATGAGTTATGGTGCTTTGGATGTGGTCCAGTAGTTGATTTTGGGTGTTGACCGGGCACACTTGTCACTTATTCAAATACAATCCCTTAAAATAGTTTTCCGCAACCTGATTGATTTTGTCCTTCTCTATGACTTCATTCCCTCCCTCATCCCTAATAGCATTGATGGTGTTCCTTCTTTTGTGATTTCTTGAAGACATGTGGAAGAAGGTCTTGTTTCTGTTCCCTTCAGCAAGCCACTGTATTATGGATTTTTGCTTCTAGTAGATTTCCTCTTCTTTCAGATTTTCCTACCATTTGTGTCGAGCCAATTCCTCTTCCACCTGGATCTGGGCTGGGGGGCTTCTAGTAGCCAACTAGGCCTGAAGGGACTCTAGGTTTCATTTAGCTCCTTTTTCTCTTTATGGAAATCACCAAAGTTATGTTTACTCTAGCCTTTAACCTCTCTTCTAATGATTTCCAATTTTTGGGCAACCTTGAACATGGCGATGCCTTTCATGTTAGTGGCCCACTAGGATTTCACTTGATCTCTGAAGGAGGGGTGAGAGCACCACATAATTTTGAATCTGAAGGGGGTCGGGCCAAAACTAGGGGAGTCATGCCAATAGAGAAGGAGGGGGTTATGGTCAGAAGTAGTTTTCAGGAGGGAGGCCAAGGTTGAGGTCAAGCAGAGGTCCCACAAAGAGGTGGCAAGGAAGTGGTCAAACTGCACTAGATAAGATGGGATCCTTTCCTATTGTTGGTCCATGTGAAGGGGTTTCCTTTCAGAGAAATGTCCAGAAGGCCAGTGTAGGAGATGAAATCTACAAGATCCCTCATACTATCAGAGTAATCTATTAAACCACCACATTTTTCTGAGGGGTAGAGAGGGGTGTTGAATTCACAAGTCAATAAGTAATTAGCAGTAGTGTCTTGGTCAATCCAAAAAGATAGGTCAAACCAAAGGGAAGCCCTGCCAAACCAAGTATTAGGGGCATAAATATTGAATAAGTGCCACTTCAGCCATTTCTTCTTGAAAGTAACATTAAGGAAATTTAGAGAGGAGGTGAGCTAATGACCCATGATAGTATTGGGGTTCCAGAGCATAGAAATACCCCTAGAAGCCCCAGAGGCTTCAAAATAAAGGAAAGTAGCTCCTGACTAGAGATTGGAAGCCAGGGTGGCAAAATTACTAGAAGTCATCTTAACTTCTTGGATGAGTAGAATATCCAACTTATGATAAAAAATGTAATGTTTAATAGCACTTTGTTTAAGGGAGTTGTTCAAACCCCTAATATTCCAAGAAAGACAAATCATTTCTTACTTTTAAAGCTTGTTTCCAGGGTTTGCTACCTACCTGCTGCAACATCCCTTGTAGTCCCTCTTGATCTCCTGGCATGGTCTAATGGCCTTCCTCTGGGTGTCTCCATCCCCATGTCAGCCTTATTGGGCTTGGTTTTCTTTCTTTGCATTTTCCATTCCCCATCATCTTCCTCCACATAGGAGTGTGCATCTAGAGAGTTGGAAGAGGGAGGGTAGATCTTTTTGTCTAGCTGTGGGGGAGGATTTGAATTAGATTTGGGGGATTTTAGCTCAAGAGAAACTATAATGGCTGGCTGTTCCACCATAATATGGCTAATCTCACTCATCTCTGGGGGAATCTCCAATGGCTCCATTGGCAGGGGTTTTGGCTCCTCTATTGGTAGAGGTTTTAGAGAACTGAGTTTAGGGTGCACCACTTCATTCTCTAAGGGGGAATCTATCTCACCTTCTTATAATACCTGGTTTTCACCCTCTGGGTTTTCCATCACATCAACCCCCGGGGGTGGGTAGGTCTTCTCCTTGTCCTCTCCTTCTGTTGAGGGTGGAACCTTAGTAGTTCCATTATCCTTATTCCCTTTTTTTGTTCTTGGCTGGGAGGCCTTACAAGTATCACTGGAATGCCCTCTATTATCACATTTTTGGTAGAAGAGAGTGGCATTTTCATACACCAGCACTTGGGTCCATCTACCTAGTTTGGATTTCAAAATGACAAAGTTGGGTAGGGTTTTGTTCAAGGTGACATTCACATAGAACCTAGCAAACACTAGCCTAGATTTAGAGTGGGTTACCTAGTCAGTAGTGATAAACATGCCAAAGGAGTCCCCTATCCAATGAAACACTTGCTCATCCCAATATTCTAATGGGAGTCCAGGGAGCTAAACCCAAACTAGGGCCATTCTGGTCAGTTCAGTCACCGGGTTGAACCTAGGTTTCCATTTGGCTAGAGCCAAGAAGTACTTCCCATAGACCCACGACCCTGACAATACAAAAGCTAGGTCCTCCAAAGTGGTGAACTTAAATAGGAAAAGACAACCTAGCATAGAAAAAACAAGGATAGGTCCCTTGATCTTCCACTAGGTAGTCACCCATTTTCTAACCATTTCGATGGTAGGTCAAAAGTTAAAGAATCGGCCTACCAAACCCAACTGGAAATCTACCATCTTTCTATTTACCACCAAATCTGGGAGAAAAAGTTGGACACCTTCCTCATTCTGAATGAAGTCCACCAGGAGAGCCTCCAAATATTATTGGGCTTCACCAACAAGGGCCCCTTTCTAGCTCTATTGTGGTGGGGATGGAGGGGCATCGACAGAAGAGGATGCCTTTTGGGTACTCACCATTGACTCTTTCATTGGGTTCATGACAGAGGTATTCACAGGACCTACATGGGGTCCATCGAGATTAGTAGGGGGGCCTGCCAGGGGGGAAGATTCTCCCCCAGGGGATGCAGGCATGGAAGCCTGTAGTTTGAAAACATATCTTGGGTGGGAAGTTGCAGAGCTTGGGTGGGATATTCTCCTTTTTTAATTAGTTTTAAACTAAACAGGTGTTCATTTTAAGTTTTTTACAAAAGAATAAACTCTTTTCAATTAAGGAGGTTATTTTTGGTGGGTATAAATTTAGATGATGAAAGTAAGGCTATTCTATTATTATATTCTATACCAAATAGTTGGAAATCCGAGGTGGTGATGGAAATTAGACTTTAGTGGTTTTCAAGAGAAAAATAAAATTTGATGATGTCGCATGTGGTCTTCTTAGTGAAGATATGAGGAGAAAAAGTTAGGAACACTTATCTGATGATATTTTGACAGTTTGAATAGAGGAATGTCTCAAAATAAAGGGAAAAATAATAATAGAATTTTAAGGTAGAAATTTTCAAAAAAGATCAACTTCTAGAGGAAGAAATGGGGACTGTTAGTTTTGTGGAAAAGCGGGACATAATAAAAAAAAATATTGGTTATATAAAAAGGATGATTACATATAAAAGGACAATGGAGATAATACATCATATGATTATGATGAAGGCTTTTTAATTTTATCAACAAGTAACACCACACCAAATTCATTGGTGTTTGATTCGAGTACTTCCTTCCATACTACTCCATACTAGAAGTCCTCACAAACTATGATGAAGAAAAATTTGGAAGGGTACATATCTTAAGATAATAAAGTATGAGACATATAGAAAATGAGATGTTATATTGCAACTCAAAAAGGGAAATAAATGGCTATTAAAAGATGCACAGTATGGTCCCATGCTAAAAAGGAATTTAATTTCCATAGGATGACTTTATGCTCAAGGTTAGAGCATAAATTTCTCTACCAATGCCTGGAAGGTGACCAAAGGATCCATCGTGATTGCAAAAGGTTGTAAATTAGGTAGACTTGTATATGTGCTAGAGAATAAGGTTGAAGTGAGAGATGCATTGGCAGTTGTAGACAACACATATGATCTTCAGCATAGGAGGTTTAACCACATGAGTAAAAAGGGACTTTAAGTTATTATCAACATTACCTCTATGGAAAAAAAAGTGATTCAACTTCTTGAAGAATGGGTATCGAAAAAAGACAACACCCTTAGAGCTTGTACACTTAGGCATATTTGGAACTCAAAAGGTAACCTCAATTGGAGGGGAAAACTATTTTTTTTACATTCCTTAATGATTGTACTAAGAAAGTGTGGATTTACATGTTAAATAGAAAATTTGAAGTATTTGGAAAATTTAAATTATTTAAAGAAATTATTAAGAATCATGTTGGGCACAAGATTGAATGTTTACAAACCTAAAATGGTGGATAACTTTGTTACTCTAATTATGATTATTTTTGAAAAAAAAATAACATTATAAGATTTAAATAATGTCTTTCACTACTCAAGAAAATGGTGCAGCTAACAGGTTGAATCACACCATTTTAGAACGAGCTAATGTATATTTCCTAATACTAGTTTAGGAAAATAATTTAGGTCAAGAATCATAATACAACTATTTATTTAATCAATCAAGCACCACCATCTTGATTGGATTTTTATATTCTAGAGGAGATATGGTTGGGAAAACATATCTCCTATTGTCATTTACAAGTTTTTGGTTGTGAAGAATTCACTCACATACCTAAGGAGAAGAAAATGAAATTGGATGCCAAATGAAAATAATGCATCTTTGTGGGTTATGGTGAGGATTAGTATGGGTTTATACTATGGGATCTAGTTAATAAAAAGATACGTTAGAGTTTGGATATTGTCTTCAATGAAAAGACATTCCCAACATTGCAAACATAAGTCATATAGTTAAAAGAATATGTTTTCATTATATCCTTTAAAAATAACATTTCCTAGGGGAAAAATAATGAGGGGTTTCTTGTATCTTCAAAGGGTAGACTTGTATGTAAGAAAATAATCTCTATCCCTTTTGTAGCATATTTTCCATTCACCCACATTTCTTCATAGTCCATGAAATAGACAACTTCAATGTTTCCTACACTATTCACTAGTAACGTTGGTTACAATGATGAACATGAAAATTTTGTCTCAAAAACTAGTAATCTAATGTACATCCTTCCAACTATGGAATCTTCATTTATAAATGTTGATGCAACATATGCATACCTATCTGTACATTTTTCTATGTTTGTACCCTAGTCTCAAACTAGTGGTGATATTAAATCATTAAGAAATGTTTTTTCTAACACATAGGATGATGAGTGGGCAAAGGAATCACATAAATTTTGTAATGGGGTACCCAGTGTATGTAAAATACTCTATCCAAAGAAGACTTAGTGTAGCAATGATAAGGGTTATGATAGGTAATATGTAGAAAATGAAGTCTATAGTATCCTATGGTTTTTTTAATGTCGCATTGGATGGTCTACAAGGATAGTGTGAGGGATAGTCATAAGGGAAATGTTTTTATTGATATAGTAGAATCCTCTCCCTCTATCCACTGATGATGGTATATAGGAAATTAACAACATGTTCCTAATGAGTCGATTATCATACAAAGATTAAAGGATGTTTATGAGAAAATTGGAATCATTAATTTTAAGGTTGTGTTGATTATCCAATCTATCACTAACATTAAATACTAGAGAAAGAAGGTGGTAATCTAACATAACCATCAAATGGGAACAAAATAGATTAGCAATGCCCAAATAGGAGAAGGGATGTCAATGCTAAGCCCAAAACCAATCAAAGATGTATGAAAGATGCCATCTTTCATGAAATATTAAATTACCTTATTAATTAAGTGTGTAAATTGATTGAATTAGGGTTTCTTTTATTAAGATTTGATTAGGGTTTGATCAAAAGATGAGAAGAAGGAAAGTGTAGCATTATGTAAAGAAAGCTATCAGATCTAAGATATATAAGGATTGTAAAGAGACAAAAGCTAAAATTATAAATATGATATGGAAGATGTAAATGATGCCTAAAAATTGATCATGGTGGACTACAAAATTAAAATTGAAACCAGATCTAGGCTTAGAACAAAAAACCTAGAAAAACCCAAAAGTAGTTTTCTATGAAGAGGATGGTGACTTTTTTGGAGGATGGTGATTTTTTGGGGAGGACAGAGAACTTTGACATTCTCCTGATAGTATGAAACTTCGTTGATCTAATAAATTATGGAAAACATAGTCTGAGACTCCCTAGATCCAAATCTGCAATCCCAATACCTACACCTACAAACATGAAGGAAGGGAAATATGTTTGTGGAGAGGAGATTTCCTCGGTAAAACCTCAATTTAAAAATTAACATTTAAATAAAAGACATCTAAAATGGAAATACCTGTACAATTATTAGATAAATATCTAAGAATGCAATGTAACATACCAAAGAAGATGCAACTATTTTTTACTCCAATGTTTTATACAACTTGAACGTCTTTTTCCGCTCTGCAACTTGGCATGAAAACTTCTTTTTGAATTTCTCCCATGGTTGATGCTTTTTGTGGGAAACCCCCTCCCTCCCCGGAGACCCACCCATCTCTATTCCTATCTTTCTTTTGTCTGACTTTGACAAATCTATTGTGGAAGGTACTTTGGATTCCTTTCCCCTCTTTGGCCCCAAGGTTGACTGGAAAGGCATGTTGGTTGGGACCCAAATGGATGAGTTGCATCTTACTTTATGTGTGGTGACCATTATAAAAGAAGACATTGAGATATTGATCCCTAATTCTATTATGGATAAAATGATGGTGGAATTTCACATGGCTCTAGTTGGGTGCTTTTACAACTTTTGGCCCACCATTGCCATGGTTAGAAAAATGGATGGGAAACCACTCAAAGCTGAACGGGAGTGTGGTTGTCTTTACTATTCTGGGTGGACTATTCCTCTTTACGTTCATGATTATTGAGGACCTCTCCCTTTCCATGTCGAGCATGTGGCTCTATAGAAAGCACCTACTTACCCTAGCTAAATATTAACCAAGTTTTGACCCTTCAACTGATCTCAGTAGGATGGCTCCTGTTTGGTTTCATCTACTTGGGCTACCCCTCAAGTTATGGGATGAACATGTTTTCAAATGGATTGGAAACTCTTTTGGACATTACATCTCAACAGACCTGGTAACCCTTTCAAAATCCCACTTGGTTTTTTCCCTTTTTTGTGTTAATGTTTCAATCAACAAGACTCTCCCAAATTTGTGGTTCTTAAATCTAAAATAGGTAAATTCACCCAAGCCATAGTATATGAGAATGCTACCTTGTTCTACCATGACTAAAACCCTAAAGGTCATACAAGGAAGGATTACAAGGTTCCTAGGCTGCCAAATCTTAAGTTAAAGAAAATTTCTTCACAAGTCTCACATCCTGAAGAACAGAAAACCCTAACCCTTCAAATGACTATGAAAGTTATTTTTTAGAAGGCTACCTCGAAGGAGAGGTCCCTACCACTTGCGGTTGTTGAATCCATCATCATTGGTTTGGAGGATGCAGAAATACCTATGGGTAATGGACTAGATGCTGACAGGGATTTTTCTTCCAATGGTGAGTTAGAGACTAAGCACTATACTAGCCCTTCCTTGGAGTTATTTTAGATGAAATTCAATGTCATTGACAAAAATCTAGAATGGGAATAACTTTTTGGATCTGTGGGAGTCCCTCTGATGGAAGTGGTCCTTAAACCCATTGACACAGGATCCCCACAGGTGATCTGCACTACTCTACCAGTGCCCAAAGCTACACCAAAGAGTGAGGAAATAGATTGGAAAACCCAATAAAGGAAAACAAGGAATAATAAAAAAATTGATGTTTGGGTTGATATAAAACTGGGAGGCTCGTAAAGCAGGGTCAGAAGACAAAGAAGTATAACAAAGAAAATTACTTTTGGAAGGCAGGAAACCCTGGGCCTCAATAAAAAAGGTAAGAAATGATTATCTTCTCCTGGAAAATTTGAGGTCTAAATAACTCCCAGAAATAGCTAGCTATCAAACAATATATTTGTGACTATAGTGTAGACATTCTTTTAATCCAGGAAGTTAAAATATCTTATATGAATTTTGATGCTCTTGTGGGGAGACTCTGGTCTCGGGCCAATTTATTTTAGTCTAAGGCACATGGGGCCTCCAGAGGAATTTCCACCCTCTGGAACACATCCAAGGTTCTAGGGGATGCACTCAGCTTCTCTGAATACCACCTGGCAATTACTTTCACATATTCATTGGTTGTTTGGTAGTGTTTCAACATTTATGCTCCTAATACCCGTTAGGGGATAAAAGAGGTGTGGGAAGAGCTGACGACCTCCTTCTTACCCCTGCAGGACTCTAAATTTTTGGAGGTTGGGGATTTTAACTCCTCATTGTACCCTTTTAAAAAATGTAGAGGCATTATGGATTATATTGATAGCATGGGTAATTTGTCCATCTTTGTCTTCCTTAATGGACTTTATGATGTTGACCTAAAGGGAAATATCTTGACATATACCAACAACAAAAAAGGGAACCACCTCATTCAGGTTCAGCTTGATCGGGTCTTTACCTCCTCATCCTGGGATATGGGTTCGTCTTCCTCTTTGGTTTCTCTTCCTAAGACCTCCTCTAATCACAATCCTCTCCTGCTCAAATGGATGGATGTATGAAACCCCTACCTTGGACTTTTCATATATGAAATTATGTGGGCCTTCCACCCCAACTTCTGTTAAAGGATGTTTCAATGATGGTCTACCCCGATCAAAGGAATGACCATGTTTAGGGTGGCTTCTAAACTAGAGCTCATCAGAGGTGCTATCAAAGGTTGGAATACAACCACCTTTGGAGACATTTTCCATAAGAAGAAGGTTCTGTCTGAGAAGCTCAAAATCCTCCAAGGAAAGATGGTTACTGATAACCTATCATCTGACCTTCATAATGAAGAATAAAATACTAGAAAATGTTGGAATGATACTCTGGACAAACAAGAGATCTTCTAGAAATAGAGATCTAGGGTTTTATGTCTCAAAGAGGGACACCACAACATGACCTATTTCCCCAATCTTCTTGTAAACACAAGAAATGAAATTCCATCAGCACTCTAATAAATACTCTGGGTGATGTGATCTTTGACCCTATTCTTCTTGGCAATTTGGCCACTGATTATTTTATCCAATCCTTTACTGATATTAATATTGGGAACATTTACAACCTTCAAAATCATCTTATATCCCAATTACCTAGGGTGGTCATAGATAGTGACAGTAATACCCTCCTTTCCAAGGTTAGTGATGAAGAGGTTCACAAAGTAGTGTTCTATATGGGACCCTATGAGGCCTCGGGCCTTGATGGATTCCCCCCTGACATTTTTACAGGAATTTTGGGACATTATTGGTTCTTATGTGACTCGTGTGGACTGAGACTTCTTTAGAACTAATAAAATCCTTAAGGATCTCAATGATACCTATATTGTTCTTGTTCCCAATTATGTGGAGCTCAGAATTATAGAGGACTTCAGACCCATAAGTCTTTGTAATACTCTCTACAAAGTTTTCTTGAAGATCATGGTCAACAGAATCAAACCTTTTCTCAACAAGATCATTAGCCCCAAATAGAAGGGATTCATCCCTCAAAGAAAAATTATGGATGCTACCATTACCACCCATGAGATCCTACACTCCATTGATCATAGCAAGGCAGCTGGAATGGCCCTCAAACTTGATATCTTAAAAAATTATCATAGAGTTAATTGGAAATTTATTTACAAGGTTTTAACTACTTTTGGTTTCTCTTGAGACTTCATTGTTTTTATTATGGCATGTACTGAAACTATTAGATTCTCAGTGCTGCTCAACAGAAAATTGGGCGTCAAATTCTCCCTAGGTGAAGGGAATCCACCAAAGGGACACCCTCTCTCCCTACCTCTTTATCCTTCTTGCTAAGGTCCTAGGGCATAACATGATACACATGGCCCATTCCAAAGAAATTGAGGGAATTAAACTGGGAACAGCCTACCCTCGTTGGTTTTATAGTAGTTTGTGGATGACACCTTCTTCTTTGGAACCTCTTTGGTTAAGGAAGCTAGGATGTGGAAATTAATTATTTATAGGTATGCTAATGCTTTGGGACAACACATCAACTATCACAAAAGTAGAATGTTCTTTTTCAATACTAATCCTTTTGTTTCAGAGAAAAATCTTGAAGATTCTAGATTGTCAGGCTAATTCTCTTCCTAGCACTTACCTTGGACTCACATTGACTGTTAAAGATATGAAAAATGAATTATGGAAAACTATTCTGGAATGAACCCAAAAGAAGCTGGTGGGATGGAAAGGTAATCTCCTTAGTAGTGTTGGTAAGCTCCAAATCCTTGTTGCTTCTTTTCAAGGTATACCTGTCTATTTTATTTCTATTTTTAAAATCTCTGGTTTCATGGATGATAAGATGGAAAGAATACAATGCACATTCCTTTGGTCTAGATCTAAGGAAAAGAAACATCTCCCCCTGGTTAATTGGGACAAGGTTTTCCTACCTAAATATCTACATGGTATAGGTTTAAGAAAAATTCACAATCTTAATAGGGCTCTGTTGTCCAAGGTGGCATGGACCATGGTCATGAAATTTGCTGACTGGTGTAAAATTATGGAGGCTAAGTACCTAGATGGTGGTCATTTTTGTACACTCTTCATAGAAAAGTGTCACCCCAAGGGATCCAAACTCTGGAAACAATATTCTCAAGTGCAAAAATAGTTTAGAGAAAGGGGCCATATGATAATTGGGTAATGATGGGGATATTTGGTTCTAGGAGGACCCTTGGCTTCCTAATATTAATCTTTCTACCTCCTATTTATCCCAACTAAGAAACATCATTACTCTCGGAGTTGGTCCCCTAACTTCAAAATTTATCACCAATGATAAATGGATTGACCTTCTCCCTATCCCGTAGGATAGACTGGACCTTACCAATCTCACTACCAAACTTAGTGAATTACTACATTCTATCTGCATTCCTTTGATGGATTGTGTTGATAGACTTCTATGATGATAGACCCAACATGGAGGATTTCCTGTCAAAACATCTTACGATCTACTAATTACTGATATTACTGATTCCATGCACTGGAAGAAAGTTTGGCAACCCCAATTAATCCCTAAAATGAATTTCTTTTGGTGGAATGTGCTCCATGAAAAAATCCTCACTCTTGACAACCTGACTAAGAGTGGATTTGGCCTTGCTAATAGATGCTTCTTATGTAAAAAGGAGGAAAGTATAAATCACATCTTCTTACATTGTGAGTTTTCCACTGAGATTTACTAGTTGATCCTATCCTAGCTTAACATCATGTGGGTTTCTAACAGGGATATCCACGATAGGTTTCATGACTGGTACTCCCCTTCCTAGCACCCCCTATTAAAAATCATATCGAATTAAGTCCCTCCCATCTTCTGCTGGATCCTATGGAAGGAGCGTAATAATAGGATCTTCAGGAAGAGTGAGCTCACCACAACGGAGGTCTTCCACTTGGGACTTAAACTAGTACAAAATAAATTGATAGTTTCCCACTAAAAGAGTCCTAGTCTTCCCCCCTCTGATTGTGACTATAAAATTGCCAAGATTTTGGGTATTGGAAAGGGATTTTCTAGATATGACAACAGCAAATTCACAGCTTGAAAGAATACTATTTGGTCACCACCCGAGGCTTCATGGCTCAAACTCAATTTTGATGTTTCTATCCACAGGGGGCTCCAATTGGGTGAAGGTATCATTCGTGATCATAGGGGCCAATTGGTGGATACTTATGCTAGTCCCCTTCAGAACCATACTCTTAATCAGGCTGAGGGTATGGCTCTCCTTTAGGGTCTAAATTTTTCCATCACTCTGGGATGTAGGTCAACATTGTTATTGAAGGGGACTCCAAAGTTATCATTGGAGCTATTCAAGGTAACTCCAACATTGGATAGAAAGTTGATTGTATTTTATTTAATATACGTGGTTTAATGGAATGTAGTCAAATGAACAACATCATGCACACTTATAGGGAAGGTAAATCTGTGGTAGATGCCATGGCTACTACTGGTCTGTAGCTCGATGAGTTACGATGTTGGAGGTTTGTTAATTAATTTCCCAAGGATACTCAAGTCCTTCTTAGGTGGGAAATGAGTGAAGATGACATTGGATTCCATGATGTTTAAAATTTGGCTCTTAGTTTGGGCACCAAAGGGTGGGCCCTGGTGAGCCATCACATTTCTACCACTAGCACTAGTTTTGCTCGTAATTGTCACATGACTTTTATTGAAGGGCTCTTTATTCCTAATAGGGGGTTGACATGGCATAGCAGTACAATGTTACCTTTTACGTGCCATTATTATTTGGAATGGCTTCTAAGGGAAGTGTGATTTACAAAGGATTACAAGAGATTTGGGGTGGATTTTAATGATGCCCTCTTCATTTTATAATGTTGTTCCCACGTGTTGACCCCGGTGGCATCTCTGGTGGTGATTTATGAGCTAAAGGAAATTATTACCCAAATTATGGCACCCAAGATGACAACACCTTAAGACTAAGTTACGACCATCACTACACCATTTTTCATAACTGCCTTGCTAAAAAACTGAGCTCTGGGTCTAGTTTTAGTCATTTTGTGGGCGACCACCCTGATTTTGACTGTAATGGTTTCTAGGGAAACTGTAACTATTGGGCTAGACGCAGCTCCACATTGGCAATTTTCAGAGTGTGGATTTATTTGTTGGTTTGGGAGAATAGGGGTGGTGATAGGAAGTAGACAAAACCTAATCAAATCAAGGAAGAGTTCTCCTTCAACCCCATGGTCATGTAATTTTACAAAGAGGGAGGGATTCTTCCTTTCATGGAAAACCTCATGGGCCACGATGAAATAATCTCTTGGTAGTTTACGAGACTTGGAATGAAAGGAGGGTCACCATCAATGGGATTATGTTTGAGATCAATGAGGAGGTCATGGGAAAAGCAATTGGGATGCCAACTTCAGGAAGAAAATGAAAAAAAAAACCTCTAAAGCCCAGGCCAAAACTGACTTTGTTAAGTTTATTAAGAACGAGGAAAGCTTGATGTCTAAGAATGGGGGCTACAACATTTCTAACCTTTCGGAGTTCTGGATGAAAATGTGCAAATTGAACATCAAATACTTCACTCTAGAGGGTCATTATGGTACTTTCTATAACTACCATCTTCTCTTCTTAAACTATTTAAGGCATAAAATGTTGATTTCTTGGCTGTTATACCTGTTACACTCCCTAAAGTCTAACATTAATAATGTTAATGAGGTTATCTTGTTGGGGAAAAAACATGTTTACGTCCACCAGGGTTTAATCCCTAGATTATATAATTTTCATCATGCCCTCTTCCATCATCCTATTGTGCAAGTCCCCCAAACTACCCAGCAGCCTCCATCACCCTTGGTCTCCCTCAATCAAGGCTTCACCACACCCTCAGGGTCTAAGGATTGCTCCACCCCAACCGCTAGCCTTAAATCCTCTGAGACCCAACCTACTCCTAATTCATGGGCTGACTTGAAGCATGACCTTACCCCTAAAGATTCCTCTTAGCCTTCACCTAAGAACTATATAAAAAGATCATCATTAATCTGGAATGCTCGATAGATATCGACCCCCAACCCAGGTCTGCTTGCCATTCTTCCTGTATAGCTAAAGTTCAAGGAAAAAGAGCTATTAAATATCTGATGAATTAGGATGATGTCTTGGTGGGTTCTCCTAGGAGGGATGAGTCTAACAATGGCTCTGACTAGGTGGAGGGTAAAAATGACATTCAAACCACCATGACTATGGAGACTAAGGTGGACAAGGAACCCACTAGTAGAAAAGACTCCACAGGAGGCAGATTGGTGGGAAGAATCAAATACCAAATTTCTTCCTTGGAGAATACAATGGCCAAACTTAGCTGGGACTTGGAAAACACCAACAGGAGACTGGTTGATGTTAGAAAGTTTTCCCTCAAGGTTATGCATGCTTCAGTGATCATTGTTCATCTTTTCAATGAGAAGGCCTCAGAGGGGAAGGATTATGTGGAAGGAACTCATGAGCTATTCAAGTTCCTAAATGAAGAGTGGGCTGACTTGTTGCACTCCAAGTGCTTATGGGAGTGAAAATGACTCTGCGGCTGGACTGGGTTGGGACTGTGAATGGTAATGTTGCTGACTTCACACCTAATTTTTGGGCTGGTTTTTTTATTACAGTATTAAATTTAAAAATTTAATTATTTTTATTAGCCCTGCGTGGCATAAGTCACTTTTTATGTTGGATTATCTTAAGATTATCTCGTGGGTTTTTGAAACCAAGTGGCTGTATTGGTTTAGTTTTTGTATTTTGATTTTTGATATAGGTCGATGATATATGTGTTCTATTTCTTCTTTCTAAGGTGGGATTAATTTTTTGTTAATTCTTATTAGTTAGCTATCCTTTGTACCATGCGCCAGCACCCTCTTTCTGCTACTTATTTCAAAAACATACCAAAGTAGATGCAATAATATTTAATGTCTAATCAAGTATGATGATGAAATGGCCTTGAATAAATGCAAGTCTCCTTCTTGAAATCCAAACTGAACTATCAATTTGATAGAAGAAGGAAGAAGCTAGATGGAAGATCTTTCATGTTGACAATACAATGAATGGATTGTACATACTATAAATCTTATTGATCTGAATTCTAAGGCACAAGAAATCTTGTATGTGATGTGTAATTCTTGTTCCTTATGTTCAAAAAGAAGATCTGAAGCCCCATTTTATAGAGATATCAGAAGCCAAACAAAAAGGGCTGACAATGAAAAGTGGAGGGAAAATAAACATTTGCAAAGGAAAATTTCAAATTCCAAGAAAGCTTACCTCCAGAGGATGGTGAAGTATTTCAAATTCTAATAAATATCACCTCTATAGGATGGAGAACTTTTCCCTCCTCCTAAGGAGAATGTGAACTTTACCCTCCTCCCAAGGAGGATGACAAGCTTCACCCTCCTCCTAAGAATTTTTCACCAAGATTTGAGCAAGCGGGTTCAGGTAAAGTATAAGGAAAAATTTAGAAATAGAGCCTAAAACAATGTGAAATAAGATGTATGAGCATAAGAGTTCATGAAACATAAAATATCTAAAAGGTGGGAGCTAAAAGGTATTAAGGGGTGCTTCCATCTTGAAATGATATAGAGGGAAATACAAGAACATGAGTGTATTATGCCAAGTTTAGCACTTCAACCTTTGAACAAAATAATCAGACATTTGATGGTGTGTGAGCAATAAGATAACCCATTAGTCTTGGAACTCTTGATATGTAAAGGTATATAGTTATGAAAAATTATAGTAATAATTTCATCCAAATTCCACAATTAAGTTGGTCTACTATGTAAAGGAAACCTCCTACAAAATTTATTGACTATGAATTATTAGTCAATGAGGATCCTGAATTATTAATAAGTGATCAATCTGAGCCTATAGACTTTAATCAATCTTTTAATATGGATGATTGTAATAAATGGATGTTTGTTATGCAAAAGGAGATGTATGCCTTAATGGAATATAATACTTGGGGTTTTGTAAATCTTATCCTTGATTAAAAGGCTTTAAAAAATCATTGCATATATAAATTGAAAGAGGAAGAAGGTAGAAGGAATTGTTATCATGAAAAATTAGTTGTGAAGGGATATGATCAATAAAAAGGGATTGATTAAATGATGAACTATTTTTACTAGTTATGAAGGTTACCACAATTCATGTTGTTTTGGGTTTAAAGGTTATTTGAGATCTTGACCTTGAGAAACCTGATGTCAAGATTGTATTTCTGCATGGTGATATTGACGAAAAGTTGTGTATGGAGTAGTGTAAAGGACTTAAAAAATAGGGGCACACACATATCTATTATAGATTGAACCAAGGTTTGTATTAGCTTAAGAAAGCCCCAAGATAATGGTATCTCAAATTTAATCATTTTATGACCGAGCATGAATTCATAAGTTGTGAATTAAATCCTTATGTTAATTACAATAAACTTCCAAATGGTAATTTTGTTCTTCATTTTCTCTATGTTGATGAGATGTTGGTTATCAACACTAGCATACAAGATATTTATGAATTGAAGCAATTTTTTGCTAACATATACTAGAGTGAATACTTGTGATGACCATGACATGGGATAGATGGAAAAATGAAACTAGATCGTCACAAAAGAAGTATATTGACAAAATTTTTGATTGATTTGGTATGATAATTTCTAATATTGCAAGCACTCCAGTTGATGGTCATTTTTTCTTGTCTTTTGAAATGTGTCCCAAGATACAAGAAGATCAATATGTTATGAAAAGGAATTTCTTATTCTTTAGTAGTTGGTAGCCTCTTGTATGTCATGGTTTGTACTTGTCCAGATATTGTTCATCTAGCTAGAGTAATGAGAAAGCTTATGAGAAATCCATGTAGAGTCATTGGAATGTAGTCAAATGGATTTTAAGATATTTAAGAGGTACTCCAAATTATGCTTTACATTTTAGAGGCCATAATATACAAGGGCAAGGCTTTGTTAACTTTGATCTTGTTGAAGATTTAGAGACATGGAGAACTACTATAGGCTATATTTTTATTTTTTCTAAGGGAGCAATTAGGTAGATTTATAGATTGCAATCATCATTGATTCTTTCTAATATTAACATAATTAAATGGATCTCATAGTAGGAGTGAAGAAGATGACATGGCTTCAATAGTTGTTGAGTGACTTGATATAGAAACAAAACAACTTCATTATGTTTGGTAATAGAAACATCTATTCATTAGGTTAAAAATCTTGAGTTTCATCATAACACTAAACATATTGAATTGCAATATATCATTCCATTCACAATGTGGTCAAGAAGATATAAAATTACAAGTTACAAAGATTGACATTCAGCTCAATCTAAGTCTTGCTTTGACAAAGGTGCCACCAAGGGAGGGGCTCAAATTTTTTAGGAATTCTCTTGGTGTTCTCAAGCTAGGTGATTAGAAGCAAAGAAAGGGAATGTCCTTGGTGCCGTCAGTGGTTGAATTTAAGTGAGAGATTGTTGGATAATTAAGCCCAACAGTCACTTTCCTTTACCTCCAAGAGACTTTTGACAATTCACATTCTAGATAAGGCTCTTATGTTTATATGTTTGAATCTATTGTATTGTAGTTAGTTGTTATAAAAGTGAGATTGTTAAAGATTTTTCTCTTCTTAAAAGTTGATGTAGCTATTATGGTGAACCATTATAAATCCAATGTCTTATTTTTTATTCTCTGTTCTCTGTTTTGAGTTTAGTTTCTACACATTTTCTCTATTTTTTATTCACACTTATTGATTTAAATGTGTGTGCAAGTGTATGCATACATGCATGCATGCATGCATGTATGTATGTATGTACATGCATGTACATGTATGTATATACACACATATGAGCAATATAACACCCCACTCATTCTAACACATGCTCCACACCATACATGCATGTAGGATGGGTGGCCTCTATTATTGTAAGGGATGCAGGCCTCCCGATGAACTACCATAGGTTTTGCTTAGAATTGTTGCCACCCCACCCTCCCTTCCCCACCCATGCACTGACACATACATGAACATATCCAAAAATACCACTTTGTGTACATTATTTATATTAATTTATATACACCAATAATGATTTTTATCCATAAATGAATACTTGTATAAAATATTATATGACGAAGAGAAAACCTTAGAGATATTAATTCAAACCAATCAAGATATAAAATTTGTATACACCAACACAAATTTAGAACTTGTCTTATATATGCATTTTATTATACTATCAAAATTTTGATATATAAAATGTATTCTCTTTACATTATAATCTCAATTTAAAGTCATAATTTATTGACACTTGTTAAATTCAAATTATATATCTTTAAATTGAAATTGATTAATTTATTTAAATAATCATATAGAAAATATACAAATTTATTATACACTTAGCACATTGATATTAAATTTAACTTATTTTATTATTATTCTTTTAACTTTAACAACTTAATTGCTTAAATATAATAATATTTTCTTAGCAAACCGCTCTCTCTTGCAGGGAAGTTCCAGATTTGTTCGAAAGTGCTGGCTGCTACTCATGTTTATTATTCTTCTTGCTAGGCTCCGTCTAAGGCCTCTTATCTCAAGCTTGAGTGCCTGCTCAGGGATTTTCTTTGGGCTTCTGGTGCGGATGGTCATGGGTTTCATAGGGTTGCTTGGGAATACTGCTGCCTTCCCCGTGACTCTGGAGGCTTGGGCCTTCTCTCCACCCAGAAGCAAGGGCTTGCTCTTTGTGCGAAGTGGATTATTAGAGCTCTCTCTGGTGATGAGGCATGGAAAATTCTTGTCAGACATTGCATCTCCACCGGGTTTTCGGTTCACCGGCCCGCCTGGAAAGGTCTTGGTCTCCAAACCTTGCTCACTATGAGAGAACCTGTTCAAATCCAGGGCACCTTCGTCATCAAGAGCATTTGGAAAGCTTGGGAAGCTATAAAGCCCTGGCTTCGATGGGATGGTAATGCTTTTCGTTATGGGCTTTCTTTCAATTAGCAGAATCTTTGGTGGTCTCCTTTATTCTTCATACAGGGTATACCCTTGGCCAAAACTCAAGGGGCTAGTGCTCTGCATTTTTTTAAACGTGGCATTCGGACTCCCAAGGATCTTTTTTCCAGAGTCTCTATGGGGCTCCGATCTTGGGAGGATATGTAGGTGCAATTTCGGCTGGCAAGTTCTGATCGCCCGACTTTTGATCTTTTGGTTTCGGCCATTCCTACCAATCTGCTCCACAAGATTGGCATTCAGGCTAATAGGCCGTGGTGGAGGGATTGGAAATGGTATCCTGCCACGCCTTTCAGCAATTACAAGCCAAGGCTTGGGTATAGGTGGTTATCCCCGCATCTTCCGATGGTGGATATTCTAAACCAGAGATGGCATCTTCATTCGGCCACTTCCCACTGGAGCTCTCGTTTCCATACTGTCTGGACCACCATTACAGAACCCAAGATGGCTCTCTTTGCTTGGTGTCTTTTGTTTCAGGGTCTCCCAGTTGGCCCTAGGCTCAAACATTTGGGAGTTCATGACCCTCACTGTCCGTTTTGTGGTCACCCTGAGACCTTTCTTCACATTTTCTGGTTCTGTAGGAGAGCTCAACAGTATTGGCAGTGGATCCATGATTTTTTCAAACCTTTCCGGCCTGAGCCCTTCTCTTGGCATATGATTGTCTTAGGAGACTCTCCCAGACTCCCCTCCAAGTTTACCCAAATTTGGCATACTTTCAGGATGGAGATTTTGTTCAATTTTTGGAAAGATAGAAATGCTGTTATATTTTCCCACAGCTCTCTTGATACTAATGTTGCTATGTTTAACAAAGCTTGCATATGTAATAATGTTATGATGCAGATTCAAGTCCAAGCTAATAAAGTGGCTTTAGAGGTGGCTCACCTGCAGGAGCTGATCTCTCATTGGGGCAATGCTCCCTGTACTGTGGCTCGGGTGCCTCTGGATGCTATCTCTGCTGAGGGTACGCCTCCTAGAGGCCGCCGCTGCGGGCGTAGCTCCTCTGTGCGCCGCTCCCACATGCCACGATCCCAGGCCCCTCGCCAGCACTCTCCGAGAGGTGGCGGAGATGGTTGGCGGCGCCGTTCGGCTTCTCCGCCTCCGCGGCAGTCTGGGTGGTCACATGCGCAGGCGCAGTCGGCCCCTTTTGGTGCTCCTCCTAGTTTCGGTGCTCGCCGTGGGCGAGATTGGCTTCCGGCCACCTCCTCCAAATTCCCCCGCTTGGCGCTTGCTATCTCCCCGCCCAGGGCGGAAGAAGAAAAAGAAAAAGAAAATACTGATGAAGCTGGTTGGGTGCTTCCGGATGAGCCTGCCAATCCCACTGATAAGTGGGGATCAGATGACAAAGATCCTCCGCCCTCTGCTCCTACTCTTGCGGCCTGAGGGCTTTTTCAATTTTTTTTGGTGAATAGTTCTTGCTGTTTCCGGCTCTGCCGTTTGAACACTGCGGGGTGATTTAATATATCCCCCGACCTTTTTTTTGTGAATATATATCTTTAATTTCTTTTAATTGAAAGGTCTCTATTCATCAAAAAAAAAAAAATAAAAAATCAATAAGTGCAATGTCAAATAAAAATATAGTCTCAAGGAAAATTAGATATTTTTATAGCGGGTGAAATTTTCCCAATTTTTTTTACTGTTTTGATTTTAGATGTATAGAAAGATCTTATCTTTGCAGATATGCGAAAGACCGAGATCTCAAAAAAGTTAGAAGTTCGCACTATAATGTAAATCACACGTTTTCACTAAAGAAACCACCATGTCAAATTATTACGGATATGATAACCATTTCATGTTGAAATTATCGTAAGACAAATTTGTTTACATCTACGTCAATTCTTACAGCAAGATGCCTCATGGGTGCTATCATCATCACGATAAGAACAGACATCGGATGGATACAGTCTGTTTGGAACTGCTACATGTTGGAGAACTTATTGGAAATAACATTGTTTTGGCAGTCCTTATTTATTTATTTATGTGATATGCAAGGAATATCGACATGAAAGGTTGGGACCGGTAGAGACTTGCAACCATCCACAGAGTTTCTTATACAAATTCACTCGATTCTGCACCGCCGATGGACGCCCTCCCTTGCATTCTCTGCATTCTCCGCTGTTGATTGCTCCGAGCCATGGCTTTGTGGCAGTCATCAAATCCAGAAAATTCTTTACCCGCTGGGGAAGTCATGGCGTTGTGACAGTTGCTGATTGAGGATTCAATTGCGGTATTCTGAGCCGACCCAAAATGCATCTCTCCTAAAAATATCAACGTCGCCATCACTAAGACTAGAATACTTGGGCATTTCGCCAAGGCTCAAATTTTGGGCTAGTCTTTGGTTTGGTATGGTATGCAAATTATATCACCGCTACTTATAAGCAGGAGGAGATTGGGTGGTACATTTGATGGTGTCAGAGCAATAAGGGAACCCTCTAGTCCCTGTACTCTTTATATGTAGAGGAATACGATTATGCAAAATAATAGTAATAATTTCAGTCAAATTCCACAATTAAGGAGGTCTACTATATAGAGGAAACCTCCTACAAAATTTAATGAATATGAATTATTAGTTAGTGAGGATCCTGAATTTATATTAATAAGTGATCAATCTAAGCCTATAACCTTAAATCAATCTTTTAATATGGATGATCGTAATAAATGGATGTTTGTTATACAAGCGGATATGGATGCGTTAATGTAATATAACACTTAGGGTCTTGTAAATATTACCCCCGATCATAAGGCTTTAAAAAATCACTGGGTATATAAATTGAAAGAGGAAGAAGGTAGAAGGAAATGTTATCATGCGATATTAGTTGTGCAGGGATATGATCGATAAAAAGGGATTGATGTTGATGAACTCTATTTACTAGTTATGAAGGTGACCACACTTCATGTTGTTTTGGATTTAGTAGTTGTTTGAGATTTTGACCTTGAGCAACTTGATGTCAAGACTATATTTCTACATGGTGATATTGAGGAACAGTTGTATATGGAGTAGTCTAAAGGGCTTAAAAAATATGGACACATATTTCTATTGTAGATTGAACCAAAGTTTGTATGGGCTCGAGAAAGTCCCAAAATAATGGTATCTCAAATTTAATCAGTTTATGACTGAACATCAATTCATACATTGTGAATTGGATCGACTTCTATATGGAAATTTTGTTCTCCATTTACATTATGTTGAGGACATGTTGGTGACCAACACTAGCATATCGGTTGTTTGTGAATTGAAGAAATATTTAGCTAACATATTTGCAATGAAAGACTTAGGGTTAGTGGAGGGCATACTTGGGATGACCACTACTTGGGATAAATGGAAGAAGGAAACTAGATTGTCATAAAAGAAGTATATTGACAAAGTTTTGGATTGATTTGGTATGATAATTTCCAAGATTGCAAGCACTCCACTTGATGGCCATTTTCCCCTTACAAGAAGGAGAAATTTCAGATTTAATACGGTCAAAGAAGGCCTGGGTGATTAAGGATTCAATGGGGCTATTCTGAGCCGACCCAAAATGCATCTCTCCTACAAATATCAACATCACCGTCACTAACACTAGAATACTTGTGCATTTCGCCATGGCTCAAATTTTCGGCTACTCTTTGGTTTGCTATGCAAATTATATGCAACTATCATCTCTACTTATAACCAGGAGGAGATTGGGTGGTACAGATAAGGGATAAACTTCTGATACCTTTGAGTCATTCTTGTGCTTGTGGACTTTCAAGAGTACCGAGGCATCGTAAAGTTGTTTAATGATAACTTAAAAATGACGAACCACGAATGGTTTCTTGTGCCCACGGTAATCTTTTGTTGACCGAAACAAAATTAACATACAAAATTTCACTTACCAAAACAAAAGTGTTGAATAAGTTCATTGATTTGATGAAGTCCTCTCTGCACATGACAATCCTATATAGTTAATCAAATTGGAATCCATTTACAAGCATAAAAATGTATTTTATAACCCAATGTCATATCGCTTTAATCTGTAAAATGGAAATTATGTTTTTCAATTGATGACGACCAATTATTTTATGGCGCATTATCTTAAATGTCAATGGAAATGATAAGGATGGAAGAATGGTAGAGTTTTTGTGATAACCGAAAGCGAGTTAAAAAAATATTAATGTTGATAGTCAGGCACCTGCACCTGTTTCTAAAATATTAATTTATTTTGAGCCATAATAGCACACACTTAGCGTCAATATAGCTCTCAAAATTATAACTCTGCTACAGAAGATAATATTGTGAGATATTAGATCTTGTTTAAACAGCACAAACGCTTCTTTAGTATGGTGGCCCGTAAAATTAGGGCATGCTATGCAGACACATATCACGGGGTACTTAGTATACTTGGTTTTTTTAATGAAAATCGTCTCCTTTTTAATATCTTACTTTTATTAGTTGCATCTGCTGTATATTAGTAGAGGTTCTTAACTTTGTTCAATTTATTCTAATGTCAATATGAATTTTGAGAGCAAGAATATCTATAAAAATTTAGGAGGCTCTACAAAGTCAAAAAATAAAAAGAAAACATGATCATCTATAATGGTATTGGACATTGTAAGAAGAGACCCATTATGTCTATATGATTCTAAATTTTGAAGATGCTTCTTTAGTATGGTGGCCCCAAAATTAGGGCAGCGGCTATGCAGTCACAAATTTAGCAACATAATCAAGGGGGTACTTAGTATACTTAGTTTTTTTTTTTTTTTTTTTTTTTCTGAAAAGTGCCTCCTTTTTAATATCTTATTTTTATTAGTTGTATCTTCTGTATATTAGTAGAGGTTCCTAATTTTGTTCAATTTACTCTAATGTCCATATGAATTTTGAGATGGAGAATATATACCAAAAATCTAGGAGGCTCTACAAAGTAAAAAAAAAAAGAAAACATGATCATCTATAATGGTATTGGACATTGTAAGAAGAGACCCATTATGTCTATATGATTCTAAATTTTGCAAATGCTTCTTTAGTAGGGTGGCCCCCAAAATTAGGGTAGCGGCTATGTAGTAACAAATTCAGACACAGAATCAAGGGGGTATTTAGTATACTTACTTTTTTCTGAGAATCGCCTCCCTTTTAATATCTTATTTTAATTTATGGCATCTATTGTATATTAGTAGAGGTTCCTAACTTTGTTCAATTTAGTCTAATGTCCATATGAATTTTGAGAGAGAGAATACACACAAAAAATCTAGGAGGCTCTATGAAGTAAAAAAAAAAAGAAAACATGATCATCTATAATGGTATTGGACATTATAAGAAGAGACCCATTATGTCTATATGATTCTAAATTTTGAAGACCACCTTATGTTTTCTTCTATTAATGATACCAGATTTCCACAATTCATTAAGATTATTTGAGATTTCCTCTAAGTAGATTGTGTTACAATTTTTTCCATCAATATTTCAGATGATGGAAAAAATTCTAACCAATCTACTCAAGAAGAAATTTCAAATAGTTTTGTTTTATTTATGAAGTTTGACTATACTATATAAACATTATAGTAATAAAAAATAAAAATATAATAATGTATAAATAGTAATAATATAACAAAAGAAATATATTAAAAAAATATAATATAACATTTCTATTAATATAATATAATATAATATAATATAATATAATATAATATGATAGAGTAAAAATATAATAATTTATAAATAATAATATAATAATATAGACATAACATATAATGAAGCTGATAGGCTTATTATAGTGAGGACTTCCATTAGATTCTTTAGATTTTTTGGTGGATTTCTTATGCTAAGAAAGCGGATAGAGAAATGGTGCCTTTGACAAAATTGGTTTGTAAGAATTTGGTAGACATCAGGTAACAGTTTGTGTGTGTTCCTGTTGTCGAAATTCATAATCATCGACATTTGTTGACCTAAAATCGTAAATGTTCAAAAAGTCTTCAAAAATTTTCAATTAATTTTGGAGATTATTGATTCACAGATCATTTGCCTCCAATCGACAATGGTTATGCGAGTTTTTGAATTTTTACCTCTAGAGCATATGTGTACTATAGGATGCCCTTATTAACATTTTGTTGAAGTTTTTTTTTTTCTATATGCTTGGATTAGTGCGTCCATACTGTGAGCAAATAATTAATGTTATCTACAGTACAATGTTTTTTATTAAGTAAAATAGGTTTTACAAGGTGCTTGAAATCCACAATAGAGTAATTAAAAAGAGATAAACAAGATTAGTTCAAAGCTAAAGTTTATGCAATCCAAGGGACATGCCACAAAAAGGCCAGACATGAAACAACCATGCAAAAAAGGAAAGATAGAATAGAACAAAAAGACAGGCATTGGGGAATGAGTTAATCTAGGCTCTTGAGCATGACAACAACATTGCATTGGAGAACCTCCATCAACTCTGCTACCTCTTTAACATTCTAAATGTCTTGGGAACTGTGGGAGCCTTCCTTCTCCTTGTTTTGATTTTTTTTGGCTTTGGTTCTTTTACCTGGGCCCTCACTTGGCTTCTTCTTCCCTTCCTCTAAAGTCCTCTTATCAACCCTGCTATCCATTTTTTCTTCCATTTTGTTGATTAGAAGCTTTATGTTGTCATTGGACGCTTTGAGAATGTAAGTTTTTCTCATAAATACCCTTTAGGGTTTCCTCTAGGCTAATCATTTTTTATTCCAGGTGCTGGACCCTAGCCTCTAGGCTTTGCTTTCGCTCTGTGGTTTGGTGATCCTTTTCATCAATTCTTTGAATTTTTCTTTAGGGTCTTCAATTTAATGGAAGAGCCATTTGAAGGACCTGTATTGATCTAGCATGCTATTCTTAGTGTTGTTGAGGAAGTCCAAATTCATTTCCCTAGCTTTATCACTTAGGACCACCCGAGCGGGATCAATCAACTCTTCCTTGTGGATATTGCCTTCAGTATCCTCCATAATTTTGGGGAAAATGGTCTCCCTTATGATCCCCATTTTCATTGTGTTGATGTTGAAGCTCCTCTAGACCTTTTTCCCTTTTCTGAAAGTGTGATACTCCCCTCTGGAGTTATCTTCAAAGGTCTCAAGACTTATAGGAGACTGAGTGGAAGGCACTAATACATTTGGGGTGAAATTGCGACGACAATTTGTGACGACAGGCAAATGTCATGCGGTTTTGGCTTTTTTTTTTCAAATATAGCCCGACACCGTCGTAATTGTGATGACAATACATTTGGCAACGTCACCATTGCGACGTTGTCGGGATATAAGGACAAAAAAAAAAGGAACGTTGTCATTTGTGTTTTCAACAGCGCTGTAACCCTCTGCGAAATCACATCAGGATATAAAGGCAAAAAAAACAAGAACGTTGTCATTTGTGTTTTCAACAGCGCTGTAACCCTCCGCGAAATCACATCGGGATATAAGGGCAAAAAAAAAAGAACGTTGTCATTTGTGTTTTCAACAGCGCCGTAACCCTCCGCAAAATCACAGCTACAATTTCTGAGTACGTTGGGTTTATTTTTCTTTTGTCATTATTATGTAATCTGGTATTCAGCTGTTAGAGAGCTAAAATACCCAGAAATGAGGACATATCTATGTTGAATTTATTGTTAGCGGCTTTGGTTATTTAGAAGTTTAATTTTGTTTTTTCATCTTTCAAGCACAAACATTTTGTGGACCGTAACGTCTTCATTGTTTCGGGTATGCAGTGAAACAGCCCTAACTTGCAATTGCGATGTTGTTGGGATATAAGGGCAAAAAAAAAAAGGAACGTTGTCATTTGTGTTTTCAACAGCACCGTAACCCTCCGCGAAATCACATCGGGATATAAGGGCAAAAAAAACAAGAACGTTGTCATTTGTGTTTTCAACAGCGCCGAGAGAGATTCCCTCCGTGAAATCACAGCTACAATTTCTGAGTACGTTGGGTTTATTTTTCTTTTGTCATTATTATGTAATCTGGTATTTAGCTGTTAGAGAGCTAAAATACCCAGAAATGAGGACATATCTGTGTTGAATTTATTGTTAGCGGCTTTGGTTATTTAGAAGTTTAATTTTATTTGTTCATCTTTCAAGCACAAACATTTTGTGGACTGTAATGTCTTCATTGTTTCGGGTATGCAATGAAACAGCCCTAACTTGTGACTACCTTCACGGTACTTGTGTACATTATCATGTTGTCTTTACAGTGACTATCCTCATTCAAGTGGCAATTACACAAGGGACAGTCACTGTGAGATGTCCTCATTTGTGACAAGGACAGTCACACTTAGGACATCTCATAGTGATATTCCCTTGTGTAATTTCCACTTGAATGTATTGCTATTGAACCACATTAATGCTTTTCTTCTTCAACAAATGAGGATAGTCACTGTAAAGACAACATGATAATGTACACAATTACCAAAAAATGATCTTGTTAATTGATGTAACACTTTGTCTTGCTCACTCCCTATCCTTCACTAGGGTCTCTTTAGGCCAATGTTTTGACTTGATAGGGTACTTAACTATCCCTACACTCTTTAGGTATCTCTACCCAAGATCCCACTCCTTCAACTAGTGCACACCAACAAGAAATACAACGAACTCTGCTCAATACCAATCTAGCTACTAGGACACTCCTAGTCTTGTCTTCACAAATTGAAACACATTCAACTAGAACTTTACTCCATGGAGAGGCTGGCCACTAGGACCTCTATTGGTTTCAATATTACTCCTTCACCTATACTTTTCATCAGTACTTCAATCCGGTTCATCAAACCATGCCAATTGCACCCAAAAATAGGCTGCTAGCAATTAGGCCTTTGTCAAGCCTTTTTGTTTATATTAAGCCACCTAAAGGGCTTAGGATTCAGATGCCCTTTATTGAGAACTCCAAGATATCTAAGGTCTTCTCCTCCTAGATTTTTTGTACACCAACTGCTACAGCCATGCCTGAAAACAAGTATTTTGACACAACTTGGACAGTCTGACTAAGAGTTTGTTTTCTTAGCAACCAAAGAAACTCACCCAATCTTCTAATTTGAATTGGGGCTTCTTTAGATGTGTGTCTACCTCTCCATGAGATTTTAGTTGAAGCAACCAATGCATTCAACTTGTTGTAATCTTCTTGTAATGATTTGTCATCCCTAACTGTGCTCAACTGACTCACCTAGGACATCATTGCAAACATAGAAAATGAGCTTCCCAGGGCCCCTCCTTCCAAACATATAGTACATGGAGTCTCCTCACCCATTCCAAGAGCCCGTACAAAATTGACAATGGAATGATGAGCTAAGACTCCATTTGTTCAACCTGCCTGGTTCAAACCAATGATAGGGTACTTAACAAAAGAATTAACAAACTAGTTGGAATGCTTCAAAACTCAAAAAAAACACAACACAGAATAAAAAAACAACTTGTACTAACTTTTCCAATAGACACTATGAGCTATCTAATCCATTAATCAACTAAAAACAAAGAAACAAAAAAATGCAAGAATTCACTAAAACCGTGTTACTCTACAAATCTTCTTAATTCCAAATGTTTTTCCCCCCAACCTTTTGCACAGATCGATGGAGGCCTCTTATAGTTGATCTGATGCCTAATTCAATGGTTTCATATAGTTACATAACCATCTTACTCGAAAATGCTCCCTTGCACAAATGTTGTCAATGTTGTGAATGACAACATTGACAACTTGTTACAACCTTTGGGATTTTGGTTCAAAACTTATTGTTCAAACACTATAAGACCCTAACCATGACTTAGTTAGGCGATTTAGACCTCACATAGGCCACTTCTACACTTCTTTGCCCAATTTGACCCCTAAATGCTTCATTCCCACTTTTGCCACAATATTGGTAACTTGGGTACAAATTGGCACTTGCCTTCACAAAGGTCACACATGAGGACATCTCACAGTGATCGATTGTCCCTTGTGTAATTGCCACTTGAATGTATTGCTATTGAACCACATTAATGCTTTTATTCTTCAACAAATGAGGACAGTCACTCTAAAGACAACATGATAATGTACACTCACTGTAAGGATAGTCACAAATGAGGACATCTCACAGCGACTGTCCCTTGTGTAATTGCCGCTTGAATGTATTGCTATTGAACCACATTAATGCTTTTCTTCTTCAACAAATGAGGACAGTCACTCTAAAGACAACATGATAATGTACACTCACTGTAAGGATAGTCATAAATGAGGACATCTCACAGTGACTGTCCCTTGTGTAATTGCTGCTTGAATTACACAAGGGACAGTCATTGTGAGATGTCCTCATTTGTGACAAGGACAGTCACACATGAGGACATCTCACAGTGATTGTCCCTTGTGTAATTGCCACTTGAATGTATTGCTATTGAACCACATTAATGCTTTTCTTCTTCAACAAATGAGGACAGTCACTCTAAAGACAACATGATAATGTACACTCACTGTAAGGACAATCACAAATGAGGACATCTCACAGTGATTGTCCCTTGTGTAATTTCTGCTTGAATTACATAAGGGACAGTCATTGTGAGATGTCCTCATTTGTGACAAGGATAGTCACACATGAGGACATCTCACAGTGATTGTCCCTTGTGTAATTGTCACTTGAATGTATTGCTATTGAACCACATTAATGCTTTTCTTCTTCAACAAATGAGGACAGTCACTGTAAAGACAACATGATAATGTACACTCACTATAAGGACAGTCACAAATGAGGACATCTCATAGTGACTGTCCCTTGTGTAATTGCCGCTTGAATTACACAAGGGACAGTCATTGTGAGATGTCCTCATTTGTGACAAGGACAGTCACACATGAGGACATCTCACAGTGATTGTCTGTAATGTCCCCTTTTTGGCTAACTTGGAAAACAGGAACAATTACTCCACTTCTCAGACTTACTCTATCAGATACTTACAATTAAACTAAGTAATGGAGGTTACTTAAGATATCAACCGCTATTTTAGATTCAATCACAATATGTGTGCAAGATGATATTGATACCAATATGTTTAATAGAACTGTCAGATATAATGATATGAAATATGCTATGAATATGATGTTTCCTATCACTTATAGAGATAGTATAATGATGCTATGTCTGATATAAACAATATCGATATACAATCAATAAGTATTGCTTACAGCAATGTATTTGCTGTGTCTGATATGATGATGTAATTATGCAAATGTGTAATATCACTATGAGTGATATGTTGCTATTTCAGATTCTGAATTATATGCTTGCAACTTCAAATATTGATGCTGTTTCTGACTATCCTTTCTATCTATGCAATCATGGTGTTGTCTCTGATCTGCAATGATAAACTTGAAACCAAACTGCCAAAGGCAGATGCTCTATTGAGTATATCCAAATATGGATAAGTAAATAACGTTCTAATGATGCCTTGAGTGACTGATGAGAATGCATTCTTATATTGTCTTTAACAAATGAAGAGATGCTATGAATGAGATGTGTCTTGTTTCTTCCTCCATGTCCCTTTTTTAATCACACCTTTCCATAATCTGATAGTTCACATAATATTATTTCATTATTTTCTGATCATAGATAACTCCCAGATTGACTCAATATCAAATCTTTTTATGAAGGTAATCTTCCCTAATTGGTAGTGCAACCAGTAGTTAACATCCATTGTGTTTGTATTAGTTTGGTCTAACTATCATTAGTATTTAGTCAATCGATATTAACTCTTGCCTTATCCCATATTGTTATGATTATATCCAATCTTTCTACTCTGATATAAGTCGATATCATTTTCTGATAATTGTCCATTTATTGGTTGATTGCTGGTAATGGAGTTTGATCTTCAAATTGACTTCCATTCCTATTAATACTTAAGGATACATTGTACTTATTATCCATGACTGATGCCTCATTCATCAATAGCTTGTGATATAATCACTGATGCTTTTGTGTTTCTACAAGATGTGGTTTATCTCAGACAATCGATAATCTTTCAATCCTTTAGTCGATATCCTCCTGTGTGGTGTCTATTGATATAGATAGTAGAATTCAATCTAGTTTATGTTATTGTCATGATAACATAGGAAGTGATGGTGCATATTTGCTAGCAGGTCTTCATGTTTGATATTGCTTTATCGGATATGTCATTGTCTAAACTTGTGCAATTAATGATTATTTATAATATATGAATGGTTATTGATGCAGGAGCATCCTGGGTGTAAGAGAAATCTTGCATCACCCAAAAATATTTATGTTTTTATATTCAATAAGGGTTATTTTGTGCAGAGCTGCTATTTATGGAAAGTTACTATTTTTGGTAATTTTCGTATGTGCTCAGAATGATCTAATTTCTTTCTTGGAGGTTCATTTTGGTCATATAAGTCTGCCAGTAAAGTTTCATTGCCAGATCAAGTGTATATTGGAAGATATTGAAGATTTTCGGTATTGGCAGCAAGGTACAGAAACTTTGAACTCAGTTTTGAAGGCTTTAGAGGCCCCGGATGAGGTCAAAAATTTCGGTGATAGGCGCTTGCGCGGGTCAAGCCTGTAGAGTGCTTCGTGGCATTTTTGAAATGGGGTTATAATAGCCGATCGGGTCAATTGGTGATGACTTATGGTCTTCGGAAGTTGGGCCACCTGAAATGGTGAAAAATAATTTTCTTCAAAATTTCTGTTCGGGTTTCAAAGGTTATCTTGAGCTGACTATGATGTAATGAAATGTAAAATAAAATAATTCTAAGTTTGGTCGGCCTTATTGGCTAAAATTCTGGAACCTTCCCAGGCGGTGAAAAATTGCCTATATAAGGAAGGCTGTGTTATTGTCTTAGGCAGTTTAGAATAGTTCTGGGTAGTAGATTTGGGTATTGATTCGAGGCTTTGTCCTACATAATATTGTAAGGCAATGCCCATGTGGCTTTGCATATTGTAATTCTAAAAGTTTTTAATTCCACATTTGTGGAGATAATAAGAAGCCAATTTTCTGTTCTTGCATATTGTTGTGGTTTCTCTGTTTCTATTATGTGTTTTTGGTATTAAGGGGAGCACCCTTCATCAAGTGGTATCAGAGTAGGAGTTCATGAGTGTGTAAACAGATCACCGACTGTGAGGCAGTTTGCACCAGGATCGTGGCTAGGGTTTCAGCGCGCATTGCGAAAATGCCTCCATGAAGGGAACGTGGCGGAAGAGCTGGTGTTGTAACACTTGAGGTTAGAGAGCTGTAGAGACAAGTGCAAGCATTGCAAGAAGAGATTCGCAGAGGAATGAATCTTACTGTCAGAGATGAAAGTGAGGATGAAGCCGAAGAAGAATATCAAGAAGGAGAAGCTGAAATTGTGAACCAGGAGGAAGAAAGACTTTTTTGGGCAATTTCCAAGATTGGGAAAAGACCTAAGATTGAGGTTCCCACATTTTCTGGAAATCTTAACCCAGAGGAATTGATCGACTGGATCAATGAATGTGAGGAATATTTTGAGTATGAAGATGTTGAGGATCATGATAGGGTCAAATTTGCGAAGGCCAGACTGAAGGGTCATGCGAAGATATGGTGGCAAGAGATTCAGTTAGAGCGAAATAGAAGGGGAAAGGAGAAAATCACGAGATGGGATCGGATGGTGGATAAATTGAAGTGACAGTTCATTCCTGTTGATTATGAGCTTGACCTACTAAAGAAAATGCAGAGTTTGAAGCAAGCAGGAAGATCTGTTCAGGAGTATACAGAGGAGTTCTATCGACTTCTCATCAGAATAGGCCATGCAGAAGCTGATAAGGAGAAAGTTTCCCGATACCTTAATGGGTTAAGGCCAAGCATTCAGGAGGAGATGAATCTGGTTCGAATGAACAGTATTGAAGAGGCATACCAGTTTGCCCTAAAAGTAGAGGAAAAGCTGAACAAGAAGTTTGAGAGCAGACAAAACGGAAGAGGTCGCGGTGGACGATCTGGTGGACGGTCATATGGTGGCCGAAATGAAGATCTGAAAAAAAAGGATGAGGCCAGTAGCAGTCAGAATCAGTGAGGAAATAATTCCAATCGCTTCCAGGATCAGAATAATAGAGATCAGAGAGGAAGAGGAAGAGGACAAGGATCTGGAAGAGGTGGCTTCCGTGGAACATGTTTTCACTGTGGAGAAGAAGGTCATAGGGCATTTGAATGTCCTCAGCACCAAGGCAGAATAGATAGGAGAAATGAAGGCCAGGCCAGAGTTGCACATGTAGATGAAGATGCCAGATCATCAAATTCTGAAGATGCTGAAAAAGGAGAAACGTTGATTAACAGAAGAGTCCTGTTGAGTGGTGAGAATGAACCTGAGCAAAGGAGGAGCCTGTTTTGCACCAGGTGCAAGTGTGAAGGTAAATGTTGTGATGTGATTATTGATAGTGGGAGCACTGACAATTTGGTGTCAGAAGAGATGGTGACAAAGTTGAAGCTCAAGAGGCAGAAACACCCACATCCATATCGGATTGCCTGGGTACAGGATGACCACAAGGTCATGGTCAATGAACAATGCCTAGTGAAGTTCAAGATTGGCGGATACCAAGATGAGGTATTGTGTGATATCATATCTATGGATGCATGTCATATGTTGTTGGGTAGACCATGGCAGTTTGACAGATGTGCTGTACATGATGGCCGTGCGAATACCTATTCCCTGACAAAGGGTGGAGTGCGACATAAGCTAAAGCCATTGAAGGAGACTGAAGAAAAGGTATGTGGTAATGCAAGGATAACTTTTGTTGATGGAAGAAATTTTCTAGATGGTATGAGGCATGAACATGTATGTTTTGCTTTAATTCCAAAAGCCGGTAAAGAGGAAGTAGAAGATGTTCCTGTAGAAGTTGCAGATTTGTTGAATGAGTTTCAGGATATTGTATCCGATAACGTGCCTGATGGATTACCACCAGTCAAGAAGATCAGTCATTAGATGGACTTGATCCCAGGAGTGAGTTTTCCGAATAAGGAAGCACACAGAATGACACCTGCAAAAAGTGAGGAGTTGAACAGACAAGTACATGAGTTGTTACAGAAAGGATTGATCCGTGAGAGTCTGAGTCCCTGTGCTGTACCAACGGTATTAGCACCAAAGAAGAATGGAGAATGGAGGATGTGTATAGATTCTAGGGCAATAAATAAGATCACAATCAAGTACAGGTTTCCATTTCCACGAATGGATGATATTATGGACTGTTTGAGCGGAGCTGTGTATTTTTCAAAGATAGATCTAAAAAGTGGATATCATCAGATTCGGATCAGAGAAGGAGATGAATGGAAGACTGCCTTCAAGACAAAGGAAGGACTGTATGAGTGGTTAGTCATGCCTTTTGGGCTAACCAATGCACCGAGCACTTTCATGCGGCTCATGAACGAGGTTTTGAAAGAATTTTTGGGTAAGTTTGTCATTGTTTACCTAGATGATATTTTGATCTTTAGTAAGACATTGGAGGAGCATATGATGCATATTCGTATGGTATTTGAGAAGCTGAGAGAAGAGAAATTGTTGATTAATTTGAAGAAGTGCAGTTTTGTGAAGAAAGAGTTAGTGTATTTGGGATTTGTAGTTTCAGCAGAAGGTCTAAAAATGGACCCAGAGAAGGTACAGGCTATCCTTGAATGGCCTACTCCAAGGAGTGCTACTGAGGTAAGATCTTTTCAAGGTTTGGCTAGCTTTTACAGAAAGTTTATCCAAAATTTTAGCAGTATCTGTGGACCCTTGACTGAAACAATGAGAGGGGATAGAAAAGAGTTTAAGTGGACTAATGGGGCAGAAAAGAGTTTTCAATTATTGAAACAAAAAGTTACAGAACAACCTATTTTAGCACTTCCAGATTTTAATAAGGTGTTTCAAGTAGATTGTGATGCTAGTGGTACTGCAATAGGAGCTGTTATGAGCCAAGAAGGTAAACCTGTTGCGTATTTCAGTGAGAAGTTAAATGATGCCAAGAGGAAGTATTCTGTTTATGATCAGAAATTTTATGCTATAGTTCAGGCATTAAAGAAGTGGAGACATTATCTGCTTCCTAAGGAGTTTGTTTTGTATACTGATCATCAAGCTTTGCAATATTTGAATAGTCAAGGAAAGTTGAATCAGAGGCATTTGAAATGGGTTGAGTTTTTGCAGAGTTATACATTTTTTTTGAAACACAGAAGTGGAAAGTCTAATAGGGTTGCAGATGCTCTTAGCAGAAGGCAACTATTGCTGACAGAGATGCAGATTGAGGTGGTTGGGTTCAAGGAACTCAAGAATTTGTATCCAGAGGATCCTGATTTTGGTGAAGCTTGGAAAGCTTGTACAGAACCTGTTACTCTAGACAGGACGAAATGGTTGGATTTCATCATCCAAGATGATATGCTATTCAGAGGGAGTCAGTTGTGCATTCCATGAAGTTTTATGAGGGAGAATCTCATCAAGGAGAAGCATAGCGGAGGATTGGCTGGACATTTTGGTCATGACAAAACCTTTTCTTTGGTTAGTGAAAATTATTATTGGCCACAGTTGCAGCAAGATGTGAAGAAGTTTGTACAGAGTTGTAGAGTATGTCAGATGGTGAAAGGAGTGAAGCAGAATACAGGGTTGTATCAACCATTACCTATACCAGAGAAGCCTTGGGAGGATATCAGTATGGACTTTGTTCTTGGTTTACCGAGGACACAGCGGGGACATGATTCAATTTTTGTAGTAGTTGACCGATTTTCAAAGATGGCACATTTCATTCCCTGCAAGAAGACTAATGATGCTGTTCATGTAGCAGAATTGTTTTTCAGAGAAGTAGTGAGACTTCATGGTTTGCCAAGGACCATAGTTTCAGATCGGGACACTAAGTTTGTTGGATATTTCTGGCGTACATTGTGGAAGAAGTTGAAGATAGATTTGAAGTTCAGTTCATCACATCATCCACAGACTGATGGACAGACAGAGGTGGTGAATAGAAGTTTGGGAAATTTGATGAGATGTTTGGTTGGAGATAAGCCAACAGAATGGGATTTGATTTTACCACAGGCGGAATTTGCATATAATAATTCTGTCAATAGAAGCACTGGCAAATCACCATTCCAGATTGTATATGGAAGTAGTCCAAGAAATGCATCTGAATTGAGGAAGATAGATAAAGGAGAAATAAGTAGTACTGAAGCTGAGGATTTTGCAGAACACTTGAAGAACATCCATGGGGAGGTGAGGAAGCATATTACCAAGATAAACGCACAGTATAAGGCTAAGGTAGATGAGAAAAGGAGGTATAAGGAATTTCAGGTCGGTGATGAAGTCATGGTTCATTTACGGAAGGAGCGGTTTCCAGTTGGTACATATAACAAGCTGAAAATGAAGAAGTTTGGACCATGCAGGATATTGAAGAAACATGATTCAGGAAATGCATATGAGGTAGAATTGCCTACTGAGTTAAATATTTCACCAGTGTTTAACATTTCAGATCTGACAGAGTATCATGACAGAGGTGTTGAAGATGAGATCACAGCAGCACAGTGGAGTATTCCAGCAACTAGTTCAGACACTAAGGAGATTGAAGATATACTGGATAGTCGTGTTGGCAGAAGCATAAGGAACAGGACATATGAAGAATATCTGGTCAAGTGGAAAGGATGACCTGTTGAAGATTCATCATGGCAAACAAAGGAGGAGGTTAACCATCTTGGTTTTCCTCTCCACACCTGAGTCGTGACAGGGTCACTTCTCAAATTACCCCGGGTGTCTGATGCAGGAGCATCCTGGGTGTAAGAGAAATCTTGCATCACCCAAAAATATTTATGTTTTTATATTCAATAAGGGTTATTTTGTGCAGAGCTGCTATTTATGGAAAGTTACTATTTTTGGTAATTTTTGTATGTGCTCAGAATGATCTGATTTCTTTCTTGGAGGTTCATTTTGGTCATATAAGTCTGCCAGTAAAGTTTCATTGCCAGATCAAGTGTATATTGGAAGATATTGAAGATTTTCGGTATTGGTAGCAGGGTACAGAAACTTTGAACTCAGTTTTGAAGGCTTTAGAGGCCCCGGATGAGGTCAAAAATTTGGGTGACGAGAGCTTGCACGGGTCAAGCCTGTAGAGCACTTCGTGGCATTTTCGAAATGGGGTTATAATAGCCGATCGGGTCAATTGGTGATGACTTATGGTCTTCGGAAGTTGGGCCACCTGAAATGGTGAAAAATAATTTTCTTCAAAATTTCTGTTCGGGTTTCAAAGGTTATCTTGAGCCGACTATGATGTAATGAAATGTAAAATAAAATAATTCTAAGTTTGGTCGGCCTTATTGGTTAAAATTCTGGAACCTTCCCAGGCGGTGAAAAATTGCCTATATAAGGAAGGCTGTGTTATTGTCTTAGGCAGTTCAGAATAGTTCTGGGTAGTAGATCTGGGTATTGATTCGAGGCTTTGTCCTACAGAATATTGTAAGGGAATGCCCATGTGGCTTTGCATATTGTAATTCTAAAAGTTTGTAATTCCACATTTGTGGAGATAATAAGAAGCCAATTTTCTGTTCTTGCATATTGTTGTGGTTTCTCTGTTTCTGTTATGTGTTTGTGGTATTAAGGGGAGCACCCTTCATCAGTTATCCTTCTTGCTTATCAATACATCTTCTGAAACACATAGCGACCTATCCCTTATTCATATCATGTTGATCTTGACTTCATAGTATTTGGTTCATTAATCATCCTCTCATGGTATCGATGTGTAATGACTAGTGATTGTTGTATCACTTCTTCATTCCTCATCGTGATAGATAATGCAGATGTTTAATGTAGATGTATATCGATTACAGATATTCGATATTGCTTTAAACGTTATTATTATTATTATTATTATTATTATTAATGTTATTGTTATTATTAAATATTATAATTAATGATGTTAGTAATATTAATAATATTATAATAAATATTATTATAGTGATAACATATTGTTTTATATTGAGAGGTTTATTAATATTATTTATATATTAAAATTATTATATCAATAATTGATTTAATATTATTACTTAATATATTATTATAATATAATATATATAATTTATTAATAATTATTTATTATTAATTTATATTATAATTATAATCATAATTATATTATTTATTAATATTTTAATATTATTTAATTAACATATTACTTATTATGCTAACTATATATTATTATTATCTTTTGATAATAATTATATATTATTGTTATATACCGTTAATAATAGATTATTATATATCATCTAATCATTTTATTATTATACTAAGTTCAATATGTCACGGCTCATGACATTGTCCCTTGTGTAATTGCCACTTGAATGTATTGCTATTGAACCACATTAATGCTTTTCTTCTTCAACAAATGAGGACAGTCACTCTAAAGACAACATGATAACGTACACTCATTGTAAGGAAAGTCACAAATGAGGACATCTCACAGTGACTGTCCCTTGTGTAATTGCCGCTTGAATTACACAAGGGACAGTCATTGTGAGATGTCCTCATTTGTGACAAGGACAGTCACACATGAGGACATCTCACAGTGATTGTCCCTTGTGTAATTTCCACTTGAATGTATTGCTATTGAACCACATTAATGCTTTTCTTCTTCAACAAATGAGGACAGTCACTCTAAAGACAACATGATAATGTACACTCACTGTAAGGATAGTCACAAATGAGGACATCTCATAGTGACTGTCCCTTGTGTAATTGCCACTTGAATGTATTGCTATTCAGCCACATTAATGCTTTTCTTCTTCAACAAATGAGGATAGTCACTCTAAGGACAACATGATAATGTACACTCACTGTAAGTGTACATTATCATGTTGTCTTTACAATGACTGTCCTCCTTCAAGTGGCAATTACACAAGGGACAGTCACTGTAAAGACAACATGATAATGTAGAGAAACGTTGTCATTTGTATTTTCAACAGCGCTGAGAGAGATTCCCTCCGCGAAATCACAACTACAATTTCTGAGTACGTTGGGTTTATTTTTCTTTTGTCATTATTATGTAATCTGGTATTCAGCTGTTACAGAGCTAAAATACCCAGAAATGAGGACATATCTATGTTGAATTTATTGTTAGCGGCTTTGGTTATTTAGAAGTTTAATTTTATTTGTTCATCTTTCAAGCACAAACATTTTGTGGACCGTAACGTCTTCATTGTTTCGGGTATGCAATGAAACAGCCCTAACTTGTGACTACCTTCACGGTACTTGTGTACATTATCATGTTGTCTTTACAGTGACTGTCCTCATTCAAGTGGCAATTACACAAGGGACAGTCACTATGAGATGTCCTCATTTGTGACAAGGACAGTCACACATGAGGACATCTCACAGTGACTGTCCCTTGTGTAATTGCCACTTGAATGTATTGCTATTCAACCACATTTATGGGCCCGTTTGGACCACGACACATAGTAGCTTTAGTTCGTATGCTGCCATTTCAAGTATGATTAATGAAGTTACCTTTATCACAGGATGAAAGTGAGCAGTCAACATACTGGTACAGAGCTAGTAGCATTAATACGGTGACTAGGGCATCGTTTAATGGTGGTATTATGTTTTCCCATGTTTAGGGCATCGACCTTTTGAAGCATTGCCTTCATCTTTCTTAAGTCTGAGTTTTAAGTTTGTTTATCTCTCTTGGTGCTGTTGAAAATACAAATGACAACGTTCTTGTTTTTTTTGCCCTTATATCCCGATGTGATTTCGCGGAGGGTTACGGCGCTGTTGAAAACAAAAATGAAAACACAAATCCCTTGTGTAATTGCCACTTGAAGGAGGACCGTCACTGTAAAGACAACATGATAATGTACACTTATAGTGAGTGTACATTATCATGTTGTCTTTAGAGTGACTATCCTCATTTGTTGAAGAAGAAAAGCATTAATGTGGCTGAATAGCAATACATTGAAGTGGCAATCACACAAGGGACAGTCACTGTGAGATGTCCTCATTTGTGACTATCCTTACAGTGAGTGTACATTATCATGTTGTCTTTAGAGTGACTGTCCTCATTTGTTGAAGAAGAAAAGCATTAATGTGGTTCAATAGCAATACATTCAAGTGGCAATTACACAAGGGACAATCGATCACTGTGAGATGTCCTCATGTGTGACTATCCTTGTCACAAATGAGGACATCTCACAATGACTATCCCTTTTGTAATTGCCACTTGAATGAGGACAATCACTGTAAAGACAACATGATAATGTACACATACAATGAGTGTACATTATCATGTTGTCTTTATAGTGGCTGCCCTCATGTTGTATATTCTTCTCTGTAGATGCTACTATATGCTAGGGAACTTCTTAGAACTGTTGGTATATTCTTACAACTTGTTACACCTGGGATATTCTTCTCTGTAGATGCTACTGTGTGCTGTGGTCCAAACAGGCCCATAAATGTGGTTGAATAGCAATACATTCAAGTGGCAATTACACAAGGGACAGTCACTATGAGATTTCCTCATGTGTGACTATCCTTGTCACAAATGAGGACATCTCACAGTGATTGTCCCTTGTGTAATTGCCACTTGAAGGAAAAAAGCATTAATGTGGTTCAATAGCAATGTATTCAAGTGGCAATTACACAAGGGATAATCACTCTGAGATTTCCTCATTTGTGACTATCCTTACAGTGAGTGTACATTATCATGTTGTCTTTACAGTGACTGTCCTCATTTGTTGAAGGAAAAAAGCATTAATGTGGTTCAATAGTGATGCAGAGTAGTCAGCAAGAAACTTGGATCTATGTCCCAACCCACTTCAAGACACCAAAATGACTCAACTAATCAATTAGGCTCTGATTTCTATAGGTTAATGTTTAAACTCTGTAAAGTAATGAATTTGAAGGTTTCAAGGATCACACAACAACTTATGGACTCAATCCCATTCAATAACAAATTTCCTTTTAGAGACAAGTTCCCTGATTTTCTATCAAAAGAGACTTTTAAGGTTCTAGATCTTACTTCCTATAGAAAAACTTAGAAACCCCTTAGATATCATCTAAATAACAAGAATCATACATTGGTTGTGATCTAAACAACCCAAGACATCAAAATAACAAACTGACCTAGTGACCCTAGTAGGTCTCCCAAACCTGCTCTGCAGCCATAACTCTGCAACTTGCCAAAGGACTCTAAGAAGTTATATGTTTTCTAAGTATCCTTTTTGGATTTCTAACGGACCACCAACTCCCAGACCCTGACTCCACTCCAGCATATCAATGTCTTCATTGAGTCCGCAGACCTAATGCATGCTTTTAGGTGTGGGTTCCAAAATAAAGCATTAAAAATGGGTGTATGAAACCAAGATCAGAGTTTTGGAGTGTTCTCCTGATCTAGATAAATAAGAATGCACAAGTTTTCAAGTCCTCAATACGATGCAAGCTTCTGATTTTAATCTGATTACCATCTTCCCAGCCAAAAACATGGTAGTTTTTTTATCTAGGGCTCGCTCTCAACAAATGCAGATGCAACCCCCTACCTCAGGGCTTTTAGAATATACAAATATACATCCTTAAATCTCATTCCACCAAGGAAGAAGGAATTCCAATGGTTGAAATGTGAGTTAAGGTCTTTACATCAGTCAAACCCTGAAAATGAGGGTTTGTAAACAATGCACAGAAAATTTGAAATAACTTAGATATAAAACAAAGAGAATCAATCAAACCAACTTCCAAAGCATCACATGTCACTATTACAACTTCCAGGAAAATTTTATCATCCAACCACCATCTGTACAGTCGTACAGAGTTCATTTTTCACCAGAAATGCACTAAAACAGGGTTATTTTTATTTTTTATGAAAGAAAAATGATTACAATACTAGTTCTCTGTCTGTCTTCAACCATTTGAAGCCTAAAATAGGCTCTCCAAATGTTGGTTCAACCATCTAGGTGGTTAGAATAGTTTATCCAACAAATGTCAACTTTGCTAAGCAACTTTTAAAGTTGCATTACAACTTTGCAAACAACTTTACCGAGAAGGTTAAAAATGTGTTGTGAAACTTTAGGAACCTTATTAAAGTTATTTTGGACCTTCAAACTTCTTAACAACATCTAAAAGACACCTAATAAACACTTACTATGCTCATTTCATCCAAGGACTCAAAAGATGTCCAAGGTTTATAAGTCACCAAGGGGTCTTGTGTGCAACAAGTGGATGTTTATAAGGAGATAAAATCAATCCTTAATATTTATTACAAACCAAGAAAACATCTAAAACTCCTATTCTAATTTATTGTCATTCAAAAAGACTCTGATTTGTCATTCAAAAAGACTCTTCTGATTTGTCAATCAAAAGGACCTTTCACCAGTCAATCCTTCAAAGCTCCAAGGTGAAAATCTTATGTTCCAATTGATAGGATTTGACTCCTTGGCTTCATGGAAACTTCCTTCAATCATGGTGTCTTTGGCTTGCATTAGGGATGCCCCTGCATCAAATAGCAATGCATTCAAGTGGCAATTACACAAGGGACAGTACATGCCCATTAAAGTTGGTGTTTTGTTATCCAGCATGACAATGGAGACATCATACTCTGTGTCAATTTTACTGATCAAATTTCCCTCCGCCAGGCAAAGCAACAATCTGGGTATGATAAGATGAAATTTTGTAGTCCTTTTGGGTATGATAACAGTTCCAGTTTCCAATAAGATGGTTCATTTTTATAATCTAGCTTCAATTTCTCTTGTGAAAATCTTTTTTTCATTTTATGGGTGGTAAAATATAATTATTATGCTAGAGGTGTGTACTTATGGATGATAATGAAACAAAATGATAAGATTTAAGACTTGTTTTTTTTAAAAATAGCAATTTAAGTTTCCTTCTATTATAAATTACTGTTTTTCTATTTTTTAATGTATCTTTCCAGATCTTTTATATCAATTTTATTTATGAAATATAAATATATTAATAATGTTTTAGTTTTTTTAGGATTAGTTTATATCAATTCTATGTATCATCATTCGTCATTCAATTGTCAGTATTATTAATTTAGACTGTACAATTGTAGAACTAATCGAATATGGGTTGGATGGATACTCAAGCAGGGGAACCCTCCTCAAATATCTCAAGCAGTGAACTTGGAAAAATGTGTCCTGAAGGAACCCTTTCCATCAGAGAGATAAAAGTACAAACAAGTAAAAGAAGTAGGCTCTACAAATATGTTTTTGAGAAGAAAAATGATACATTATTCGAGTATGGTTCATGAGGTATATCTAAAAAGACATTTTTTTTCTTATTATAATAAAAGAGGAAGTTGTGAATGTCAAAGTTGAGTGAAACAAAAATTATTTTCATCAAATTTTGTTAGGCTTGCTTTTGGGAATAGTTTCTTACAATATTGCTATTAAGATTTTTGTTGTGTAGTTTTTAGATTAGGTTTATAAAATTATATTTCATGAGTAGTGATCGGAAACATTGCAATGGCTTTATGCCAACTGTTAGGGATCGGAAACATGTAGTGGACTTTGTGACTCCAATCTGTGTGTTTCTAGAAGACTGCACCTCCTGTTGATCAATTCTAGTCTTTTCCACAACTGACACAAGCATTCCAGGAGCCATGCTTGTATTTGTTGATACTGAAATATTTCCACCTGAGCTTACAGGAAGTAAAGAACTTGTTCAACTGTCACCAGGAGCCTCCTTCACTCCAGACAAAGTCAGCATTCCCTGCATGCCAGTAGCTCCCTTTGAAGTTGTTAGCAGCCCAGTTCCACAATTTAATGACATTGAAGAGGCAAGGCTATTTAAATGCAAACCAATCCCAGTTGGCATACCCACTGACATAGAAGAATGCCCATTATTTCTAAGTGAGCTGTCAGACTTGTCTGAGTTACCCTCAGATGTTTTATAAGAGCAAGATGAAAACTGTCCAATAGATAAAGATTGGGAACTTCTCCCAGCATCTGTACCTACATCTCTCTTATATACTACAAGTTTCTTGCCATCAGAAATTGCAGTTCCCTCATGTGACATTGATGGTGAAGTGTTCTTTTCAGAACCATCATCTGTGGTTACCAATGTTCCTATTTTAGGCAATAAGTTTGTTGCATTCCATGAGCCATTGGTCAAGTTTCTTCTGCGAGCTTCTGATGCCTCAAAATCTAAGCAGCACCTACGCATGCCTCGTTGTGGTTGATTATCATTCTATACATGAATTATAATGAGTAATCAGTTTTGGGCCTTGGAATCTTGTATGTAACATGCACAAGCATTTCATGGCTAAATGAATCTATTTTAAAAGCATCAAATTTTCTTACATGATGCTGGATACATAAGTAGAACAAGCGTATATCAAATTGGAAGCAATCAGAACTCCACAATGACATATTGTTTAGAGTACTCTTCAGTTTAAGTAATAATGCATTTATTGACACTGTAAAGACAACATGATAATGTACACTCACTGTAAGGACAGTCACAAATGAGGACATCTCACAGTGACTATCCCTTGTGTAATTGCCACTTGAATGTATTGCTATTTAGCCACATTAATGCTTTTCTTCTTCAACAAATGAGGATAGTCACTCTAAAGACAACATGATAATGTACACTCACAGTGAGTGTACATTATCATGTTGTCTTTAGAGTGACTATCCTCATTTGTTGAAGAAGAAAAGCATTAATGTGGCTGAATAGCAATACATTCAAGTGGCAATTACACAAGGGACAGTCACTGTGAGATGTCCTCATTTGTGACTGTCCTTACAGTGAGTTTACATTATCATGTTGTCTTTACAGTGAGTGTCCTCATTTGTTGAAAGAAAAAAGCATTAATGTGGTTCATTAGCAATGTATTAAATAATTCTTTTTTTTAATCCACCCACGGGTGTCGCAATTGCGACGGGCACCCGTCGTAATGCGATGCCCTGCCGTCGCAATGTGGTAGAGGCCCAGAATGGGTAAAGGGGCAACATTGCGATGGGAGGGTGTCACAATTGCTACGACTACCCATAGACGTCGCCATTTGCGACTAAAAAACTATGACGTCTATGGGTGTCGCTATTGCGACACATAGCTGTCGCAATTGTGACACATAGCTGTCGCAAAATGCCCCCAAATGTATTAGTGAGGATTACCTTGTTCATCTTTTAGGTCCTCATAAATAGGGTCTTGAGTCTCATTTTTGGTGTCAGGTGAGGTTTGAGGAGGAAGGGAGTTATCATCACTAATCATGAGGTCAACAAAGAGGTGACCTAGGAAATCCCTCATGGTGTTGAGGTTTTCCCCTTTGACCTGATCTGGCATTTTTGTGGCTTCCATTTTTTGGTTTCCCTCCTCTTCATTAGTATCCATGTTTTCCTCATTTTTGTTGTACTTGTCATCTGAGTTAATCTCCTTTTTGTCCTACTTTTTTGAAGGTTTTTCAATTTTGATAACACTCAGAGGTCTCTTCTTAGATGTGGATCCCTTTTTCAAATTATGCTGCTCTTCTTCCTAACTTTCCATAGAGAGATTGTCCTTAGAGTTGCCCAAAGGGATGTAGTCCAAACCTAAATCTTCGCTAATAGATTTCTTGTTCGCAATTTCCTTACCCAGAATTTGGGCTTTAAAGTAATCATAAAGAAAAAGTAACAAACATTCATGCAGGGCAAGAATAGATATGTTTTTCTCTCTAAAACCATTAATATTCTCATTTATAGAGGAGTAGAGATAAAATAGAATGGAAATCTTTTTTCTGTGCCTAAAGTGATTCAACAAGACAAAATGGTAGGTGCAAATTCTATTAAACCTAGTGTCTAGAGTGATGTAAGAAATGAGCACCTTGAGAACAAACTGCCACTTCATCTTCAAACTCGCAGGCTGGTAGTAAGTTCCCATCTTGGTGATAGCCTTCTTCTCCTAGTCATTTCTAACAAACTCATTAACAACATTTTCTAAAATTTTACGATCTTTGTAGAATTTTTTTCAATAATGGGGATGTCGGTAACCTTAGAGATCACCTCCTCCAAGACACTAAAGGACTTTCCCTCAATCTCCACCATCCCTTCATTCCAACTTTTTACAAAAATTTTGGTGACCTCCTTTCTGTATCCATGGAGTCTTTAAATGAAGGTGGTGATTTCCCCTTTCTAAAGGGCATTCCATACTTTAGTTCTATTCTTCCACTTCTTTCTATCATTCTCGGGCTCCCTTCTATGTCTTTCTCCTACAATGGCTATAGTTTGGGCTGTGGTTTCTCTCTGGTCGAGTGAAATGTTAATGCTCTCTGTCTTTCTAGCTACCTTAATTATTGGCTTTCTAGAGATATGCCATTGGAGATAATTATAGTTCTTGGGAAGGGATACCTAGAAAGCATGTGGAGAGGACGCATAGTAATTAAGCTTACTGTCCCTCCATAGCTTGTCATTAGTGAAATTACTCCTCCAAAAGAGCCCTTTGCTATCATTATTATCTTTAATCATAACTTTAGTACTTTGGAGTATATCCACATTGAGAGAATCCTCCTCATCACTGGAGAAATCTTCAGCATGGAGCCAACTCACGTTAGCTTCCTTGCTGGCAGCTAGAATGGTGATCCAGTCAATGACCCATGTGGCATACCTTGACACATGATGAAAGTGTCCCACAATAATTTGAATAGTGTTGGTGCTTTTAATAAAAGAGTCAGCTTTCGGCTAGAAAAGATTGACCCCTATTTCAGGGGCCATGGTGAGCTTACCAAGGATCTCATTGGCCTCTCCATGGATTTTGGACTAAACAAACTAGAAAAAACTACCTCTATTGTTCTTATGAAGCACATTCTTGGCCATAACTTCTTTGTAGAAAACTACAGAGTAAATTTGACTAGAGATCCTCAACTTGATTCCCTCAAACTTATCCGTCTGATTAATAGTATCCTAGTGAAATAAGATGTAAGATTTGGGATTACTTATGAAGTTACAAGTGACTTCCTACTTAAGTGAGCTAGAGTGCCCACATGGGTTCCTTCAAGTGACTAACATTTCTTACTTGGGGTGCAAGCTACCTGGATCTTGTTTTTTGAGTCCCATCCATGATATTCTTACTAGATTCTTCTTGTCTAATATAACTTGCTTTCTTTCTGCCAGAGGATTTTAGTTTAGCCCCGACATCTTCTTTGTTTCTACTCCTGGTTGGTAAAGGAGAATCTGAGAAACTGGTGAGGGGTCTTTGCTTTTGGTTCTCTTCTTATTTTGAACCTTTGACCAGCCCTCCTTTAATTCTTTATATTTTGAAAAGAGCTCCTCCATCTTGGTGAGCTTCCTTAGGCAGATTATACCTAGTAGTTCTTTCATTTGTAGAACCTTGTTAGTTTCCTGTGTCTCAGAGCATGGGTGAGATTCTTGAGATGGGATTTTCTTTGGTTTGTCCCTACTCGGATTGGAGAAGCTATCTTCCAATGGTGGTTCAAGAGATTCTAGAATGATAGAGATGAAGATAAACCTAGGGCACGAGTCTCCACCTTCCTCTAGGACTTTTCCTTTAGTTTCTTCCATGGTGTCTTGCTGAATATTGACTCCCAAGTCTATGCCTTCTAGTGGGGGGAACTCCTCTCTGAGTTCTATTTTGTCTTGGTTGGTCAACTCTTTAGTGTTATCCTATTGTCTTGACTCCCATTTTGTAGATTTATTCTTATCTTCCTTAGGGTTGAGGATCTCAAGAGTGGTCTTTGATTGATCCTTTTTTTTCCACACTCTATGAGTGTTGGCCTCTGTACCATGTTGAGAAATAGTTTTCTCCCTAGTTGGGTTAGCATTATCACCTAAAGTATTATTGCCTGACTTTTTCTTTCTTTTAGCAATAACTTTCTTTTCCTTCTCTGACTTCAGAAACATAGGGCACGATTTAGCTTTGTGTCCTACTTTGTTAAAGAGGAAACAAGAAAAAGGGACACTCTCATAATCCATCTTCTATACATGTGTATCTCATTTGGATCGGAGCACTATTATTTCTAGCATTTCTTGACCCTCTTCCACCCCTATGCAGATCCTATCATAGGTTAGTCAACTTATAGCAATAGTCATAGGGTCTATCGAGAGAAGGGAGCCAAAGGAGTTGGCTATTTCATCGAAGACATCTTCAAACTAGAATTCCAAAGGAATTTCTAGGAGTCTTACCCACACCAGGGTTTGGACAAAGAAAGAGTCATTAAGATCTAGCTTAGGAGTCCATTTTTGCAATGCCAGGGTTGCCTTTCCTATAGACTAAGTGCCAGCACAAATGATTTTGTCTAAGTCCTCCTTACATGAGAAATCAAAGGACAAAAATACCTTAGCCATTTCTTTGACAAGGACTTGGCCCTTTAAATCCCATTTCTTCTTAGCAAAAATCCTAACAATATCTATATTAGGTCTAGTCCCCACAGATTTAGCAACAAGGTTGTGGTCCATCGATGCTATATTGTGGTTAACTAGTTCATCAAGGATCTCTATGGTATATTTGCCTTTCTCCTTGTCAGATAAATCCTTAATAGAAGGGAAAGAGGACTTTCTTGTAGGTTTTACTTCTAAGAGAGTTGACCACTAGTGATTGATGGATTTTCTATTCTGATCACTCCCTTGGGTCTTCCTGTCCTCCAACCCTGCTTCCTTTCTTGGATCTTTCTACTTTTCCCATGCGACCCCTTCCTTATTCTCTAGACCCTCATGGTCCAGATCTATAGGGAAGCCATTGCCAACAGAGCCCATAGCCTGAAACCCTAGAATCCCATCCATTTTCAAATTAGAAAAAGCTCCAACTCCTACTCCCTTGCTCGCCATCATTTTTAGTCTTATTTCTATCTATAGTATAGTGTTACTCTTCTTAAATTAGGGCTTTTATGATAGTCAACGTAGGTAGAGAAGAATCATATGAATTATATGGAAGGTAGATCAATTATTGATGAGATCAAAAATTGTAATGGGGAGTCATTATTTGATTTGGGACATCCATTGTTGAATGGTGTTGCATCGAGCTTTGTAAAAGCTATAGGAGTATGAATTTTTCATGGTTTTCATAAAATTATTATAGGTTTTTGATTGGTTAATTAAGTTTATGGTTTAGAAAATTACTATAGGTTTTTGATTGGTTAATTAAATTTATGGTTTCTTTCAAATTAATTCCCTACTAGGTCTGCAAATAATTAGTGTGTATTGAAATGTGAGGCTTATTACATGACAATTGAATGTCTTTTTTCATATTATCCCTTGGGAGGGTCAATAATTCCATAGATTGCAAAAATCTTATATCTTTATGTGTATATATAATGTAAATGGAGGGGCAATTGAAATTTTTATATTTTTGGACATTTTTCTATAATTTTTAGAACAATAGATTTCTTTCTTTCTACATTGTTTGGATGAAAAATTCTCTGAAATTTATAAAAGTAATAGTAGAGTAGTAGAAAAATCTATTAAAAAAATTACGTGATGTGTATATATATTCCTTAATTTATTTTATTTAGTCCAAGAAAGCATAATATATATTATGAGCTAATAGCCATATCAAACCAAAGAATGCAACATTTCAAATTGGAAGAAGACTCAAACCAAATAAATATATAAAACCTTAGTGGTGTGTTCAAGAATTCACATTAGTACATTTGAATTTTTAAGATAATCCATACCAAGAAAAGAACAAAAACTTATCAATGTTTAAATTAGATCGGGTTTGGTAAAAATTATTGTTAGTGCTAAAATTCTTTATCAATGTCTAAATTAGATTGCTTTTGCTAAAAAAAGTGTTAGTATTATTTGAATCAGTCACTTTGGTCTTCTAACATCATTTTCTATCCCTAAGAGAGAAATACCATTAAAGCTTTTAAGGATGGAGAAACCTCACATAAAGCCTAAGATAATTATCTCTTAAAAGAGAACCATATGCAAGAAATTTTTTTGTACATCTGGATGCCCATATCATGAAAAATGTCATTACCTTCATTATATTGATCCTCAGCTATCATACAAACCTATAAAAGTGCAAAACTATATTGGTTTAGGACCACATAATACAAAAAACAAATCACAAGGCTACAAGAGCCACATTTGCAATAGTTATAGTAGTTATGAAAGTTTCATATTTGGAGATAAATGCCATTTTATGCATGGAGAGAATAATCTCAGAACGAATACAAATAATATATTCATTGGTGAGCTTTCCAAGGCAAAAATTAGTTTATTCCTTTATGGAACCAATTTATAATAATCTACCTAAAATCAAGAGAGGAAAAAATAATCTAATTTCACCTCTGCATTTTGCTATATTTTTCTCAAATTTCATAACTTCCAAACCCACTTTCTACTAATATTTTGTTTAGGTTTTCTCTGAGGCATTATATAGTCACTAGGATGTACCAATGCATAAATTATGATATTGAAGAATAATTTACACATTGATGCATTTTAAGAGCTAGATAATCATTTCTTATTTGTGTAACCTTAAAAGTTTTCCTACTATTACAAGCCTCGACATCTAGAGTCCTTTACATTTTCATACATTTTCTACTTAATTAAGTCCTTTCAATATCTTCTTTTGTAAAATATTATTCATGACTAAAGTGTAGTTCCCTCACAAGGTTTACATGCAAGTTGGGCTAGCTCTAGGAATAATGATCACAATTTAACGAGAGATAAGGGAAAGGAATTATGGAAATCAATACATCTTTGAGCACTCATTTTGTTGTTTGTATAGTTAAACACAGTATTAGATTAATTATATAATGAAAACCATGGATAATCCCTTTGTAAAAAAAGGTTTACTAGATACATAAGACCAAACCCACATCCAATTCAACTTTCCCATATTCATGTTGATCTTCTATGATTTATTTTCTATTATTATTTGAACCATGCATTATACTTGCCAAGAAAAATGGTATCTTCTCTTTGTCTCCTAGTATAGGTGTGACACCTTTGTGGACTCATTCCATTACTATTTTTCCCCTATACTATTTTTAAATTTAATTCTTGTGTCATTTTTAAAACTATATTGTACTTTCCATCATAGAGGAAGATGTCAAATTTGCTATCAACACACAATTCTTTCAAACTATTCTATATTGTACCATAAATTTTTAGCCACTTAGTTGAAGATATTTTTACATTTTCATTCTTAGTTCTTACATATGTTCTGATGAAAATAGCTCAATAAACTATTTAGTGGATCATGGAAGAGTACTTCACATCACTATAATCTCCAATATTTAGAATTAATTGATATATTTATTTGTTTTTTATTTCTTGTGGGTGGTAGTTTTCTTCTAATATTAAATATGTAGTTTTTTGGGGCATCCTCATGTGTTGGGAGACTATCAGATTCAAAATATTACTAGTGTGATATGGTTGTATAATATTTTTGTAATTTTTCAAACATATCCAGCTATTGTGGTTCATAAAACAATACATAGTAGAAGGAAATAATATTTTTAAATTTCAATGACTAAATTATTTGTGTGGGAACCAATGAATCATTGAACACCAAGTATCAATTTTTTTTTTTTTTTCTGTTTTATTCTTTTGACCACCAAATCCTACAAATATTTCATGACAATGGCTTACTCTTATATGTCTATTCTTCTCTTTAAATCTCTGATAAGTGCACAAATATTTTTCTTCTTATTCATTTTGTAATGAATTTATTATGTCCAGTAGTGGTGAGTTCCACTATTTTGATAGAAAAAAGTAGTAAGAGGGTGTTGGCCCAAGGTATAGAAGGACTAGAAGCACATTAACAACATATTAATGGCACTAGTCATAAGTAGTTTAACAACAGTAAGTCAGCAAAAAAACTAATGTCTAGTCTGCCTCTATCAAAAACAAACATACCGATTCTTTTAAAAAATAATGAACCAAAGTATCTTAAGCAGATAATAATAAACATATTAACAGTATCATGCCATGCAGGGCTAAACTGAGAATTAGACAAATTAACCTTAAAATAGGAAAGAAGCATAGAAAAACTAGGGCCAACATGCCCGATCAAAAATAAAACCTCATGGCAGCAGCGGAAGCTAGGGTCTCCTACCTAGACATTTGGACATCAGGGTCGTGATCCACTCTTCCTATAGGAATAGGAAGAGGTCTTTGCTGTCTTCATTAGCCTCTAGTTTGCCTCCAGCCAATTTCTCCTACACAGTGCACATGGTCACCACCAACGCATGCATGACCTTGAGAGAGAACTTGTTAGAATCCATGACATGGATTTTGATGTCCATCATATCCAATTTGAGGCCTAAAATCTCATTGTCCAATTCTGAGAACTTCAGCTTGAGGGAGCCCTTAAACCTGTCATTGCCATCCAAAGCCATAGAGTTGTGCTCAGGAGGAGGGGACTTGTTCTGCTAGTCATGTGGGGGGGGGGGTCCAAGGGTGGGGTATTTCTATGAGGAGTCTCCATAGTTGGCTAGGGTTTAGGGGGGGATTTTCTCTAGTCTTGTGCAAGCTCAGGTGATCATCAGAAGAGCCCTCAATCAATTCAGTAGCTGAGGTGTCATTTTCTTAAAGGGAATTCTTCTTCAACATCATCTCCCTAATTCTAGTTTTACATTTCTCCTTAGCAATTCAGTTAGAACGGTGGACATAGCCCCCTAAATCCACCTCCAACTTGACCTAGCTATCCAAAATCCTCCATTTTTTGGGTTTCCCTTCAGTTTCAGGGGTACTATCAGTCTCCTTCATTTCCATAGCTTCCAAGGACTCAGAGAAATGGGATTCTTCAAGCTCTTCCACCCTTTTAAAAGGGTTTTTCATGCATCTCTTGCAGCTTTTACCTTCTTTAGGGACAAGGTTCATTTCCAGGATCTCCTGGAGAGATTGGGAAGGGGATTGAGTGGGATTGTCAGCTTTCAAAGGAGAATCTTTCTAGATGACCTCTTGGATGACTGGGGGAGGTTGGGGTAGAGGGAAGATGGCCTTATGGAAGTTATAAAGACAAAGTAAGAGGCCTTGGTGGAGAATAGGGATTGACTTTTCAGGGTTTTTTAGTTTTCCCTAATATCCAGGATATGGCTTTCAATAGAGTGAAGAAGCTAAAATGGAATGGATATGAGATTCTTATTCCTAATATTATTCATAAATGACAAAGTGGCGATGTGAAAAAGAAGTCCTGATTGATAAATTCTTTGAAAAACAACTATAACTTTCAAACAATATAACATTTTTGAAATATGAAATATACATCACATTCTATGCTTCACCTAATACAATAATAATAAACAATTATTTCAATTTGATGAAGTTTAGACTAAGTTAAGGTGGTCAAACATGAGAATTTTTATATTCAAGAAAATTTGTACCAGAAAAATCATAATTAATTATTTATTTGGAAAAAATACAAAAATATATACATCATATCCAGACATGAGTCTACTACTTTTATCTAGAATCTTATAAAAAAATATTATCATTTGATTTTGTTTAATGTGGTCAGACATACACCTACTTGTTATCTTTCTAGTGTCACATTCTATGCTTTTCATATTACAATAAAAATAAAAAAAAGGTTTTCAATTTGATAAAGTTTAGACTATGTTAACATGGTTAGACACGAGAGCTTTTGTATTCTGGAAAAGTTATAGAAAAAAATTCATAATTAATTATTTACTTAAAAAAAATTACAAAAAAAAATGTGTCACATCAGGACATGAGTCTACTACTTATATCTTGAATCTTGTAAAAAATAAAATCATTTGATTGTGTTTAAAGTGGTCAAACATACACCTACTTCTTATTTGTTTCCTGAAATTTTCATACTACTACATTGAAATTTTAAATTTTAAACATATAGAATAATTGTTTTTTAAAAAAGGCCTAGTTTCTTAGAAACTAAATTCAATTTTCTATAGATTCTCTTCTTACATATTTTTAATATAATATTTATAAATTGGTCAAATTTTTATGTCAACTTGCCTAAACCTTATTTTCTAAATTTTCATTGCCACTTAAGGGCCTAATTTGTCATACCATGATCCTGCACATACCCAAGTACTTCATAACAATGTGGAACACCTTGGGCCAAAACTCCAAGAGCTCCTTGTGATTGAAACCTCTAGACTTCTCCACAGGTTTCTCCCCCGCCCTGAAGAATTGGTTGAGGCAGGGGGGGTCCGGCGTCCTGCTGATTTTTAAATATTTTATTCTTTCCATAGAGAGCCCTATCACCTTAGCAATACCCTCCTCATTAATTTGGAAGTGATTACCCCCAACAAAAATATTCCTATTGTTCTAGGAGGAGATGAACTGCTTGGATAATTGCTCATCATGGCTCCCTTTCATCCGCTCCATGAAACCCCATATACCACTCTCTTTATAGTAGTGGGTCACCAGTGGGTCAGAGCTATACTCTTCATCAATTTTATCAAGCTCAATGCATAATGTTTTTCCTCCCATGTCGATAATATCCTTATCCTGTGCTAGATTTTCCTAAGAATTGCAGGGTCGAGCTTCATAAACGAGAGCATAAAATAGGTTGTTTTGAGTGAGCCATTTTATGAAAATATATAGAAAAGGCATGCCTTGGGTAGTTTTTGGGGATTTGAGCTCCGTACGATGATATCTATTAGATCTCAAGGTGTAATAATTATCATTTATGCTGGAGTTGCACTTAGTGTCCTTGTTAATAAAAAAACATGTTGATGCAGACATCTATCTTTCCACACGTATCCATGTGAAAGGTAATTATGATCCTTTCTGGAGTTTTGGGCATACTTATTCATAATCACAAAAATCATCAAGTTACACTGACACGTAATCAGGGTGGGGCCTTTAGAAAACTTGACAGCTTGGCACATTTTAAACATTATTAGTTTCCCTTTTCTCCCACTTGATCAACTGTTGGGTCTCCCTAGGTAGCTCGCTGATCTCCTCCCAATTAATTATTCTAGTTTTCTTAAGTCCAATAGTAGCCATCGAATCCACCACCACATTTCCCTCCATGTAGGTGTGGGAAATAATCATGCTTTGGAGGTTGTTGAGAAGCTCTAGGGTTTCCATAATTATGGTGTTAACACGCCACCCCGCATTAGCTCTTCTTTTGATAGCCTCCACCACCACTTTGGAATCCTTCTAGATTTCTAGCAGCCTAATATTTATATGAATGGAAAATTTAATACCCCATAAGAGAGTCATGCCTTTAGCTTGATTGATGGTACAATTTTTAAGTGGCCCAGCATACAGCAAGAGGCAGGTGCCATTTTGGTCTCTTAGCATATCTCCCCCTCCTTGGGTGAGACTATTTGTCACCCCATCAAAATTTAATTTGATCCAGCCACTAGGCGGGGCAACCAATTGGGTAGCGTTCCTAGCCATCAACTTGGAATTGTCAAACTTGGTGAAGCCAGTCAGCAGATTCCAATTGTCAGCCATTTTGATCTCCTACATAGAGGGGGATGCCAAGGGGAGCTTCCACTTAGCTATTCTCTCATTCTCACATAGGAGCTTGGTTTCGAGATTGATGCAAACTTTAGGCGGGGAACTAGACTCCCTGAATATCTTGTTGTTTCCTTCTTTCCAAATAGTCCAGTAGATGTGCGGAGGCAGAATTTGCCATAGGAGCTAGAGTAAAGAGTGATTGGATGGAGATCACCAGTCAGTGAGCTAATGCACATCATTATCCAAAACCCATGAGATACCCAATTTACCGATAACATCCTGCCAAATGTTAGCGACATAATCATAGTGTATGAATAGGTGGTTCACCATTTCCTCCTCTTTTTGGCATAGGACACACCTATTGGCCATGGAGAAACCTCTTTTTATGAGGTTTTCATGAGTTAAGACTTTAGCATGCACATAAGAGTCCACCAGAAGAATTTGATTTTTGGCGTGAGCTGTGGAATCCAAACCTTCATCTATTCCCTTGGATTATTCTCTTCCTTTAGAAGAAGATTGTAAGCAGTCTTGACTGAGAATGTGCCTGCTTGGGTGGGGGCCCAAATGATGGAATCCTGGCCACCAGTTCCTAGGATTTTGATATTTCCCAACATTTCCATGAGCTCATTAGCAAATTGCTTTAAATCTGGTCTATCTCTCTCCTGAAAAATATCTTTCCAATTCCCTCCAGCAATGTAATTAGAAGTTCTATTACCAAGGATAGGCCTGAGGTTGTTCATGAGGGGTTTGAATCTACCACTAAGGGTAGGGTAGTTCAGAATCCAAGAGTCGTTCTAGAATCTAATGGATCTCCCATCTCCAAGTTGCCAGAAAGCACCCTTGGAAAGTAAGGTTTTATATTTGCAGATGTTCACCCAAAGTTTGGAGTCATTGGGGAGGTCATTATCTTGGTACATCCTCCTGAAGGGGTTCCCTTGAAGATACTTAGCTTCCATTATCTTGCACTAGTCCTCTTTCCCTTCTATGAGCTTCTAGGCCAATTTCATGGTGAGGGCTCTATTCATCAAGCCAATTCACCTCAAACCCAAGCCACCTAGGCATTTCAGAAGGCAAACCGTATCCCAATTGACCAAGGACATCCTCTTTTTCTCTTCAGAGCTAGCCCAAAAAAAGGTTCTTTGTATCTTTTCTAACCTATTCACCATGTTGCTTTTGATCTTGAAGAGGGACATGAAGTAGATCGGGATCCCTTGGAGAGTGGAAGCCACCAGTTGAAGTTTACCAGCATTTCTCAGAATCTTCCCTTTCCATCCAACAAGTTTTCTTTGGGTTCTTTCCAGGATGGAGTTCCAAAATTCTTGGGAAACCTCTTTGACCATGAGGGGAAGGCCTAAGAAGGTAGAGGGGAGTGAAGCTGACTAACAACCCAAAATTTGAAGCACTCTAGTTTGCATTGAAGAAGAACATTCTTCTTTTCTGATAGTTAATGCACTGTCTTGATGCCAAGGCATAATTCTCCAAAATTTTCTTCCACTGTCTGGCCTCAATCACCAAGGAATACCCACAGAGGAATGTATCATCCACAAATTGCTCCAACACAACTTGCTGCGGAGTGGAAGTAGGTTTGACACCTTTTATTCTTCCTGTGGAAGAGATCATAGTTAGATTCCTATTGAGAACTTTAGCCACCATGATAAAAAAGTAGGGGGAAAGGGGATCCCACTGTTATACATTATCATTTTAAAGATATTATGTTTCTATATATGATGATAAATTAATATTTTATATTATCATGGTTTTTTTATTTGATCGGTGAAATTTTAAAATTTAGTCATTTTCTATTATTTGATGATGGATTAGACAATTTGATCTGATCATGAAAAACTCACAATCAATTTATAGAAAATATCATACTAATATCATAAATTGTGGAAATTTTAATATTCACAATATTTTATATGTTATAGATATTATTGATAAAAGTAATACTAGCTCTACTACACTCAGAATAAATAGCTAATTATGCTCTCAGAATCAGAATATCCTCTTATATCACCTTCTCCTATCACCTCCCCCTCTTAGACACTACATAACCACAAGTCAGCTTTACAACAAGAATTAATTACAAAATATCAATCAGCTTCAACAAAGCCTTACAAAATAATTTTCACCAAGTTGGCCTCCGAACAGTCATTAGATCCACATAAAAGAATGTAGCACAATAGATTTAGGTCTATGCACATCCAACATTCATTCCATAATGAAATGCACGTGACATAATTTAAATTCATGAGTCAGCTAAGCCTATTTATCAAACAAGCCAGTCGGTCAGCAAGAGCACCGAGCACAGGCGTCAGTTAGTGACATATCACTGAGACCTAGTTACTAATCGAACACCAAACATACTGAGTCACCAAGTTCATTGGTTAAGTCAAACCACTTCCAACCAAGAACCACCACTGAAGTGACCACCAACCACCAATCCCCATCGATGAAGTACAACTAAGAACTAATACAAAGAGACTGAGACTCTGAGGTCTCCAATTGAGATACAAAAAAATTCCAAAACTAAACACAAACATATTTTTTTTGGTTGATAAAGGATTTCTAACTACCTTAGGATGCTCCTTCATCAAACATACTAGGTGCAAAAAGATGTTCTCAGTAGCTCAACGAACATCTTTTAGGATTCAACACATAAATCCTGAATTGGTTCTATATATACATATCCTCTGAGTTCTCAATCGACACACTCCTTCCTCAAATCCACTTCTATTTTATTTTCCTTTTCAAATCCTTTCTCAACAATCCATAGACCTATTCTCCACACTTATCTCTAGCTCTTTTAGAATCCTTCAAATCAGTCCTCCCACTGAAACTTTGGTTCACATCACCGAGTCTTGTGTCCTGCAAAGGCATTAGGGAAAACTTTCAGCCATACCTCTGAACAGTAAAAATATTCTTCACAAAATCATGTACATCCTTTCAATCATGCTACTAGGGTCTACCAAGTAATATGTGATAAGAAGTCGTGTCCACAATATCACACAACACTTGATCAACATACTTTACAATCTTGAAATCAACAACACACTATTCCCTCACCTCCAAAACATGTTCATCTAAGACCTTGTGAGTAGGATGGAGTTTGAAACTTACCCTAAGGTTAACTAGTAGTGTTGTGATGTAGACCTTTGGATAGGAAGCCATAAATTAGGTCAAATCTTGTTGAACTCATAGCTAAACTTAAAGAGGGATTTTGGAGGGTTAAATGAGCCTCTAAGGTGTAGTTTTGGTCAAATTTAACCATGCCACTTGGTATACTATGGGTTGGGGGTTATATTTTGGTCAAAATAGATCCCATAACTCATTTATGACCCATATTATTTACCTCTCAAGTCAAGTGACGAATTTTTAGTTTTTGAAAACAAGACAAGAACATTCCCCTTTCCCCATTTTTGGTCTCCATCTCATTTATGATGG